>CM077082.1:177043507-177506666 GCA_039513925.1 Platanthera zijinensis
TCTCAGGTCACTAACCAAGGACTGAGATACAAAGATATGTGCCATTAGAAAGGTCGCCAGGCTTGCTGATACACCTCCACCCACATTGTTTGGAAAGCCACTATCTTATGAAATGCAGCTCACTACCATAAAGGAGGAAGAGAAAAGCAGCAGGTCTGAGTATAAAGATAAGTCAGTAGCCTTTAAGGCTGAAGGCACAAGAAAGGGTAGGAGAAAGTCTCCTTCTCCACCCAGAATAAGTGCAGAGGCAGAATCAGAAAATCCTGACATCAGTACATCAGATAGCCACACCTCTGATGAGGACTTTGCTGCTTTTACAAGGAAGTTTCAGAGGTTTATGAAAAAGAAGAAATGGAGAACCAAGCCTTCAACATCCTTTTCCAAGGATGATTATTACAAGAAAAAAAAGACTTCCAAGGAGGACAGGTATGCCTCAAATCTTAGTAAACAAACTAATTCTAAGATTATTTATTATTGCTGCAACAGGCTTGGACATGTCATAGCTGACTGTCCTGACAAGAGGAAGGAGTCTAAGGATAAGAAGAAGTATCAAGTAAAAGGCAAGAAGGAGAAATCCTTTGTTGCTCAGAAGCAAAATAGTTGGACAGACTCTTCATCCTCAGAATCTGGAGAAGAAGATGATGCAGAAGCATATGTTGGGCTATTCTCTACAAAAGAGGATTCTAGGGAATCAGAATTCTTACAAATGCTGGACTCCATAAATGGAGTTGAAGACTATTGCTATAAAGGGTTGATGGCTCTATCAAAAGATGATCAGTGCCAGGATCAGCCAAGACCAAGTAAGGTATACAGTTCTCCCTCAGCTTCTAATTACTATACTGGATCAGAATCAGAAGCATCTTTATCAAGAAGTGTGGATGGTTCTGAATTTGAGGGGGATGTACATCAACTCATTGATGAGTATGGTTGTTTGTTGCAAGCTCTGAAGAGGAGCAAGTTCCTTGTTAAGAAGCAGGCCAAGGAAATTGAATCTCTTAAGTAGGCTACATTAGATTCAACAAAGATGTTGGATTTGAAATTGAATGAGGTTGCCAAACTGAAAAACATAACTATTATTCAGATGAGCACAAACTCCTTCAAGGAAAATCACATCAAGAATTTGGAGGCAAAACTTCAAAAAGAAAAGGAGTAAGTGGCTCAATTCTCTAAGACAAAGTATGTCTTGCCCTTAATAGATAATTTCACTTCTCATAAAGGAAAGACAGGTCTAGGTTTTAAGGGAAGAACAAGGGCTACCAATTCTCATAGAAAAGGCAAAGCCCCAGTTCAACCTCTAGTCTCAAAGCCCCTATCTTCTTTAGGAAAGTTATGCAACCTACAAACAGGTATGATCATGATATTACTCATGGTCACTGTGAGTATGGAGATCTCATTGGCAAGGGTGTATATGCCAATAAGCCACTCTATAAGCAAACTCATCAGGTTCTTAAGGAATCCTTGGGGTTTGCTGCCCCAACACCTATACTTAAAAGGACTGCTGGCAACTAAGTTATGAAGTCTGTACCTAAGAGAATGTACAATAGATTTGAGTGTTGGTGTTGTGGCAAGGTGGGTCACTTTGCAATGGATTGTTGGTTTAACATAAGTGTTAAAAATAAGAACAGCTTACCTGTCAGAAAAGCTGCAGGTAAGCATGATAGATTTCAAACTAACAAGAACCTATGACCCAATAACAATTTGGGTTTTGAGGATAGGTAAATCTTTATTTGATGTAGGTGAATCCAAGTGGCCATACTCCTATATGGTACTTGGATAGTGGATGTTCTAGGCACATGACTGGAACAAGAAGAATGTTGAGGGACTATGCACCCACAGAGAATGGACCCAAAGTAATCTTTGGTGGATCTGAAAAAGGAATCATCAAAGGATTTGGTAATATTTCTAGTAATTCTATTACTATCACTCAAGTGGCTTATGTGAAGGGTCTGAAACATAACCTGATTAGCATAAGTCATCTTAGTGATCTAGGTTATGATATCTCTTTTCTCAAAGGGGAGTGCCAAATAAGGAGGTCAAGTGATCAAGAGATCATTCTGACTGGCACTAGGAAAGGGAATGTATATTGTCTTAACCTTAATTGTGAGTATAACATCTCACCCATTTGTCTAGTTGCAGGTGAGAAAGCATCACAGTGTGTCCAATGGCACAAGAGACTAGATCATCTGAACTATAAGTCAATAAGACAGCTATTTAGTATGGGGTTAGTGAGGAATGGTCCTCAGGTAAAGTGCATGAAAGAGGGTGTTTGTTCAGCTTGCCAAAAGGAAAACAGACTAAGTTCTCTTTACAAGTACTTTATACCAAAGATTCAATGAGATGTCTATATCTCTTGCATATGGATTTGTTTGGTCCTATGCTAGTTCATAGTCTAGGTAGGAAAGTATACACATTAGTTATTATTGATGACTATTCTAGATTCACATGGGTTTTCTTCTTAAGGCAAAAATCTGAAACCCCTACTGTCTTCAAGACTTTTGTTAGAAAAATTCAGAATGGATTTAACAATTCAGTGGTCAAAATCAGAAGTGACCATGGAACTGAATTTCAGTCTGAGTGTATGACAAAGTTCTGTGAAGAACTTGGGATTCATCAAGAATTCTCCTCACCCAGAACTCCCCAGCAAAATGTAGTTGCTGAAAGAAAGAATAGGACTTTAATTGAGGCAAGTAGAACACTACTTAGTGAAACTACTCTCCCTGAGTACTTCTTGGCTGAGGCAATAAATACTACATGTCATGTACTCAATAGAGCTTCCATCAATAAGAAACATAAGATGACTCCTTATGAGATTTTGAAAGACAGAAAACCAAACATTTCCTACTTCAGAATCTTTGGTAGCAAGTGTTACGTCCTAGTTAATGGTAAGCAATACCAAACTATGTTTGCTGCCAAATCCCTATAAGGGATATTTATTGTGTACAACAATAATAGTAGGGCATACAAGATCTACACCTTGACTACACAAGTTGTAGAAGAATCTGTCCATGTAGTATTTGATGAGTCTAAGTTGATTAATAGTGAATTGTCTAGTTCTTCAAGTAGTTCTACAGGTTTAAAGGACAGCCTTGACAAGCTGACTATTAATAAAGAAGCACCTTCTAGGCTGGATGAAGAAAAGGATGCATGCTGTCCAGGGGAGAACAAGATTCACTTGATGAAGAAGAAAATAGTGAAGTGCATCAGGATGAGGAAAATGAAGAAGGCCAAGAGGTTGGAAGATTTCTTCCAGCAAGAAGACACTTGAAGGATCATCCAGCTCACCAAATCATTGGTGATGCAAGTCAAGGTGTTCTAACCAGGAGCAAGAGCATGAACACTATTCTATGTATAAGTTTTCTATCATAAATAGAACCTAATAAGTTTGAAGAAGTCATCCTAGACAAAAACTGGATTGATGCCATGCAGGAAGAGCTGAATCAATTCAAAAGATGTAAAGTCTAGGAACTGGTTCCTAAACCAAAGGATCATAATGTTATAGGAACCAAGTGGATCTACAGAAATAAACTTGATGAGAATGACACCATAATCAAGAACAAGGTCAGGCTGGTAGCAAAAGGCTACATACAAGAAGAAGGGATTGACTTTGATCAAACCTTTGCCCCAGTGGCAAGGCTGGAAGCTATAAGGTTGTTCTTGGCCTATGCTTCCTATCAAGATTTCAAGGTATATCAGATGGATGTAAAGTCAGCATATCTGAATGGTGATTTAAAAAAGGAAGGCTATGTTGAACAACCCTAGGGTTTTGTAGACTCTCACTATCCTATGTATATAGGCTTAGGAAAGCTCTATATGGTTTGAAACAAGCCCCTAGGGCTTGATATAAAACCTTGTCTGGTTTTCTTTTTGAGAATAAATTCTCTAGAGGAAAGATAGACAAAATTCTATTCTTTAGGGAATCTAAAAACAAGATCATCCTAGTCCAGATATATATTGATGACATTATCTTTGGATCTACTGAAATCAACATTTGTAGAAAGTTTGTCAAACTTATGCAAGGGAAGTTTGAAATAAGTAGTATGAGTGAGCTGAAGTTCTTCTTGGGACTTCAAGTTAGATAGACTGATGATGGATTGTCCATATCTCAGTCTAAGTTCACCAAGGAGTTGATTAATAAATATGGAATGGACTCAGCCTCCACTATGAAAACTCCAATGGGAACAAGTATGCCTATAGGCAAAGATAAGGAAGGGAAACCTGTTGATGAGTCTTTATATAGAGGGATAATTGGCTATCTACTCTACTTGACTGCTAGTAGACCTGACATCATATATGCAACATGTTTCTGTGCTAGGTACCAAGCATGCCCAAAGGAATCTCATTACACTGCTGTCAAGAGAATTTTGAGATATCTTAAGGGCACACCTAATCTAGGTCTTTGGTACCCTAAGAATAGAGATTTCTTACTAACAGGCTTCTCAGATGCAGACTTTGCAGAATGCAAAGAAGATAGGAAAAGTACCATAAGAACTTGTCAATTCCTAGGTGGAAGGCTTGTGTCATGGAGCAGCAAGAAGCAAACAAGTGTAGCTATCTCAATTGCTGAGTCAGAACATATTACTGCAGGCAGCTGCTGTGCATAGTTGATGTGGATAAAGCATCAACTTGAAGACTATGTCATCATGGTAAGTAGAATTCCACTATTTTGTGATTCTACTAGAGTTATTTCTATTGCTAATAACCCTGTTTCACACAGTAGAACTAAGCATATAAAAATTAAGTTTCATTTCATCAGAGAATATGTGGAGAAGGAAGATATTAGTCTAGAATTTGTGAATACAAATAATCAAATTGCTGATATTTTTACAAAACCTCTAGATAAAATTAAATTCAATTATTTTATAATTGAATTAGGTATGTTGAACCTAGAATAGGTCAGCACAAGCTTCCCTAAGTAGAATTTGTAAGCACAATATTTCTCAAGAAATTTGGGTAAGTAAGAAAGTTTGTGTTGACACAAGCAAATTGCGTCAACACTCTCAGTATGATGTGTCAACACAGAAACAGTATTTGAGTCGACTAGTATTATTACTAAGTAAGGCGTGTCTTTTGACCCACCCTTTGGTAGTACTCTATAAATAGAAGAAGACAAAATATGGTCGACTACGCTTTCAGAATTCTCGACCCTAGACCTTGTGTCGACATAGATATTCACTTCTTTTCTCTTCTTTCTCTCTCTCATCAATGGCGCCACACCAGGACGACAAGGTGAATGAAGGATACGAGCTGGTTCGTGGGGGATTCGAGACAGCTTTACAGGACATCAAGGGTGTGATTACCCTAATTTCTGAAAATTGTTTGGAGTTTTTGGTCTCTAAACCTACAAGAATTTTGAAGAAGGAAGTTCTTGAATTCTACTCGTCTGCAACGATGGATTATGAAGGAAAGAAGATCAAAGCCACAGTCCAGGATTCAAGAGTGAAACTCACACTTAAGACGATCAGGAAGTCGCTTCAACTTCCCCGAGTTAAAGAAGATGATGAAATTGTTCCATCTATGATAAAGGATGCACTAAATTGGTGTGGATTGAATCCAAATACCAAGGTAGGATCGTCAATTACAAGGAAGGGTATGAATTCCCAAGGTAAATTTCTTTCAGAAATCATAGGTAAGGTGATTCTCTGTAAGTCTGGTGGACATGATATGATATCTTCCTTCATGTTCAACCTAATGATTAGAGTCATATACAATGTAAAAATAGACTGGTCATCAGTAGTGTTTGACAAGATCCAAGAAGGAATTAAGAATCCAGATCTGGGTAGAATCCTAAGCTTTTGTTTAGCTTCAACTATCCCAGATATTATGAATCAATTGCTAGGAACCAAGATCAATCATATGAGGAGGATGGATGTGAGGATTCTATCCAGATGGGATATAGTCTTGACCAAAGAGGTTTCTACTCCACAAAAACAGGTCAAGAAGGATAGGAAGAAGAAAGCAATTATTTAGGAAGCAGAATCCTCTAGTGATTCTGAAGAAGTAGTCTTCAGTTTAGATGAATACCAACAGGAGAAAGAAGCCCAAGATCAAGTGGAGATCAGTCAGCAACCAGAGCATCAAATGGCCTCCACTCTAGGGGGAGAGAACACTGAATTAACAGTACAAGACACTAAACAACCTGAGGTACCTGCCCAAGGGGGAGGCATTACTGAAGCTACTCTGGAGAGTGAGTATGCTGTTGATACAGTGATGGACATTGTATCAGACATAAACAAAGAAGCACTGATCACTGCTGAGAATGAAGCACCAGATGTGTAGATGATAAATACTGCTCAAGATGAGCAAGTGAGCATCTCCTGTATAGAGAAGGCCCTGGATAAAGATCTGGATATCCAGGGAGAACCTTTTGCTTCTCAAGCCAACATTGTTCCTCCTATTCAGATGCAACAGGAGGTAGCTTTGGAGGAACTGTTCCCTGATTTATCTACAGCAAGGACAGAGGGGGAGCAATAAAGAGTAGAAAAGGAACTACCAGGAACTGAGGGGGAGATGATACCGGATGCCCTAGTTAATAAAGAAACTGTAGATATAGAAAGCTCATCTCCATCTTCTGATGATGAAGAAGCCTCCATGGCTAAAAATAGAAAATTAGTTGCAATCAGGAAAAAATAGCACAAGCTATAAGAAAGCTTTACAAACAGTCACTCCACCACCTGCTCAAAGCATGGACTTCAGTTCACTACTGGCCCAACTACAAGTAAAGTTTGATGAGCAAAGACAGTCTTTGGAGAAATATGTGGATGAGTCACAGAAAGAACTGCAGTTCCAGCTGGCTCAATACATTAAATCCATCAGATTTGAAGTCATTATGAATAAGAAAGAGATGAAAAATTGCTTCCATAAGGGATGTAATGCTGTAGTATATTTTGCTGAGCAACAACAGCTGATAAAGACTGAAGTTGTAACGCCCCGAAACTCAAAAGAGGGACGGGTGACGTTTTAAGCCAAGGCTGGGACCTGGAGCAGGTGTCTCGGGCGTGACACGGGCGTGTCACGCTAGGGAGTTTTCTGAGTCTTGTACACGGACCATGACACGAGCACAGACACGGGCATGTCACATGTAACACGGGCGTGTCGGGTGCCGTGTCGCAGGCCGTGTCCTCCTCGGGAAGCAAGTATGGGTAGTTGGACACGGGCCATGACACGGGTACAGACACGGGCATAGACACGGGCGTGTCAAATTTGACACGGGCGTGTCGGGTGCCGTGTCGTAGGCCGTGTCCTTCTCGGGAAAAGAATGTTGGTCGTTGCACACGGGGCACGACACGGGTAGTGACACGGCCGTGTCGCATGCGACCCAGGCATGTTGGAAGCCGTGTCGAATGCCGTGTGATGGTTATCGCATCGGTCGAGACGGAGAGTGAATGACACGGCCATGCACACGGCCCTGTTGCAACCCGTGTTCGACCGAGATTTTTAATTTTAGGCCTAATCGTGGTCGTTCGTTTCCTTGGCTTGGGATCCGACGGCTGGGGGTGGATGCTGGCGGTTTAAACCCGGAAATAGGGTTTGCAATACCTCATTTCACACCCTTGGTTCTCTTTCTAAAGTCTAGAGAGAGGGGAGAGCAAGTAGGAAGGAGGAGATAAAGATCCGGCCGCCGGTGGAGTGTCGGAGCTCCGAATCGCGATCCGAGTCCAGATCCGCGACGGCGACATCGTTGCGGTGCTTTCCAACCGCATAGATTTTTCATGGCGCCGCGGAAGAACGCAAGGGTAACGATTTCTCATCCTAGGGCATGTGAAGCCCTCTTTTCCTTGCATAGGAAGCCCTCTCTCGCAAGTGAGCGAAGAGTTGGAGCGTTCCTTGGGGTAGATATGTAAAGTCCCCCTTGTAAAGAGTCCGTATGCGAAAACGGGCATAGGAATTGTGTGTGAAGCCTATCCGGAAAAGTGGGTATTGATCGGTGATGTTGCATTGCATATGAACCGGGGAAGACTCCGGGTGTTTGGGCGTTTTTCGGGTTTTCCACGTGGTAGATTGCAGCAGGGAGCCTTGGAGATTAACTCCAAGGTGCACCCGGAAAACTGGGGAAAAACGGGTTTTGCCAACACGATGGCCGGGGAGCCAACGTGAACATAACCGGGTTGTGTGATTGTTGTGGCGGAAATGGGACTCGGTGAGTCTTGACCAGCGCATATGGCTTAAATTGTCATTGCGGAATGAGCACGGGTAAGGCGGAACCGTACCCGATCTATGTCGTTCGGTGGGACCGTTGGAATTGATGAGAGTCTTCAGCGGTCTATGGCTTAAATTGTCGTGACCAAGGCCAGGAAGAAAAAATGCTCATATGATTGGTCGTCCAAGGGGAGGTGGTGGAACGGGAACGTCTATGGCTTGAATTGACGTGACGTTAGCCAGTTCGCCGTGAAGGTGCCCTGTGTGCACGAGGTGTGTGGTCGTGCGAGCCTACGCCTGTGATGAAGTGTGTTTACACTATTATGATGCTATACTAATAAAGTGCAGGGAAAGAGCATCGCCGCCCCGATTTTGGGGGCGGGATCGTTATAATTTGGTCAGCATTGCTGACCGTAATTTTGTTTACCACCGGGCAGTGGATTGTGTCTTGCAGGTGCTGCGGAGCCGAGCGGGAAATAGCAGGCTAAAGCCTATGTTGCGGTGCTGGCCCTCGAAGGCCTAACCTTTTTATGTTTTCCGTTTATCTCATGTATGGCCGGCCTGCGAGTCGAAGTATGAAAGACACTCTTGTTTGAGGAAACTATTTTAAGGCCATAAGGCCGGTACTTTTGTATTTAACATTCCTATTTTATCTGAGTAGTGGACATTTGTGCTTGGCAGGGTTCTTGTTTTTATGCAACTTAATAATTGCTTCCGCTAGGTGCTGTGTAGGACATTGTGATTGGTTGAATGGTTTCAATGCGTAACCAACCGGTCTGTCAGTAGTATATGGCATCGGGCCCCGGCCGGACCTACTGCTATATGCTATGTGACAGATAAGGGTGTTACAAATTGGTATCAGACTACCGGTTTCGGTCAAACTTAAATGAATTCGTGGGCGAATTCACTTTAAGGGGTGGTGAGCACATGTGTGTGCGTCATCGTTATTACATGAAAAGAACCCATGAATGTCCACTTAGGAATAAAAATACACGTGTGGTAGGAACCTGCGTGTTAATATAATTGCTATTTGCAATATTGTTTTGCCGCTTATCAGTGTTTTGCACGATTATAGGTGACCAGAAGTGGTGTTGGACCGTCGGAATGGCCTGGTTCCGAGGCAAGCAGTGCACCAAGTGATGCGCCTGCAACACCTCTGTCTACCGAGACCATTAGATTGGTGGCAGAAGCTATCTTTGCTATGATCAATGCGCAACCTGCAAGGCAGGTGCAGCAACCTGCTCCTGCGGTGGAGCAAGTGCCGCTCCAAGCGGCGGAGCCTAGAAGGGTTAAACAGGTGGCGGTGGAGCCAGAGTTGCCTCGGAGAGCAACTGAGAGACAGTTGAAGCATGTGATGGGCTTCCAACCACCGGTGTTCTCGGGAACGGGAACCCCGACCCAGGCCGAAGATTGGCTCTCAAGAGTCAATAGGGTGATGACAGCAACAGAAACGCAAGAGTGGCAGAAGACCACGATAGCAACGTTCCTATTGGACGGGGATGCGAGATTATGGTGGGAAGGCCTAGAGCTACACAAGTTAAGGGGAAGGCCATTGGCCGAAGTACCTATGGAGGAGTTTTCGAGATTGTTCATGGCTCGATACCTCCCCTCAGCGCAGATGATCGCACTAGAGAACGAGTTACAAAAGCTGGTGCAAGGAGATAGCACTGTAGACGAGTACCTCCACGAGTTTACTCGATTGGGGAGATATGCTAGCGCTACCTTTGCCGACGAGGAGCGAAAGACTAACCGCTTCTTTAAAGGGTTAAGAGATGAGCTGAGGTTGCTACTGTCGGGGCCCATGGCACAGGGTTAAATGACCCTGGTCACCTCGGCCCGGTCCTTGGAGAAGGACATGAGAAATGTGCAAGATAAGAAGGAATCTGGTGGGAATAAATCGGAGTTCAAGGCGCCGACTATGTCGAAGTCGGGCTACCGCAGATTCTATAAGAAGGCTAGGATGTCAGGTCTAGCTTCCTTTGCAGGTGCCTCAGGGGCAACTACCAATCAAACCCCGGACGCTTGTTTCACATGTGGAAAGACGGGGCACTTTGCCCGCGATTACTGGAGCGGATGCCCAAAGTTCGAGAGAAAAAAAGGAGCTACCTACGAAGAGAAGTGCAAGGCGGTGGATTCAATCGCATCCCATTATGCTCCAACTCAACCTAGAGTGTACAACTTGGGCCAGTAGGAGGCCATTAAACAAGCTGACGTGGTGACAGGTACGAGTTAATTTATAGCAAGTTAACTTTAAATACTGTTATCTATTGCTTGTTAGCCTAATATGGTTTGCATAGGCTTTGTTTTGATTAGCGATAGTCCGGCACGGGCACTATTCGATAAGGGAGCTTCACACTCCTTCTTTTCCGAAAATTTTATATCGCGCATCGGAGTCCCTTCTTCGATGGCGAAGGACAAGTTGGATGTGCTGCTACCGAATGGGTGCTCGATGCGTGCGGACAGAGTGTGCGCCGTAAAGGTTCATATAGGGAGCCAAGAGTTCGACTTGCTAGCGTCATTGCTGCCGCTAGTAGAGTTCGACGTTATCTTTGGGATGGATTGGCTTTCAGAGCAGAAGGCTTCAATTGATTGCAATAATAAGGAGGTCAAGATGGGTGTTGGATGAGAGACAACATTCACGGGACTGAAGGGGTCGAGCAGGACGCTGATGTCTACTCTTCAGGTGGTAAAGGCAGTTCGTGCTAGCGCAAAGCTGTTCTTCGCAATAGTGGGGGCTGTAGAGCCAAAGTCCGCGTTGGATAGTATCCCTATGGTTTGTGAATACCCAGATGTGTTCCCGGATAGTCTTCCCGGATCCCCACCGCAGCGAGAGATTGATTTCACTATCGAGCTTGTGCCACGTGCCAAACCTATGTCACATGCTCCTTATAGGCTGGCGCCGAAGGAAATGGCAGAGTTGAAAGTTCAACTAGATGAGCTAATGGAGCAAGGTTATGTGCGTCCAAGCTCGTCACCTTGGAGCGCACCGGTCCTCTTCGTTAAGAAGAAGGACGGGAGTATGCGGCTGTGTATCGACTACAGAGAGTTGAACAAGCTGACGGAGAAGAAAAAGTACCCGATCCCAAGGATTGATGATCTCTTCGATCAGTTAGTCGGATCGTCGGTATATTCTAAGTTGGACTTGAAGTCAGGGTACTATCAGTTGAGGATCAGGGAGTGTGATATCCCGAAGACGGCGTTCAACACAAGGTATGGGAATTTCGAGTTCACGGTCATGCCGTTTGGACTGACGA
Source organism: Platanthera zijinensis (assembly GCA_039513925.1). Taxonomy (NCBI): domain Eukaryota; kingdom Viridiplantae; phylum Streptophyta; class Magnoliopsida; order Asparagales; family Orchidaceae; genus Platanthera; species Platanthera zijinensis. The sequence continues at coordinate 177,054,898 of CM077082.1, forward strand.
ATGCGCCATCAGTGTTTATGGACTTGATTAACAGGACGTTCCGAGATTTCCTGGACCGCTTTGTGATCGTCTTTATTGACGATATATTTGTGTACTCGCAGTGCGAAGAAGATCACCTCAAGCACTTGCATCTGGTGTTGGAGACTCTGAGAAGGAATGAACTGTATGCGAAATTCTCCAAGTGCGAGTTCTGGCTACCCTCAGTAGCGTTCCTTGGTAACATTGTTAGTGGGGAAGGTATAGCGGTGGATCCGGCGAAGATCGTTGCGATACGGGAGTGGCTTGCGTTGTCTTCTGTCGCGGAAGTCCGTAGTTTTCTCGGGCTTGCCGGATATTACAGGCGCTTCGTAGAGAACTTCTCGCGGATAGCGCTACCTCTCACGAAGTTGACAAGGAAAGATCAGAGATTCTTGTGGATGCAGGAGTGCGTGCAAGCTTTTGAGTAGCTAAAGAGATGGTTGACCATGGCGCCGGTGCTTAGTTCACCGAGTGGGACCGAGGGATTCGAGGTTTATAGCGATGCCTCGGGTAGTGGTTTGGGTTGCGTGCTGTTGCAGTATGGGAGCGTGATAGCTTATGTATCGCGTCAGCTAAAAGTGCATGAAAGGAACAATCCGGTCCACGACTTAGAGTTGGCGGCCATGATATTTGCACTTAAGCTGTGGAGGCACTACCTATACGACATAAGGGTCGATATTTATACCGATCACAAGAGACTGAAGTACCTGTTGGATCAGAAGGATCTTAATATGAGGCAGAGGAGGTGGATAGAGTTCCCGGGGGACTACACCTTCAAGATTCATTATGTACCCGGGAAGGGAAATACAGTTGCAGATGCGTTGAGTCGCAGGGCTCCCGCCCAAGCAAACTGGTTATCGGTGCATGATGAGCGGCTAGTACGGGAGTTGGAGGAGCTTGAGATCTGTTGCGTTGACAAGCAGACGAGCGCCAAGGCTTTGTTGAACTGGACAGAGGTTTAGTATGACCTGGCTGACCGGGTTTGGCAGGCATTGGAGTTAGATGACTCCATGAAGGAGCTTATGGAGGCAGCATTGGATGGGTCAAATTCCCAGTTCTCGGTGGAAGATGGGTTGTTAAGGAAGGACCATCGGTTGTGCGTCCCAAGCGGGGGTAACCTACGGGCGGAGTTGATGTACGAGGCTCATCATACCAAGTACTCAATCCACCCAGGGAGCACAAAGATGTACCGTGACCTCAAGAAGCTGTTTTGGTGGTCGGGGCTCAAGAAAGACGTAGCGTTGTTTGTGGCTAAGTGCCAAACGTGCGCCTTAGTGAAGGCGAGTGCCAAAAGTCGGGAGGATTCTTGAAGTCCTTGCCTATACCGGAGTGGAAGTTCACCGACATATCGATGGACTTTGTGCATGGTTTGCCAAGGCCGCAGAGAGGGAACGACGCCATCTGGGTGATCGTAGACCGGTTAACTAAAGTGTCGCACTTTATTCCACATAGGAAGGATGCCTCGGTGGAGAAGTTGGCGAAGCTATATGTGGATAATGTAGTTAGACTGCACGGTGTGCCCCGTAGCATTGTGAGTGATCGCGATGGGCGTTTCACGTCTAATGATTGGAGGTTGGTGCAGCAGATGCTGGGGACAAAGTTGAAGTTCAGCACATCCTTCCATCCGCAGACGGATGGACAGACCGAGAGAGTCAATAGAACGATGGAGGACATGCTACGCATGTGTGTTCTAGACTTCGGGAAGCATTGGGAGGACCACCTGTATTTGGTGGAGTTCGCGTACAACAATAGCTACCAAGCGAGTATCCAAATGGTGCCCTTTGAGGCCCTAAATGGTAGGAAATGTTGCACGCCGTTATCGTGGCTGGAAACGGGTGAGGCAAGGTTGTACAAGAAGAAGGAAGTGGAGAGTGATACTTCTTTGGTGCGGATCATTCGAGAGCGCTTGCTGATCGCTCAGGACAGGCAGGCTAAGTATTATAATGCCAAGCACCGGAACGTGGACTTCGCGGTAGGCAATTGGGTGTACTTGAAGATAAAGCCGTTCAAGGGTGTTTCGCGGGTGAGACGCTTGAAGAAGCTGAGCCCAAGATACCTTGGACCCTTTGAGATTCTGGAGCGGGTCGGCGAAGCGGCTTATCGTTTGAAGCTATCAGTGGAGTTGAGTGGACTACACGATGTGTTCCACATTTCTGTGTTGCGGAAGGCGGTGCAGGAACCCTCGCTAGTGATCGCAGTTGATCAAGTGCCGGTGGACGTAGGGTTGATGACAAGGGTCAAGCCCGTTCATATCGAAGACTTCGAGGTGAAGAGACTCCGTAACAAGGCGATCCCGATAATTAAGGTCCGGTGGGATAATTGCGGTCGGGAGGAGCTCTCTTGGGAATGGGAGCAAACTATGCTGGAGGAGTACCCAGAGTTATTCCGCTCAGGTACCATTAAAAGCTTTCAGTTCCTATTGTTTTCCTTTAGTAAATTTCGTGGGCGAAATTCTTTTAAGGGGGAGAGAGTTGTAACGCCCCGAAACTCAAAAGAGGGACGGGTGACGTTTTAAGCCAAGGCTGGGACCTTTAGCAGGTGTCTCGGGCGTGTCACGGGCGTGTCACGGGCGTGTCATGCTAGGGAGTTTTCTGAGTCTTGTACACTAACCATGACACGGGCACAGACACGGGCGTGTCACATGTGACACGGGCATGTCAGGTGCCGTGTCGCAGGCCGTGTCCTCCTCGGGAAGCAAGTGTGGGTAGTTGGACACGGGCCATGACACGGGCAAAGACACAAGCGTGTCACATGTGACACGGGCATGTCGGGTGCCGTGTCGCAGGCCGTGTCCTTCTCGGGAAAGGAATGTTGGTCGTTGCACACGGGGCATGACACGGGTAGTGACACGGCCGTATCACATGCGACACGAGCATGTTGGAAGCCGTGTGCTGGTTATCGCGTCGGTCGAGACGGCGAATGGGTGACACGGCCGTGTTGCAACCCGTGTTCGGCCCAGATTTTGTAATTTCAGGCCTAATCGTTGCCGTTCGTTTCCTTGGCTTGGGATCCGACGGCTGGGGGTGGATGCAGGCGGTTTAAACCCGAAAATAGGGTTTGCAATCCCTCATTTCATCCCCTTGGTTCTCTTTCTAAAGTCTAGAGAGAGGGGAGAGCAAGGAGGAAGGAGGAGACCAAGATCCGGCCGCCGGTGGAGCGTCGGAGCTCCGAATCGCGATCCGAGTCCAGATCCGCAAAGGCGACGCCGTTGCGGTGCTTTCCAACCGCATAGATTTTTCATGTCGCTGTGGAAGAATGCAAGGGTAACGATTTATCATCCTAGGGCATGTGAAGCCCTCTTTTCCTTGCATAGGAAGCCCTCTCTCGCGAGTGATCGAAGAGTTGGAGCGTTCCTTTGGGTAGATATGTAAAGTCCCCCTTGTATAGAGTCCGTATGCGAAAACGGGCATAGGCATTGTGTGTGAAGCCTATCCGGACAAGTTGGTCTGGATCGGTGATGTTGCATTGCATATGAACCGGGGAAGATTCCAGGTGTTTGGGCGTTTTTCGGGTTTTCCACGTGGTAGATTGCAGCAGAAAGCCTTGGAGATTAACTCCAAGGTGCACCCAGAAAACTGGGCAAAAGCGGGTTTTGCCAACACGATGGCCGGGGAGCCAACGTGAACATAACCGGTTTATGTGATTGTTGTGGCGGAAACGGGACTCGGTGAGTCTTCACCACCACATATGGCTTAAATTGTCATTGCTGAATGAGCACGGGTCAGGCAGAACCGTACCCAATCTATGTCGTTCGGTGGGACCGTTGGCATGGATGAGAGTCTTCGGCGGTCTATGGCTTAAATTATCGTGACCAAGGCCAGGAAGACAAAATGCTCATATGATTGGCCGTCCAAGGGGCGGTGGGGGAACGGGAATGTCTATGGCTTGAATTGACGTGACGTTGGACGGTTCGCCGTAAAGGTGCCCTATGTGCACGAGGTGTGTGGCCGTGCGAGCCTACGCCTGTGATGAAGTGTGTTTACACTATTATGATGCTATACTAATAAAGTGCAGGGAAAGAGCATCGCCGCCCCGATTTTGGGGGCGGGATCGTTATAATTTGGTCTGCATTGCTGACCGTTATTTTGTTTACCACTGGGCGGTGGATTGTGTCTTGCAGGTGTTTCAGAGCCGAGCGGGAAATAGCGGGCTAAATCCCATGTTGCGGTGCTGGCCCTCGAAGTCCTAACCTTTTTATGTTTTCCGTTTATCTCATGTATGGACGTCCTGCGAGCCGAAGTATGAAAGACACTCTTGTTTGAGGAAACTATTGTAAGGCCATAAGGTCGGTACTTTTGTATTTAACATTCATAGTTTATCTGAGTAGTGGACATTCATGCTTGGCAGGGTTCTTGTTTTTGTGCAACTTAATAATTGCTTCCGCTAGGTGCTGTGTAGGACGTTGTGATTGGTTGAATGGTTTCAACGCGTAACCAACCGGTCTGTCCGTAGTATATGGCATCGGGCCCCAGCCAGACCTACTGCTATATGCTATGTGACGGATAGGGGTGTTACAAAAGTTGAGGACATTGCAGTAAAGCAAGGATATATTTTAGAAAACCAATTCAGATCAAATGAAAATCTCAAGGACTCCCATGATGAAATTCTCAAAAAACTGGGAAGTATTGCTACTGATTTGAAATCTGAAGTATGCAAGCAAATACAAGCAGATCTAGCGGCTGTCCAAACAGCCATTGAAGCTTCTCAAAAGACTATTTCTGATTACCTGACTAAATTCAAAGCCTACTACCAAGAAGGTACATAATATCTGGCTGACTAAGTAAGGTTTCAAAAGAATGATCTGAGAGATCATATAGTTAGAGAAGTCATAAAGGGGGAGAGAATATTAGTCAAAGCCATCTCTGATCATGTAAAATGGGCATCTAATACCATCAGAGCTACACTTGGATTTCCACCCCTATTTGAGGATGATAATACTGCTGAGTCTGGTGTTCAACCTGCCTACATTGAAGTGGATCAGCCAGAGGTTGCACATGTCATTTATCCTCCAGATGATTATGACATAGTCCAGCAAGAAGTTCAGCAAATGTATAGCCCTCTATAAGAGGCACAGAATATTATTATTGAAAAGGTAGAAATGTCAGAGGCTGCACAGGAAGCTCATAGGGAGGCACAACTTTCCAAGAAAAGGTTTAGAGAACAGGCAAAACTGAAGCCTGATTTTGAGTAGTGGAGTCCTACCTCCAGGAACATTATTTTAACTGCCTGGAAAGCTGTGAAGGACAAGACATATAATAGAGGTAAATGGTACTCTGAGCAAGAGTGGAACAAGTATCAGGCAAGACAAGAGGCTATACTTCAGTATAGGAGGAGTGCTAAAGCTGGGAAGTTACTTGCTAACTCTGTGGAGCCCTGTAAGTACATTCCAAAGCCTTTTCACTATTTTGAAAGGCAAAGGATCAAGGTTGAAGAATTGAAGAAGAAAGACCTGAAAGGAAAGAAACCAGCTGATGATACTGAACCTAATGTGCAGGTTAAGATCAGATCATGAAAAGGAATAGTAATTAAGGAGCCTAGTCTATCTTAGGATAAATAGGCTAATATGTAGAACAATGTAATCTTTTGATTTTTGTTCTTTAAAGAAACATGTAAACCTAAACAATTTTCTGATTAATGAATGACATCATTTTCAGTATTGAGTTTAGATATTATCTATGTTTATATGTTACCCTATAGTGAAATGTATGAACATCTATTTCTCTTTGATTTATTATGTGTAGTGTATATCTTTGACTAAAGGTTATGACTTCTCCAAATAGGGGGAGATTGTTGGGTACACTGGAAACTATGTACCAGATCTGGAGAATCCTCCCCTTACTCAATGATATACATCAATTTGTATTTGATGGGATGTTTGAATTCCAAATGTGCAGGTTAAGAAATACAGGAAAATTTCTAAGTACAAGTGTCGACACTTGTAAGGAATTGTGCCGACACCTGAAGCAGGAGGTGTGTCGACACCCAGGAATTATGTCAATATCAGAAGCAGGGCATGTGTCGACACCCAGGAATTTTTTTCGACACCTGAAGAAGGCTTGTGTCAACACACAGGACTTGTGTCGACACACACTCAACACCATCTATCATCAACTCTGTTATACTGAGTCTGAAAGGCTTGTGTCGACACACAGGACTTGTGTCGACACACAATCAACGCCATATATCAGTAACATCTATACTGAGTCTGAAGGGCTTGTGTCGACATACATGACTTGTATCGACACACACTCAACGATGTCTGGACAACACTCAATGCCATTTGTCAACAATAGCTATGTCGAGACCAGGAGCAGTTGTGTAGACACACAGGACTTGTGTCGACACAAACTCAACGACGTCTGGACATACACTCAACTCCATCTATCAGTATCAGCTATGTCGAGACTAGGAGAAGTTGTGTCGACAAACAAGACTTGCGTCGACACATAAAACAGAAGCTGTGTCGAGAAGCAGAAGAATGACTGTGTCGACACATTGAGTGTTGTGTCGACATCATCGAGACTTGTGTCGACACTTAGTCTATTTGTGTCAACACATGTAAAGTAGTTTACTGAGTGTTTCCTGCTGAGATATAAAGTCATTGCAGAATCATCTGTCACGACTGAAGACTTGATAGCTGTCATAAACAACAAGTCTGACACCTTTGTCAGAACTGTCAGAAGGTTGTTACAAACCGTATCAACCGGTAATCATTGAGAAACTCTATATAAAGGATTGATCCATGACAACCAAGACTAGCAATTAAGAAATTATGGGGGAACAAACCAACACAGAACCAGAGAGAGAATTTAACAATAAGAAAAGGAGGAACCCTTAAGAAGACAGATCTTGAACAGTCTGCAGGTAAGATTCAGATCTAATTCTTAATCTAAGAAGGGAGCTGTCTGAAGATCAACTTCTACACCAAGTCAAGATCAACCTCATTTTGTTCAATCAAGAAGCTTTGAAAAAGCTAAATTAGGTTGGATCTGAAGTATACAGTTTATTCAATAACTGATCAAGAAGCTCACACCAATTGAGAGTTCTTTCTGGGAGAAATTTATGTACAACTAAATATTCCTTTTCCTTGTAAGATCTTTTATAGATCTGAGTTGTAAGCCTGTGTTTATAAAGGCTGAGGTAGGACTGATAGCCTGAGGTGTAGGACTTGTGAAAGTCTTAGTTGTAAGCTTGGTGATAAAGGCTGAGATAGGGCTATTTCCTAAGGTAGGGTTCTTGTGAAGAATCTGTGGTAGGACTTGTATAAGTCTTAGCTGTAGGAACCTATCAGGTTCTGAGTTGTAAGATCGATGGATCTGAGTTAGTGGAAGGAAGTTGGGCTGAATCCAGTTCTCTACTGGATAGGCGAAGGGGGAAAGTGGATGTACCCATAACTTGGGGAACCACTATAAATCTGGTGTACTGTGCTGTACTGTGAATGTTATGCTTTGGATTGTATATTATATGCTGTGATAGATCTAGTTACTTGCCTAAAATTATTAAAGAAAATTAGAACCTATTCACCCCCCTTTAGGTGTCTAGGCTCTTGAAATCAAGTCTTTTAGAAAGGAGTAATTAGTACCGCTGATCGCGGTGGTACCGGGACAGGCTGGAGACCGTAAAGTCCGAGATTTGAGTTCGCATCCTCTAATAAGTGGGCTCTTGGGCTCGAGTCAGCGTGCTTTGGGTGCACCGCTTTCCCCTATTTATAGATTTGGGGGCCTGCCCAAACGGGCAGGGCTAAAATAACCGGCTCCCCGGGGTACAGGAGAACCGGGTAGTAGTGACGGGAAACAAAAAAGAGAAGACAAGCTAGTCCGCGCAAGAGGGGCAGACTGGACTCGCGGTCTGGAGCTTCCGGCTATTGTTGAAAGGAAGCGATCCTGGCTGGAGGGCAGCGGCCTACACGGGCTGATGCTTGAGTCCGCCTGAAGAGCTGGCGGACAGGGCTACTCTAGAGAAACGGTTACCTGGATGGACTGGAGAATCGAGTCTGCCGATTAAGGAGGCTGGCCTGAGCTGGAAAACATCCCGACTGGATGATCTGGGTGGACTGGAGGATTGAGCCCGCTATTGGAGAACTGGATCTTTAACGTGGCTATACCAACCTGGGCGGACTAGAGAAGTGAGTCTGCCACTGAATAAGGAGGACCGGGGTCCCTGTTGAATATGTTGTAGATTCTGAGTTAACACCATTGGTATTCATGGATTTGATGAACCAAGTGTTTTAGGAGCACTTAGACTCATTTGTAGTAGTCTTCATCGATGATATATCAATGCACTCCAAACCGGAGGCAGAGCATGAGACTTACTTGAGAGTAGTGTTGGGTATTGTATCCACAATAACCTAGATTTGTATGAAGTCACCCTTGAACTAAGATGAATTAAGTTTGTATTTGATGTTATTCTATAGTTGAGTGCTTGCAAGTCATTATTGCTAAGTGTAGACCAATGTCAGTTTACAATGAGTAAACACAAGACCATGCAATGTAATCCCTCATTGTGTGATCCATGGTATTGACTCATGTGTAACCTCTCTATTGGGATGCACTTCATTTTCAAGTACTAATGCAATGGAAGAAAGGAAGGGTTGCTGGCTTTCTATAAGAAGAAAAGAAAATTTTTATGAAAAAATCTCTAAGTCCATTTCTCGAGAAATGAACTATATTTCACGAGAAGTCTGAGTATATTTCTCGAGAAAGCAAAGCTGTTCTTTAGAAAGCTTAAGATTTCTCAAAAAACTCTCAAAAACTTTCTAAGTCCTTTTCTCGAGAAAAGCCCTGAAGATTTCTCGAGAAACAAAGTTCATTTCTCGAGAAAGGCAAGTAGTTCTCGAGAAGTCGAATCTTTTTCTCGAGAAGCTAAGTACTTTTCTCAAGAAACCAAATCTTTCTCGAGAAATCAATCCTTTAGTCCATAGAATTCTCGTTAAGTAAATTTCTCGAGAAGGTCAGGCCATTTCGCGAGAAAGCAATTTATTTCTCGAGAAATCATATCTTTCTCGAGAAATCTGTCTTCTGTTCTAAATTTACGCTAAGTACTTTTCTCGAGAAGTCATATCCTTCTCGAGAAATCAGTATTTTACTTCAAAGAAATTTCATTAAGTCTTTTCTCGAGAAAACCATATCTTTTCTCGAGAAAGCTAGAAATTTCTCGAAAAATCTAATTCTTCTTGAGAAATGGAGTAGCAGAATTTTTCGTTCTGAATCTATCTGATGGACTTCAAGTTTTATTCTAAGTTCCTCATGATTGATCCACGTGGATCTTTCCTTAATGACTTATGACCGTTTGATGATAATCTATATATATTCCTTTCAAAGGATTCACTAACCTTAACAAGAGAATAATTACAACAATTGAATCGCATTCGCACTTTCCAAATTTGGGAGAAGCCACTGTCTTCATCGTCATTCTTCTCTGCCACTCTCACTCGATCCAACGATTCAACAGGAGAAAAGATTCGAGAGATCCAAGATTTAAAGATTCTTCAACATCTATTTGATCGTGTCAGATTCTAAGTTTTTAGATCAAGTTTTTTCGGGTTTTCTTCCTCAACCTTCTTCACCGAGAATTTCAGTTTTCAAGAAGGAAGATCCCTAAAAATTTCAGATCTAGAAGAGTAATTTTTTTATTATTGTTGTAAAATTGTTTTAACATTTGTAGGATCTTTGTCTCTAAGATTGTAGGACATTTATTTTACCGACGATAGATCCTTTAGTGGATCAAGTTTGTAGATCCGTGTGTGGATCGAGTTTGTAGATCCATGTGTGGATCGAGTTTATAGATCCGGTTTGTGGATCGAGGTGTAGATCCAGTTGTGGATCGAGGTATAAGAGTGTTTCTCCGAGGTGTAAGATTGTGATAATCTTAGAAAGGTCAAGTAGCCGAATCTAACCCTTCGTGGTAGATAGGAAAGACGGGACAGTGGACGTACCCAATACGGGGAACCACTATAAATCTCTGTGTTTGTGTGCTTGAATTTTTAGAAAATTGTTATTCCACAAAAAGACACAAACATCACCTATTCACCACTCTAGGTGATTTAGGTAGACGCTAGATACTTTCAATTGATATCAGAGGGTCTTTTTGTTCGATAAGGCTAGCACCTTGAAAAAGATCCCTGACCTAGCATTCTGAGATTCCGCATATTCACCATGGATCGAAGAAAAGACATGTCATCCATGAAACGACCAGTGTGCACCAAGGAAAACTTTCCCATGTGGAAAGAATGAGTACGGTTCTACATGGAAGCTACTGATTCGAAGATTTTTCAAATTGTGGAAGAAGGACCACACATCCCAACACAAGCTTCAATGATAAATCAAGCGATCATGATTCCCAAGAATATGGTGGATCTCACCAAGGATGAGATTGCCTTAGTATCCCTGGATAAGAAGGCAGAGAATATCATAGAAAGTACAGTGGACGATTCAATGCTACACAACTTATTCCACTACAAATCTGCCAAAGAGATGTGGGACTGTCTTGTTGTCCTAATGGATGGTACTGAATAAGTGAGAGACGATCACAGATCATAGTTGAACCAGCGGTACGAAGCCTTAAAGCAAGGTTCCAATGACTCCATAGCTGATAGCTTCGAGAAGTTCTTCAAGATAGTCAAAGGCCTCAAAAACTATGACCGTGCATTCACTAATGGCGAGCTCAACGACAAGTTTCTTAGATCCCTGACTAAGGACTAGGACACAGAAGTTGTTGCCATTAGAGAATTCGGGAAGCTTTCGGAAATAGAACCTCAGAACCTGTTCGAAAAGCTGCTCTCCTATAAGCTTAAAATGAATACTAGGAAGAAGGAGGAGAAATGCAACAGAACGTCTAGTAGAGAAAAGTTTGTGGCTCTGAAGGAGGAAGTTTCGAGGAAATGTAAAGCTATGTCACCCATAAGGATACGTGCTCCAGATACACCAGAAGACTTAGAGCCATGCACGTCAGGCTCCGAGCTATCAGATAGAGCATTTTCCCTCATCTCCAAACAGTTCAAGAAGCTGCTCAGCAAGAGGAGACAAATGAAAAATAAGTCATTCTCTTCAGATTCCATGAGATCACATCGTGACGGTGATCGTACCAAGAAGAGATATAACAAAGAGGACAAGTATATTTCCAAACCGAACAAGCAATATTCCTCTGATGTTGTATGCTACTGCTGTAATAAATCAGGTCACATGATTGCGGAGTGACCGTACAGGAAGAAGGATAGCTCTAAGAAGGACGAGAAGAGATCCTTCAAATAGAAGAAGAAAGAAGAAAAGAGCTTCATCGCCAAAAAGTCGAAGATTCTCAATGACTGTGACCCAAGTGAGTCGAGCTCGGAGAACGAAGAAGCCTACTTCATGATCATGGCTCATACAGACGAGGAAGTTGGCGACTCTAAGTATCACGGGAATGTAAACTCGCACACGAAACTCTCTGAATCTGAAACGTCCTCGAATGGTCATGATGGCTACTCTTCTGAAGAGGAAGGTGATTCTGAGTTGATTGCTCAGCACGAGAACCTTTTAAAGTCTTTTGACAAATGCCATAAGGTAGTCAAAAAGTAGTTAAAAGAGATTGCCTCCCTCAAGGTAGTGGAAACAAATCTGAAGGAGGAAATTGCAAATTTTCTTACTCTCAGAGATGAAGTCCACTCCTTGAAAGAGAAACTCAAGGGCTCTGCTGAGATGTTAAGTCTAAAAGAAAAATATCTTGATGAGCTTGAAGAAAAGCTTGCGGTGGAGAGAAAACTTGTTGAGTGTTTCTCCAAGCCGAAGACACCAAGCCGAAAACTTGTTGAGAGTTTCTCCAAGCCGAAAACTTGTTGAGAGTTTTCAACTCAGAAGAAGGGTAGTGGTCTTGGACATGTCGGTGGAAATGGTAAGGTTGCCAAGAAGGTTAGCGCCAAAGAAAAGGGGAAGGCACCCATGAGTCAACCTTCATTCAGGAATGTAATCTTCCCGACGAACAAGTTTGACCTTGAGTCGTCCTATGGTTATCATGCCAGGCCTACTCATGTAGAGCCCAAGAATAGATACCAGGGATGTACCCATCCCCTTGACTTTAATGCCAGCGTGTTCAAAGCACCTTATGAAGAAATTCAGTTGAAAAATCATGGTCCATATGTTCATGGCCATAAAAACAAGAAGTCACCAAAAGCCAAAACTGATGTGCCTAAGGGTAAAGAGATGGGGAGCTCCTGTGTATGATGTAACCAAGAGGCCTCCACCTCAACGAATGCTGCCCCTGCTAGACTACAGCTCCAAAAGGTAAAGCAGGAGTACAAAATAAGGTACAACATGCTCGACAGTTGGTGCTTTGGCAAAATTGATCATTTTGGCGCAGATTGTTAGTACAACCCTGCCAATTTTGTAACTCCACGATGAGTTAGCTACGTGAGACCCACCACTCGCAAGGTTAATATTCCTAGTGGTGTTCAGCTGACCAGGAACCAAGGACCCAAATACGATTGGTTTCCTAAGGTAAAATGATCTATTTTTGCAGGAATGTCCAAAGGCCAATAGAACTCCGCTCTGGTATTTGGACATTGGTTTCTCTCGGTACATGACTGGGATAAGAAGCTTTTTGCGTGATTATACCTTAGTCAAAGATGGACCAAAAGACATCTTTGGAGGTTCAGATAGGGGAACAAAAAAAGTTTATGGTATGATTTCCTTTGCAAGGACAAGTGTTTGATAAAGTCGTTTGTAAATTTGGAGACGGTTTTAACAGGCACTCGAAGCAGAAATATTTTCCGTTTAAATTTCCTTTGCTTAGACAATTCTACCCCAGTATGTTTTATTGTAAAAGATAATGCGTCTCTTTATGACCAATGACACAAGAGATTAGCAAATATTTATTTCAAAACCTTAAATATGCTATTTTCTTAAAACTCAATGCGTGATACCCCCAGATTAAGTGCCTTAAAGAGAGTCCATGTCACTCATGTCAAATGGGTAAGCAGACACTAGCTACTTTCAAGGGTATTACTGAAAAGGATTCTTCACGAAGCTTATACTTGCTTCATATGGACTTGTTCGGTCCTATTCCTATTCACAGCTTAAGAGGTAAGGTCTACACGTTAGTAATTGTTGATGACTACTCGCGTTTTACTTGGGTGTTCTTTCTGAAACACAAGTCAGAAACCTTCGATTATTTCACTAATTTTGTCCGGCAAATTCAGAACAAATTGGACTGCATAGTGGTAAAAATCATAAGTGACCACAGAACAGAGTTTGAGTTTGGTGGCATGACAAAATTTTGTGAAAGCCAAGGTATCTTTCAAGAGTTTTCCTCCCCGCACACTCCACAGCAAAATGGAGTTACTGAGAGAAGGAATAGAACCCTGATTGAAGCATGTGCAACTATGTTGAATGCCGCTTCACTTCCAGAGTACTTCTGGGCTGAAGTAGTCAATACGGCTTGTCACATGCAAAACAGATCACTCATCAACAAAAACTATCGTAAGACCCCCTATGAGCTATTGAAGGGCATAAAACCGACTGCGTCATACTATAGAATCTTTGGAAGTAAGTCCTTCGTACTTAATAATGGGAAGTATTACCGCACAAAGTTTAGTGAAAAGTTTTTTGAAGGTATTTTGTAGGATATAGTAGCCATAAAAAGGCATATAAGATTTTCAATAAGAAACTCTGGTGGTAAAAGAGTAAATAAATGTTGTATTTGATGAGACTAGCATGATTCATTGCAGTTCATCTAGTATTATTGGTGCAGATGCGAGTACCAGGTTTAAGGATCTAAGCTTGGTTGAAGCTATCAAGGAAGACTCTCCAAGCTCAGTCAAGATCGTAGATCCAGGCTTGGTGGATGAAGAACCCATAGAGGAAGAATTTCCTCAACCCATAGAGACTGCACAAGATGCTACAGAGCCTGCTTGAGGGAGGGCAAGGAATTTAGGGTTTCGACACCTAAGAGATCACCCAGCTAATCAGATCAGTAGAGAGCCAGGAAACGACGTTGGAACCAGAAGAGGTACATCTAATGAAATTTTACATCTCAGCTTTTTGTCTCAGGGTAAACTGAAGAAGTTTGAGTAAGCGAACAAAGATGCATCTTGGATAATGGCAATGTAAGAGGAGCTCAACCTATTTGAACGACACAAAGTCTGGTAGCTAGTGCATAGGCTAAAGGGACAGAACGTGATAGGAACCAAGTGGATTTTCAAAAACAAGCTGGACGAACACGGAGTAATTATAAAGAACAAATCCAGGCTTGTAGCACAAGGTTATAGACAGGAAGAGGGGATCGACTTTGACCAGACCTTTGCTCAAGTGGCTCGACAAGAGGAAATCAGGTTGTCTCTTGTGTATGTTGCCCTCAAAAGATTCACTGTCTACCAAATGGACGTGAAGTCAACATTCCTTAACGGGAATCTGAAAGAGGAAGTATACGTAGCGCATCCCCCAGGTTTTGTCAACTTTCAATTCACTGAACATGTTTAATTTTTAAATAAAGCTTTATACGGGTTAAAGAAATCTCCTCGAGCTTGTTATGAGACGTTGTCTAGCTTTCTGCTTGAGAACAAATTCATAAGGGGAAGATAGACAAGACATTATTTCTTAGGGAAGTTAAAGGCAAGATTTTGCTAGTGCAAATCTATGTCAAAGACATCATATTTGGCTCTACAGAAGACAACCTTTGCAAAAAGTTTTCTAAACTTCTGCAAGGGAAGTTTGAAATGAACAGTATGAGAGAGCTGAAATATTTCTTAGGACTTTAGGTGAAGCAATCTGAAGATAGAATTTTCATCTCTCAGACGAGGTTCACCAAGGAGCTTCTTAAGAAATTTGGAATGGAGAGTGCAACTTCTATGAGGACTCCAATGGGTTCAACTGTGTCTCTGGACAAGGATGTGAAAGGGAAACCTTTTAATGAAACCAAGTACAGAAGCATAATTAAAAGGGAAACCTTTTAATGAAACCAGTAGACCAGATATAATGTTCTCAACATGTGTCTACGCTAGATATCAGGTGAACACTAAGGAATCTCATTACGTCGCTGCAAAGCGGATTTTAAGATACCTTAAGGGTATACACAATCTTGGCTTATGGTCCTTGAAGTAATGATGTCGAGTTAATTGGCTTTTCAAATGCAGATTTTCCAGGTTGCAGGGATGATAAGAAAAAGCACTTCCGGGACGTGCCAATTCCTCAGAAGACTGCTTATTTCTTGGAGTAGTAAGAAGCAGAATTGTGTGGAAACATCTACTGCCGAGTCAGAGTATATCTCTGCCGGTAGTTGTTGCGCACAGCTTCTATGGATCAAAAATCAACTTGAAGATTATAATTTGAAGTTCAGAGATATTCCAATGTATTGCGACTCATCCAGCACAATATCTATCACAAACAATCCAGTTTATCACAGCCGGACCAAGCATATCGATGTGCGCTACCATTTCATCCGGGAGCATGTGGAGAATTAGGACATAGCCCTCAGCTATGTCCCGACGGAAAAGCAAGTTGAAGATATCTTCACGAAGCCGCTGGACGAGGCCAAGTTCTCCTTCTTCAAGACAGAACTTGGCATGCTAAACTTGGAATCCTGAAAAGTTTATTTTTGAAGTCAAGAGAAGATTCATCATCAGCCACTCAGAAGATTTCCAGAGAATTCAAACTCAGAAAAATCTCAAGCTCAGATATGGATTTCTCGAAAACTTATTATATTTATCGAAAACTTAATTTCTCGAGAACTTAAAGTGGATTTCTTGAAAGCTTATTAATTTCTCGAGAAAACCTAATGGATTTCTCGGGAAAACCTTATGAATTTCTTGAAAGCTACAGAATTACTATTTCTCAGAACACTTGATATATTTCTCGAGAAATCTATATTTATCTAGAAATGACTTTTATTTTTCAGGAAAATCTAATGGATTTCTCGAGAAGCCTTGTATTTCTCGAGAAATGTCCAAATCCGCCAGAATAAATTTTTGAAGAATTCGAACCGCCATTCCAGGTACGCCTTTTGTTATACTTCAAAATTTTTAATTTTATATAAATAGAAGATAAGTCCACAGAAATACCCAAATGCACAAATTCGAAAAAGGCTTTCCCGATAAAGATATTTCAGTTTCGCGAAGGTCACCGCCATTCTTCACAAACTTCATTGATTCTTCTACGAAAGATCAGAAATTTTTCATTCTTCTCCTTTGATGGATGCTTCTACAAAGATTGGCATGGGCAGTGAGTTCGTTCGATTAGGAATCGAAGAAATTTCAGATGATTTCTGTTGATGCAAGAAATGCGCCCTCAAATTCCGGCAAAAGGGAAAAAGAGGTTGGGGGGACTGCAAGTAAAAATTTACTAGTGGATGAGAAAGGAGTAATCAGGACCGCTGATTGTAGTGGTATCAAGACATGCAGGAGACTACAAAGTCCAAGATTCGAGTCCGCAAACTCTAATAAGTGGGCTTCTGGGCTCGAGTCAGCGTGCTTTGGGTGCACCGCTTCCCCCGATTTATAGGTTCAGGGGCCTGCCCAAATGGGCAGGGCTAAAATAACCGGCTGCCCGGGGTACAGGAGAACCGAACAGCGAAGACGGGAAACAAAAAAGAAAAGACTAGCCAGTCTGCGTAAGAAGGGTGGACTAGGCTCACGATCTGGAGCTCCCGTCTGGCTGTAGGGCCCGATCCTAGCAGAAGGGTCGCGACTTGTGTGGGCTGATTCTTGAGTCTGCCTGAAGAGAGTTAGCGGGCGATTTGGGAAGCTGATCTCTTGAGGCTAGACGACCTGGGTGGACTAGAGGGTTGAGTCTACCGGTGAAGGAGCGTGGTACTAGAATCCTGACTGGGCGACATAGACGGACTGGAATTTGAGTCCGCCGCCGGAGAGACCTGGATCTTGCCGCTTGTCGAACGGAGCTAACCATTCTTCAAACGGTGCTCGCTGACCTGAGCGGACTGGAGAATCGAGTCCGCCAATAAAGGAAGATGACCTGGGTCCTTATTGATCATGTTGCGGATTCTGGGATTAACATAATCCCCGGACATTTTTAAGTTTCAGAAAACTTCGAAAATGTTTCCTTAAACGCCGAGTCTGCAACCATCATTAATGCTGCCAGTGCTATAAATATTGCTGGAAACTCTGTATTTTCCAATAGCTATTAACGCCACAGGTAAATTTTCACTGCTTGCGGTCTGTATATTACAGTCCGGGATGGCCAGGATTGGAGCGTACTTTGGCAGTTTTTCTTCGAAGGAAGAAAAGTCTAGGTCAATAATGAAGACCAAGAAAGCTGTAAAGAGAGTTGATGTGACTGCCCACTCTGTAGGAGAACCCTCCCGAAGGGATAAACCATCAGTCGACGCTGCCCTCCAGATTGATGAGCCTGTCGGCGAGAAGCCTGCGGATGCAACCACCTCACAATCTGGAAATCTATCAAAGAGTGTTGATGCTGCGAATTCGCCCGTGTTTACTGAATAGAACCTTCCAGACGCAGCAGACATGGACGTGTTCCCGTCAGCTTTGGGAACACTCATGTTGCGCATAGACAAGGGGAATGAGGTTTCTTCTATAGACGCTCAACAGCTTATCATCGATCTAGATCAATAAAAGCGACCTGCTGGAAAAGGAACTGAGGAATAGGTGCCTTCTCAGGACTTGGTCGTCGTTAACCCTGATACAATTTGCGAGAGTCTGCCGAACTTGGAGCAAGTCGCTGCGGATCCAACTGAGAAAGAAGGCACTTCTGAAAAGAAGAAAAGGAAGAGAGAATAGTCTACTATTACGGAGCAGGTTAAGAAGAAGCTGCATGCTAGGAGGATAAGAACGTCTCCGTGCGGACTGGGTCTGCGAGCTTGCAGTACAGGCCACAAGAAAAGGAAGCTCCAGAGACCGACTTTGTTACTCCAAAGGTCTCAATCCCGGGAAGCGATTCCTTATCAACGGTCAGTTTGTAAACTGATGAAATACTCAACTTCAAAGATACTGACCAACTTGATATCATTAATCAATCCCTATTGGAGGTATTGCAGCCTGAAGTCGAGATTTTGGGGGTCAAGGCTGTCGACCTCCTCTCAACATCTGCGATTGAAGGAGAGGAGCAGCTAAGGAAGCGTATCGTCATACAGAGGGAAAAGATTGCCTCCCAAATGGAGAAAGTGGAGGCGGTCTCGAAGCAGGTTGCCGCAGACAAGAAGGTTGCGGATCTGCGGGCTGCAGCTGAACTGTTGCAGTCACGTAAACTTCAACTGGTGCCTAAGCGCTTTAAGCGTTAGTGGCTCTATAAGTAGCCCCAGTGAAATTCGAAGCAAAAAGATAATCACCTAAATGGATGACATTGTTATTTCAACAAGCTTGGCGGCTGAAAAAGGACTAAATTCCATCGCAAATGGAGAAAGCGACTAAGTATTTTTGACCCCGAGTGGATAAGGTGGCCTATACTCGATAGTCTCCATCTTACCGCCGTGATTGCCCAAAGTTTGACTTTGTCTTTGTATTTTGAGTCCGTCGTGGCCTGGATTTGAATATGAACCTTTCTTTCTTCGTTGTAGGCCGGAAGTTGCTACCTAACTCTATCGAAGCTGGTGATATCGTACTCACTCCGGACGCAGCCACTTCAGAGTGGCCTAGCGCTGTCTCTCTTGGTGAGTCCGTCCAAGGCGAGCAGCTCGGCCTGGCCAATATGTCAGTGTTAGAGAAGAGACAGCTTGAGGATGAAATTAAAGATATTCGAGCTGAGTTAAAGAAGAGAGCAGAGAGAGAAAAAGCTCTGGAGTACAAGGTCGCCAACATCTCTATGGCACTGGAGAGGTGTGACAAAGAGAGAAGGCGGCTTGGAAACGACACCCGTTTTTATAAAGGGAAGTACTTGGTGCTACTGTGGGGAGGAAGGAACATGCAAGCTGCTGAAGTCCCGGTAGAGAGGCTGCATTTTCCAGATCGCACCACTCCACTGAAAGCTTCGGCCCCTGCAAGAGGCAACAGGCCACTACGGACGAAGTGCGGAGGTCGGCCACTATTCCTTCGGTTCCTGTGGTCTGGGTTGATCGGGAGGCCGCACACCTGCATAGAACCTATAACTCCATGCACCTCCTCATCTACCAGTTGTATGGTGAAGTACTTCGAGTGATTGATTAAGCGACGCATCTTTGTAGAGATAGGCAGGAGTGGCCTGAGCAAACTGACCATAGAGATCACTAGGCTCGCCTCTGCCGCGAAATGAGCTGATATTTGATGTATAATTTGTGCTTTAAACAATGCATTGTTTTAACTGTTGTGACTTATGTATGATATTGATCTGTGATTTGAACAATGCTACGGTTTGCTCGACTAGATCTTTTTGCAGGATGCTTTGAATGTGCGACCTGTGCGGACTTATTATTGAGTCCGTAAATTTCTATTTGAAATGTTGGGAAATCTTTAACGAAACACAGCATGCTGGGAAGACTAAATTCTGTGTCCAGAACCTTTTATCTTATCATTGCAGGACTTTCCACGAGCTTAGGCGGACTAATTGATCAAGCGGTGCGGTCTTGCTGAAAAGTTGCCAGACCCCAATTACAATAAATATGGCTTCATTGTTTCTTAAATGCAGGAAATGTGATCGAAAAAGAAGTCCTTGCGGTCTCTGAAAATGGTGTCCGCCAGAACTGATGTCGCGGTCTCCTTTCATGCTACTGATCATAAGAAATGTAAGTTGACTGAGGGCGACCACGAGGCCTTTTTCAACAAGTATATGGCGAACTCACCCGTGCTCGCCCGGCTACCAGGGAATCAAGAGAGGATTAATTTTTCCACAGAGACTCAGATTGCAGTGCCTGTCCACCATTTTGACTGTGGGTTCAAGTTCCCTTTGCTGTAGGAAATCGCTGAGATTTTTTAACACTACGACATGGTGCCTGGCCAGCTCGCGCCGAACACTCTGGCCTCCATCTAAAGCTATATTTCTTACCTGCGATCTGAGAAGATCGCGCTCTCCTTGAATATTTTTAGGAAGATCTTCTCAGTCCACTCAATAACACCAGTCGGAGGCCGCCAGTATAAGGGCGTGATTTACTCTTATTGTAAGGGTATGAAGGTTATGGGTCTGCTGAACATGATCCATAACTGGACCACAAGATACCTGATTTTTGAGGGCGAGCTGGGGTTCGCTCACACTCACCCGCAGGAGCGCCCAGAATCCACCTTCGAGAGTGTAAAGCTTAACGAGGTGGAGGCTGCGATTGTCGAATTTCTGGCAGGGGAAATACTGGACATTGAGTACTATATCTCGCTGTTGGCGGGATTGGACAACGTAGCTCGTCAAGACAATAAGCTCTGCGACCTACATTTGTAATCTCCGTGATCTGCAGTTAACTGACTTTTTCTTTTTGTAGCGGTCTTGGCAGTACCAGAGCGTCCGCCTCAAACACCAAGCGGCTTGACCCCTACACAAAGGGAGAGAAAACAGGAAGTCGCAAAAAAAGAATGGAGGAGGGGGATCCCGCCGCAGGCTACTCTTCTTCAGAAAGCTTTGGAATGCAAGGCTTTGCAAAGAACCAGAAGGATATGCGGGGGAACACGATTATCCATTGACATAGCAAGAACAAACATGTCTGCCTTGTTGATGGGCGAAAAGGACACCGTCTAGTTAACGGGTGTTCGGTCTCACGTGCTAGGTGAAGAAGAGGGTTACAGGGATTAACGGAGAAGTTTGCTGGAAGCAGCCGGGAAGACTGATCAGGTACTGTCGAGTAGACAACTAATTTGATGGTTAGCCTTGCAGGTTGATGTCGAGAGAGGAGAGGGGTTGAGAGACTGCTGGGCAGCTGGTTACTCTTAGTCGCGTATGAAGATAGAGAGAAAATAGAAGAGAGGGCCGCTTGCAGCAACAAAAACAGACTTCACCCGCCGCGGCCTTAATGACTATCTTGCGCCGGGCTTTCCTTTGATTATCATTCAATATTAAAGCTTTAGATTTCACCTTTATATATAAAGAAAATAAAGGGTACAAAGGGTGAAGGTGACGGCTAAGGAGAAGGAAATGCTAGAGGCCGCTCGGACTTACCAGAGATGTCGGCAGACGGCACAGTCAGCTGATCAAGGAGCTCATAGGACTAAGCCGGGAGGACTGCTTGATCAAGATGAGAGAAGAAACTGGAGGACGCGCGGACTGAAAAGAAGAGTCCGCAGGACTTGATGCCTTGACCTTTTCCACCCCGCCGTTTCTGCTGAATGAGAGGTATGGGGGCCTATTTATAGGCCTGAGGAGGTAACGGTCTTTGTAATATCACCCCCGGTGATTCAGTGAGTTGTGCGAGTGCAAATGATGAGTCCTTAGAGTCCGCGCTAGGCCGCGCGGTCTGGGACTTGCTGCTTGACGGACTGAGAAGAGTCTGCCTTTGCTGCTGAGCGAGCTCGCGCTGGGTTGTGCGAGCTGAGGAGGAGTCTTCCTGCTGTTGGGAAGCGGTCGCTGGAAGCTGGGTAGCAGACTGCACGATGAGTCCGCCTCTGTTGCTGGAATAGAAGTAGGTCGCACGCTACTGATGAACTGGAGTCGGGGTTCATCAATGAAGGTGGATTGAATGACTAGTCCGCCCAGCCCGCGGTGACCGGAATGTGTCTGATCGACTGCCGAGCTGAAGTGACCCTGGCGGACTGCGGAATGAGTCCGCCCAACTTGCGGCAGACGGGTTGAGCAGGCCGCCCCCTACTGGAGGCTGGTCGCTCCTCCTTGGCGACAAGGGCTGACGACCTGGCGAACTAAAGAGTTAAGGTCGCGCTTATTGGCGAGATAGCTGCTAGTGACTTGGAGGCTGCTCGCTTCTACTATTTGGGCGAGCTGGAGTGTCTGCACCTCTTTGGCAGATTGAAACATATTTTGCAGACTGTGAGCGGAGTTGGGCGACCTGGAGGACTGACGAATCTGGTCTCTCCTTTAGCTGAAGTCCGCCTCTTGTTGGAAAGGCTTGATGCCCATGCTGGGCGGCCTGGGGTTGGCGACCTGGAAGGTCGCACTTGCTGGCGAAGTCGAACCAGTCTAAGTGGAAAGATTTTCTATTGCGTATTTAGCTGAACTAACCGCGCGGCCTACAGGGCAGACTGAGGCAGTAGTGAAAGCAGTCCGCACCCCTTGTAGAACGAGCGGGAGCTATGCGACATGCGCGGTCTAGCTAGAGAGACCACCTTAGCCGTGTGGACTGAGCGGATTGAGAGGTCAGTCTGCCCACCCTTAGAAGGAAAGGCTGATAGGTCGCGACCTCCTGGAGCAGGCCGCAACTTGCGAGCTGGCTACCCTAGGAGGGATCGCCGATTTCTAGGTTAACATGCCTCGCCATTACTCTTCCCTCTTGGAGGAGTCCAAGGATATCTCGCCATGTGCATGTGGCGATCTCTGCACTTTACCAAAAGCAAAACCTACGCGAGCTGAAGAATGTTCCCTCCACCGACTTCCCCCTCTTGGCCGCTCAGGTCAAGGCAAATAGTGTGGTGACGAGCCACTTCCTGGGCTGCCTAGCAAGGGACCTGCTCAAGGAAAATGAGCAACTTCGAGATGGGATGAATTCATTGAAAGAAAGAAACAAACGGCTAGGAAATAAGGTCGCTCTTCAGAAGGAGGAGGTGGCGGTAAGTTGTGTATTCGCAGCGGTCTCCTAATTAAGTCCGTGACGACCTGACTTGTGTTTGTTTCTATACAGATCGCCTACGACCTCAGGAATGGCAGCTTCCGGGACGCTATATTTCCCTACGTGAAGGAAAGCGTCGAGATCGCAATTCCATGTTTCATCGAAGGCGGCTTTGCTAGTGATGGTGTGGAGGCAGTGCCTTTTCTCCAGCTCTTCCCTGAACTGGAGGAGCAGGTTACGACATTGGAGTGGACTGTAAAAGGAAAGACAGCAATTGATGAGGTTGAAGAGGAAGGAAAAGAAGAAGAGGAAGAAGAAGCTGCTAGTGTCGCAGGCTTAAGCCATCGGGAGGGAGACAAGTCTGCCGAGTCCGTCTCTTCATCTAGCTCCGATGACGGGAGCTCGCATACCGAGTTCACGGACAGCGAGAGCTTTGATGGTAGAGGAATTGGCTCGGAGGGCTACTCCCCTGATATTAACATTGAGGGATCAAGTCCAGATGCTCCTGCGGAAAAGAAGCGCAAGAGATCGCCCAACTAAGGTATTTTGCTTTTATTTTGTAAAGTGGTGCACTCAGGTTTAGAGACCGCTAGCTATGAAAAGATGTAAATTTCTGACGATTAAATGAAAAGGATATTTTGATTAGCTCACGTCTTGTGTTATTTTCATTGTTCATTTCTTGTTCTCTTCAACGCTTGTTAAGACTTGTTGTCTACAATGTACTTGATAAATAATCGTCACCAGAGTATAATGAAAACTAGTATGCACCATTTAGATTTTAGGCCGCTTGCTTAGAGATAAATATATTTCAAAGACAACCAAGATAGACAATAATCCAGGCTACGACACTTGACTTATAGCTCGCCAAGTTCACATAACAGGAGGAATGCTCTAGCTGTAGTTCGCCGTAATTTCACAATAAGAATACGTTTTTCTAGCTTGCCAAAAAGATATGGATAGTTGGACTCTTGCGAGTACCGATTCTAGTCCACAAATTCATTAATCACAATTCTGAGAATAAACCTTTTCGTGTTAAGAAAATGATTGACGTCGCGGACTGAGAGAGAATTAAAAATAAACTCCACGAGCTGAGAAAGAAGGGTTATAGACTTAAGTGACCAAGCAGGCAAGTGCGCATGGAGCCCATTACTTTCCTCCCAGGGTCACAAAAGCTGTAAAAATCACCCAAGTAATTTGGCGGTCTGAAATATCAGCCTTTGCGGACTGTAAATGAGTAACAATATATGAAGGGATGATCCACAACTCAGGTTCCCACACGGGTAGGTGCCTACAAAGCAGGCATTGATTTCCTCGCAAGGTTGAGAGTTGTACGATCAACCTATTGAAATCCTGGCGGACTGAGCGGATGCCAGAAACTTGTCCACATTTCAAGAAATGATCCACAACTCAGGTGCCCATGCGGGCAGGTACCTGTAAGTCATGCATTACTTTCCTCGCGAGGTTATAAGAGCTGTGCGATCAACCTATTGAAATCTTGGCGGACTGAGCGGACTGAGCGAATGCCGGAAACTTGTCTGCATTTCAAGAAATCATCCACAGCTCAGGTGCCCACGCGGGTAGGTGACTGCAGAGGAAGCATTGCTTTCCTCGTGAGGTTATGAGAGCTGTGCGATCAACCTATTGAAATCCTGGCAGACTAAGCGGACTAAGCGGATGCGGGAAACTTGTCCGCATTTCAAGAAATGATTCACAACTCAGGTGCCCACGCGGGCAGGCATTGCTTTCCTCGCGAGGTTATGAGAGCTGTGCGATCAAACTTTTGAAATCCTGGAGGACTGAGCGGATGCCAGAAACTTGTCCGCATTTCAAGAAATGATCCACAACTTAGGTGACCACGCGGGCAGGGGTCTGCAGGGCAGGAATTGCTTTCCTCGCGAGGTTGAGAGCTGTGCGATTCAAGTTAATTTGGAGAAAGAGAACACTGCTATCTTGCCTTGGATTAAGACCGATTGTATCAATTGGGCAGGTGCACGTGGGGTGCAATGCTTTCCTCAAAGGATCAAACGGGCTGTGGGTTCCCTTCAGGCACCGCTTGAGAGTATCAAAGAGTGTTCGAGGGAACAGACTTGGATGATCTATGGGTAGGTGTCAGATGGCATTGCTTTCCACAAAGAGACCATCAAGGTGCATGTTATCCCTTACAAAGCATGGCAGAGCAAACAACCACCCTATCTCTCCAAAAATGCAGAAGTGGAGTCATGTACCAGGTTGGATCCAAAATCCAGTAGCCCACCGCGCGAGAATCTGCAAGATCCCACTACACGGTCCGAAATATCCCCGCAACATGTGGTCATCGTGGTGATAGGTTAATGACAACGATTCTGGGAGGGGGGGGGGGTCCGAGCTGGACTTGGTGATATCTCTTGATTCAATGATCTTTTACTTTGAGTTGCAGATAAGGAGAAGTGATTGCTCTATGCAAGAAAGTGTGTTAGTAGGAAATTCTTATTGATACAATTATTGAAATGAATACATATGATAAATGTTTGTTCAAGAATAAAACCGTTTTAAATCATCACAATTCCAGGTATGAGGCATGTCTTTCCCATCGTAGGTTTGCAGTTGGTATGCCCCATTTTTCAGAACTTTTTTAATGATGAATGGTCCATTCCAGATCGGATTTAGATTACCTACTTAACTAGTTCTCGCGGCTGCATCAACCTTTTTTAGAACAAGATCTCCCACCAGAAAATGCTTTACCCTGATATTCTTATCAAAATATCTGGCCACCCTTCGCTTGACTTCCTCCCGCCTGATAACGGATTCATCCCGCATTTCTTCAATTTGACCCAAGCTATGTTTCATGTTCTCGTTGTTGATCTCAAGCCAGTCTTCCCAACATTGCCTGGCCAGCCGGACCCTGGGAGTCAGAACCTCAAATTCCACCGGGATTAGTGCCTCTAAGCAATGAGCAAGCATGAAAGGGGTTTCTCCGGTAGCTGATGAGGGGGTCGTTTTGAGGGTCCATAGAACTAAAGAGAGCTCATTTCCCAACTGCCTCTCAAATTTTGCACCTTCTTTTTTAGCAAATTGTGTATCTGCTTATTTGCTGCTTTTACCTGGCCGTTGCTTCTAGGATGATGAACTGACGAGAATCACAGTTCTATGCTGACTTATTTGCAAAATTTTTTCATCTCCTCATTATTGAACTGCAACCCATTATCCGTAATTATTGCCATCGGGATCCCATATATGCAAATTATCTCCCCTCCCCAAAAAAGTTTTTTTATCACCTGGGTTGTTGTCTTTGCTAGCGCCTTGGATTCAATCCATTTGTTGAAATAATCAATCATAACCAGGATAAAACGTCGTTGCCCACTCGCCATAGGAAATGGTCTGAGGAGATCCATTCCCCAAACCGCAAAAGGCCAGGGGGTGATGATTGGCATAAGTCATTGAGATGATTGGAGTTAAAGAGGAGCAAATTTCTGGTACTGGGCACACTTCTTTGCATAAGATTCTGAATCCTTTCTCATCGTGGGCCAGAATAACCTTGTCCCAATATTCTTATTTCCAAAGTTCTTGCTCCAGAATGGCTGCCACATTCCCTAGAGTGAATTTCTCGGAGCACCATTGGAATCTCCTCCTCAGACAAACACCTTGCATTTGGGGAGAGGAAAGTTTTTTTATAAAAAATTCTGGAGATGAGATTATAATTTGCCGTTTTCATTCTGAATCTTCTCTTATCCTTCAATGTCTAAGGTAATTCTCTTGTTGAGAGATATGATTTGAACGGATCCATCCAAGAGGGTCGTTGTTCAACTTGCATCAACTCCCCTTCTTCCATAACCGGGTAAAAAAGCTCTGAAGTTGTCTCTCCCGAGAGGATACCAAACTTTGCTAGCTCGTCCGCCTCAGTATTGCGCACTCTTGAGACATACTCAATAGTGAAACTTTCAAACCTCTCAATCTCTGTCTTCACTAGCATTAAATATTTCTTCAAGGTGGGCTCTTTCGTTTCAAAATTTCCCAGTACTTGTGACGCCATTACTAAAGAATCAGTTTTAACATGCGCATGGTCTATTCCCAACTCATTCGCAAACCGCAGACCTGCTAAGAGTGCTTCATATTCTGCTTGGTTATTTGTTGTTGGAAAAGAGAACTTTACGACCTGCTTTAGCTTGACCCCGTTGGGGTTAATGAGGACTACTCCTGCTCCTGAGGAGTTTTTGCATGCTAACGGAGATTTATCGGCTCGTCTAATATTCGACTCAATTATGTCTATCAAGAAATCTGCCAATACCCGTGCTTTGATAGCCGTCCTGGGTACATTTGAGATACCAAACTCACTAAGTTCAATTGTCCATTTGGTTAGTCTCCCAGAGTGTTCTGGTTTTTCTAGGATACTCTTTAATGGCTGATCAATAACCACCTAGATTGAGTGTGCTTGGAAATATGGTCGAAGCCTTCGGGCAGACATTACTAGTGCCAGTGCAAGCTTTTTGAGAATCAGATATCTGGTTTCTACATTTATCAATATATGGCTTACATAGTATACTGGATATTGCCTTCTTCCTTCCTCTATAACAAGAACTGAGCTTATTGCTTCCAAGCCAACTCATAGGTAGATGTACAATATTTCTCCTGTTCGAGGACTTTAAAGCAAAGGAGTTGAGGTGAGTTGCTTTTTAAGTTGCTCAAAAGCTTTCGCGCACTCTTCGGTCTATTCGAATTTAGATCCCCACGAAGAGTTTTGAAAAACAAAGCGCTTTTGTCCCCTACTCTGGAAATAAATCTTCCACAACCTGCTAGTCTTCCCCCAAGTTACTGAACCTCTTTAGGGGAGCGAGGTGCGAGGTGATGGCAGATGGGTTAGGAGAAATCCCTCGGGTGTAAGGAGATGACCGATAAATTTTCCTTTATTTGCTCCAAAGATATATTTCAACGGATTTAACATCATGTTATACCTCTGCAGAGTTGCGAATGTCTCTGCGAGGTCTTGTAAGTGCGAAGAAAAGGTTTTACTTTTAATAAGAAGACCATCAACGTATACTTCAAGATTTCTTCCTTTTTGTTCTTTAAAAACAAAATCCATCACGCGTTGATAAGTAGCGCCTGCATTTTTTAGCCCAAAATGTATCACAAGATAGCAGTAACAACCATTGTTTGTGATAAAAGATGTATGGGGAATGTCAGGCTTATGTATCCTAATCTGGTGATAACCAGAGAATGCATCTAGAAAACTCATAAAAGGATATCCAACCGCAGAATCTACTAAAGCGTCTATCCGAGGCAGGGGATAACAATCTTCGGGGCACGCTTTATTCAATTTAGGAAAGTCAACACACATCCTGTATTTCCCCTGGCTTCTTCACCATTACAACGTTTGATACCCAGGCAGGGTATTGAATTTCGCAGATGAATTTAGCCTTAAGAAGCTTTGTAACCTCTTCCTTGATTGGCTCGGGCAGCTTCGTTGCCACCTGCCTCTTCCTTTGTTGAACAGGCTTGAAGTCAGGAGCAATATTGAGGTAGTGACAAGCGACATCAGGATCTACTCCTGGCATGTCCTTCGCTGCCCAGGCGAAAAAATCTAGGTTCTTCAATAAGCAGAATTCAACTTTGCCTTTTCTGCCCCAGGGAGCTCCGAGTTGATAAAATGTCTCTTTTCTTCATCTTATTCAATTGGAACTCTTGGCTCCAGGTGAACTCCTTCCTAGATCTCCTCCTGATCTCCGATATCTTCTTGGGGGCCATTTCTTTTGAGACGGCGATTAGAGTAGCCTTAGGAGGAACCTGCTCGATCATGTTGACCATTCTGACATAGCATTCTCGAGCTTCCCTTGGGTCTCTTCTAACCCAACACTGATTTCCTCCTGCTGCAAATTTGATTGCCAAGTGATAGGTGGAAACCACTGCCCGATATTCATTGAAAAGGGGTCTTCTGAAGATGGCGCAGCAGCTGCTTGCCGCATCAACAACTATGAACGTGATAAGCTTGGATACCCCCCGAGTGTTACTGAGAGTGTAACGCTCCCTTCAACCTCCTTCCTTTCGCTAGTGAAGTCGTAAAGTAGACCTTCGGTGGAGAGCAAAGTATTTCCAGACCTCAGGGACTCATAGGCGTTCTTGAATATAAGGTTGACCGAGCTTCCAGTATCAACCAAAATTCTCTTGACCGTGTAGATCTCAATAATAACTCTGATTATGACAGCGTCGTTGAAGGGGTTTGCCGTCTTTGAGAGATCCTCTGGGACAAAAGTAACGATTTTCCTTGGCGGGGCTATAGAATTCATGGCCACCTCATGCCGTTAGTTCTTAGCCAAGGAAGACTTCCTGCTTGACTCTGCACTCGCTCCTCCATGGATGCAAAAGAGATCGCCGAGGATGCCTATGTCGTCTGTGTCGATACTTTCTCCGTTTTTGATGCTGCCAAGGTATTCTGCCTCGTCAATGTCCTCATTCTCCCAAAAAACCTCGACCACCTCATTGCCCTTAGAGGTGTATGGTTTTGCTGGATCATATTTTAAACCAATGCCCTTCATTTTTACTATGATAAGTAGCCGCTCCACAAGCTGTCGGAGATCTCTGCAATCCTCTGTTGGGTGTCTCTTCTCCTTATGGAATGCACAGAAAAGATCCGAGTTTCAAATCTTTCCCTCTGCTTTCTAGAATTCTTTCTTGAATTCAGTCTTTTTCGGTAGGATCTGGAGAACCTCATCTACCGTCAGGCCCATAATGGCAAGCTCTTCCACAGGACCGTGGCTTTGTTAATCATCTGAAGAGGAAATTTCTCGGATTTGAAGGATAGGTAAGATCCGAGGAGCAACAGGAGAGGGGGTGGCGGCCAACGACAGTTTCTTCTTACGAAACTGTTGATGGTCTTGGTAAGGTCACTTGTGCCGGAAATTCCTGCCCCTGTGTGCCGGAGGCTGATATCCTGGTAGAGGAGGTCTTGATGCTCGATGAGTTGCAGAGGAATCTGTTGTGCCCCTTCTTTCTGACTTTGCCATTAAGTTGGACACATATGAGGGGTTGGCACTCTCCCCTTCAATGAAGGTATTAGCCAAGGCTATTAGGTCCTGGAATGTGGCAGGATCTTTTGTGGTTGCTTTTACTTTCAACTGCCCCCTCCTTGAGTCCGTTAAGGCAATCTTATAGAATTCAGGATCTATATTCTTGACCCCCAGCTTCTCCTTTTGGAAGCGATCCACAAACTGTGCTACCGACTCATTATCTCCTTGCTTGTTCTTAAAGAGGGTAGCTTGCCCGCTCTTCCTTTTCCTGGAAGTGAAAAACCTTAATAGGAGTTCCTGGCGAAGCTCGCCAAAACAGGCGATAGATCGGGGGTACAATTCATGAAACCATTCTCGGGCCTGGCCATCGAAGGTGGTCACCAGGAACTTGCACTTCAATCCATCTGACAAGCACCTCATAGCTATGACATCCTCAAAGGACTTGATGTGAGCGACTGGGTCTGTCTTTCTAGTATAAAAGGGAATGTGAGGTTCTCTGAAATTATTGGGAGCCTTCTCCTGACGGATCCTGTCTACAAAAAGAGACTCTTCAACTTGAGCTAGAGTAGAGATCGCAGGAGGCCGTGCGACCTGATTTTCCTCATCAAAGTCAAGTCTACGAGCTGGACTTCCCCTGGCCACCTCACGGAAAAAGTCCATAAGATGAGCAAGCTCATTTGCTTCAGGTCGAAGTGGAGCTGCGGGATGGATAGGCGGGCTAGCTCATGGTGGTGTTACTGCTGGCGCCAGGCAAACTGGCATTTTGCGGACTGGTGTTTGGTGGACTGGCTTGTCAGTATAGGCCGTTCTTGGCTGGACAAGTCGTTGAGTAAGCGCGGTCAGGGCCCAGCTGATTGTGTCGAGGCGTTGGTAAGTCTCTCTCTGAGACTGTTCGACCTCTCTTCGGGATCGGTCAAGCGCGTCCCACAGGTTGTCTGATGTGCTTGAGCGACCTGAGCGGATATGGCGATGAGATGATCGGCGGTCTGATATTTCAGTCCGTGAACTTCAATAGTTACTTGGATCTAAAGGTCGCATGTTGATGTTTATGCAAGAAATGCGCCCTCAAATTTCGACAAAAGGGAAAAAAGGTTGGGGGGACTGCAAGTAACAGTTTACTAGTGTATGAGAAAGGAGTAATCAGGACCGATGATTGAGGTGGTATCAAGACAGTCTAGAGACCGCAAAGTGCTAGAATCGAGTCCGCATCCTATAATAATTGGGCTCCTGGGCTCGAGTCAGCGTGCTTTGGGTGCAACACTTTCCCCTATTTATAGGTTCGGGGGCCTGCCCAAACAGGCAGGGCTAAAATAACCGGCTGCCCGGGGTACAGGAGAATCAGGCAGCGGTGACGGGAAACAAAAAAGAGAAGACTAGCTAGTCCGCGCAAGAATGGCGGACTGGGTTCGCAATCTAGAGCTGATCTGGAGCTCCCACTGGCTGTAGGGCGTGATCCTGGCTGAAGGGCCGTGACATGTATGGGATGATTCTTGATTCCACCTGAAGAGAGTTAGCGGACGATCTGGGAAGCTAATCTCCTAAGGATGGATGACCTGGGAGGACTGGAGGATTGAGTCCGCCGCTGAAGGAGGCTGGTACTAGAATCCTTACTAGGCGACCTGGACGGACTAGAAACTGAGTCCGCCGCTGGAGATCCCTGGATCTTGCTGCTTGTCGAACGGAGCTCGCCATTCGTTGAACGGAGCTCGCCGACCTAAGCAGACTGGAGAATTGAATCTACCAATAAAGGAGCATGACCTGGGACCTTGTTAGTCATGTTGCGGATTCTGGGGTTAACAATTTTAAGAATGTTATCAAACTTCTTAAGTCTGCCGGCCTCACCTTCATCCTGGAGCATCCGTGCAAGGTTCTGATTCCAGATGTCGAAGAGTTCTTCAGAAATGCCAAGCTTAAGCGGAGCGGGAGGTTTTTGAAAACTTCAGTCAGAGGTATAAAAATAAAATTCAAGCCGTCCTCTCTAATAGAGTTTCTAAGATTACCCTCCATTGATGAGGAAAAATATTTGGAAGAAGTTGATTACTCAAGAACCTTCTCCTTCTATGGTCTTCCCCAATCCACCACTTCTGTTAGAAGAGAATACATGTCAGATGAAAGTAAACTTCTGGCTGACATTCTAGGAAAGGTACTACTCTGCAAAACAGGCTCCATTGAATACATCTCCTCAGATTTCTTTTACATGATGACTGCTATTGTGTGTCAAAATAAATTCCAGTGGGGATACCTATTATTTGAGAAGATCAAGGAAAGCTTGAAAACACCAAGCTTTGGAAGGATCATCTCCTTATATCTTAATTAGGCACACCCTGAAATCTTTGACATATCCAAAGGTGTGGCAATTCACCACCTGAAGAAAATATCTCTATCCTCCATCAAAAGATGGGAAATCAGAATTCGAAGGCAAGGACAGGCTCCTGCTGTTCCCAGGGCAGTAGTTGATGAGGGCAGGATCCCATCTCCCCTCATACTGTTACAGCTGGCACACCTGGTGTAGTTACTGAGGGGGAGCCTGCTCCTTCAGTTCATGTAGAATTTCAACAAGCTGAGGTTCCAGAAACAAAGGTTCATTCAGATGTTCCTGCAGCTCAGGTTATAGGGTAAGTTGATGATGATGATGTGGTAGTGGAAGAAGCAAGTCAAGCTTAGTCTGATGATGAGAAGAGCACCTCTGTGTATGAGGGTGGCTCAGGTATGGACATTGACTACTCCTCTGATCAAGAAAATCTTGATGATGCTCAAATGGATACTACTTTAGCTGACATTGATAAAATGATAAAGAATCTAACTCTAGATGATCCCCTATTCATCTCTCCTAAAAAGACTCTTGAAAAGATTCCTGAAGAGATCCCTAAAGAGACTCATGAAGACACACCAGAAGATTCTCAGCCTCATGCACACAGTGAGGGGGAGAATGTGTTGTTACTTTCTCATGAGGATGCAGTTACTCCAAAACCTGCCAACCCTCCTCTCAAGAACTTAGATTTCTCTATACCAATCATTCTTGGAAAGGAAGGGGATATAATGATTTCTACCCAAAAAGGCAAAATTGCAGTTGTACTTTAAGAAATTCTAGTATGGATAGTTCCAGCATTACCTCCACCATCTCCTTCAGCTCCAATTATTCCTGATGATACCCTATTGGGTAAAATTTAGTCTATATTATCTAAGCAAAGAGAGTACTTTGACAGGTTTCTCAAAGAAGTGATTAATAAAGTAACTACTATTGAAAAAGAAATGAGCAGATGATTTACTGAAATCCAACATAATATAGATGAGTTAAAAAGACTGCTAAACATTGGTGGCAAGGCTCTAAACCACACTATCACTAGTATTGGTCAAGTCTTGGTTCAAGCAGTTACAGTGGCAAACAATCAGATCAGTTTGCTGAAAAAAACTGAAGCACAAAACTTCAAAACTTGTGAAGAAGTTGAAAAGTTTAAGGAAGATGCCATAGAAAACCTCATTGTAGAAGTCAGAAAGGGGGAGGATAAAGTAAAAGAAATTCTAGACAAGAAAGTTCAAGATATAAAAAATCAGTGGGGTGACCAACTGCAAGAGATCAATACAAGTGTTGAAAAGCAGATTAAGGGGGTAAACATATATACTTTTGAGACTGCTGTGTGGATGCATAACCAGATCTTTCCATACTTTCAAGTTGACCCAAATGCTGCTCCACCTCCACATCTTGATCCCAATATGTGCAAGCCTACTTTTTCTCCTGGACCTGAACTATTTGAAGCTCCTCTTGAAGATTATTCTCAAATCTTGACTTCTAAGCAACCAGAGTTTCCACAAGATCTACCTCCTGAAATGCCAATGCCAAAGAAAAGGAAATATGCTGAAGGTGTTTCTGCCAGCAGATCTATCCCTAGTCAAGGTACTACTAAGAGGAAAGAAAAAGAATTTGCTGAAGTTTGGAGTCCAACTTCTAAGTCTCTTATTCTGGATACTTTAAAGCTTGTTGTAGAATTCAATGAAAATAAAGATGATCACTACAGTCACAAGGAGTGGGAGCTTTATGAAAAATCTTTGACTAAAAGAAGGATTTATGATAGTGAATTTGGTTGTAATAATCCTACTGCTCCTCCTCGACCTTCAAAGTACTATCCCAAGCCATTAAGTTATCAGAAGAGACAACAAGAGAAGAAGGAAAGACAACATCAACAAAAGTTCAAATACTTTTATGATTATCAGTTGTATAGAATTTTGTGGACCAAGGTATTCCTATGGAAAAACTATATATATATATTAAATTTTGAATTTTATTGATCTTATTATTTCTTATTTCTCATTGTATATATTGTTTTACTTGTTAGTTAATTATTTGATTATCTTGATATATTCACCTTAATGTAGAGAGTTCTTACTTCTACAAATAGGGGAAGATTGTTGGGTATTGTATCCACAATAACTAATATTTGTATGAAGGTACCCTTGAACTAAGATGAATTAAGTTTGTATTTGATGTTATTCTGTAGTTGAGTGTTTGCAGGTCATTATTGCAATGTGTAGACTAATGTAAGTTTACACTATGTCACTAAACACAGGACCATGCAATGTAATCCCTCATTGTGTGATCCATGGTGTTGACTCATGTGTAACCTATCTGTTAACCTAGAATCCGCGACTAGTTTGCATGGACGTTCCAAGCTGGGCGGCCTAGATCTCTACTCGACATTGCCCGTGTACCGGTCTGTCCTCTCCGAAGCCGTGCGGCCTAATCGCCTGGTCGCCTCTAGAGAGAGTCTAGATCAGCCCATGTAGAGGCCGAGACTTTCAGCTCGCCATAGGAAGCCCGCCTAGCCGCGCGGCTTTCCCTCTACCCTCTTCTCTTTTTGCTTGCTTCCCATCACCTCTTCCAGTTCTCCTGTACCTCGGGCAG
The DNA here is from genome assembly GCA_039513925.1 of Platanthera zijinensis. Classification (NCBI taxonomy): domain Eukaryota; kingdom Viridiplantae; phylum Streptophyta; class Magnoliopsida; order Asparagales; family Orchidaceae; genus Platanthera; species Platanthera zijinensis. Next base: position 177,089,341 of record CM077082.1, read on the forward strand.
CCGGTAATTTTAGCCCTGCACATTTGGGCAGGCCCCCAAGCCTATAAATAGGGGGTGGGAGCACACCCAAAGCACGCTGACTCGAGTCTAAGAGCTCGCTTGTTAAGAGTTGTGGTCTCGAGCCTAGTGCCTTGCGGCTGCTGTCTGGCCGGCTTCTCTTTTTCTACTTTCTTTCCTCTCTAAGTATAACCGCTTCATTTTTAATAAAAGAAATGCTCGTTGTCGGAGAGGCATTCAGTCCGCGGAGGGCGATGTGTGGTGTCACCGCTTTATGTGGCTTACTCTGGTTTCTGCTCTAACCGCTAGTAACCGGCTACTCGGCAGTCCCTCCTCTTTTTCTCCTCATCTCCCATGAGATTTTGAACAGTTAACTAGAGAGCGCATTTCTTGCATCAACAGTTAACACGTGACCTTCAGATATCGAGTAGTTGATGAAATTAGCCGACTAGTAGAATCAGACCGCTCCCACCACTAGAACTCGGTGGCAAGTTAACTATGCCGCGCAGCGCCGGTTATCACTTTTAGTCCGGAACCAACCTACCACTCTACCCACAAACTTTCCCTTCGGTCTCCTAACCGGCTTGTCCCACCATCAATCTGCCCGTTAAAGCCATAGCTGTTCAGCAGTTTCTAAGTTCTTTCCGGCTATTTTCTTCTGTTCAAAATGGGTTTTGCAAAAGAACAAGATGACTCTAACTTTCTATTTTCTATTAAGGATCTCTTGGAGAGACAAGATAGCTCTCATCTTAGTGACAGAGCACTTGACAGTAATGATGAATTTTCTGCCAATCATGTTGAGCACGTGTCGTTATTCGCTCAAAAAGAGACCTTCGACCATCCTTGTGGAATTTTCAAACCAAACGCAACCTCTTATGGTATTCAAGATAATGAAAGCCAAGTGTTCCCTTTTAAAGAAGTGGAAGACGTCCCTTCTCCATTAATAACCGAATTCGTTGGGAGGTTATTGCTGATGATTTCATAGTACCTCGTCTACCCGAATATTCTGGATTTGATGACCCAGTTTCTCATCTGCAAGCTTTCGAAAAAGCTATTTCACTATGGAAAGTGTCAGACAGAATCAAATGCAAACTTCTCATTATATCTTTTGGCGATCTTGCCAGAGAATGGTTCTATTGTCTACCTTCTCGATCAATAACCAGCTTTAAAGATCTTCGAAGACAATTCCTTTCAAGGTTTACTACCTACAGGAAGCGGAAAAGAGACGTAGGAGCCCTCTTACGAATCAAGCAGGTGGATGACGAGTCTAATCTTGACTTCGTTGATCATTTTCAAATGGAAATTTATGATATTGTTAATGTTCATCAAGATTATTACCGATATGCTTTCGTGAACAGACATCGAGAAGGTCCTCTAAAGTTTGAGCTCACTATAAAGGACCCTCAAACTTACGGAGATCTTATTGAGATTTTTAATTAGTTCTTAATGGGTGAAGAAGCAAATAAAGACTATATCTTGTTTTGAATCAGAAAGCTAAGCAGCCTCAGGAGATTTCTCATGATCAACAGCTTAGTTTCTTGCAAAGTTTTTCGCAATTCAGAAGTTACGAGTCTCCTCCTCACCCTCAGAGTATGCCTGCAGAGCCTCTTCAACTGAATGAGATATCTGGGTTTGCAGAGGCACATCCTATCACATCATTCGATCATAAAACTCCAAAACGTGAAAAATGTTCGGATAGGTATGTCAAGTTAAAAATATCTATGGAAGATATCCTGGAAGTTCTTCAAAGAATGCCAGAGTTCAAAAAGCCTCGACGCATGAAATCTAAGATTAAATACCAGCATGAATAACTTTTCTGCAAATTTCACAAAGATATAGGCCATCTAACGAAAGATTGTATGGCTCTTTGAAAACTTGCTGATTAATTTGCAAAGGCTGGGAAATTGCAAGATTACATCATGCAGTGACTCTCTAACACATTCTTCTCTAACGAAGTCAATAGTATAAGCAAAGTTTTGGTTTTCTTCATAATAATGGTATTTGAGGTTGGAATAATGGAGCATTTTACATGTCATCTGATCAAGTCCCAAGTATATATCTTTTTACTACATACATCAATACAAACAAGCATTCATATGCCATTTTAATCTTATATCTTAGCTTCGCTTCTTATGCTAACATTCAGTCGTATGGATGCAAAATGCCTTTTGACAAAGGTAATATTTCAATATCGTGCTAAGCTCTGCCCCTCTCTACTCTGAATCGTAAGGACCAGAAGTTTGTGTGGAATTAGAAGTGCAATCAAGCGTTTGATACCTTGAAGGAAAGGTTGATGTCGGCTCCAATCCTAAGTCTCTCTAAAGGGACTGAAGGATTTCAAATTTTCAGTGATGCGTTAGGTTGCGGTTTTGGTTGCGTGCTAGTGCAATGTGGCAATGTGATAGACTTTGGGTCTAGATAGTTCAAACCTCATGAGAGGAATTACCCTGTCCATGACTTGGAGTTAGCGGTGGTAATTTTTGTGTTAAAGTTATGAAGGCACTACATGTATGGTGTAAAAGTGGAGATCTTCACGGACCACAAAATAATGAAGTATCTTCTAGATCAATAAGACTTGAACATGCGACAATGCAGGTGATTTGAGTTCCTTGGAGACTATGACATGGAGATTTAGTATATGTCGGGCAAGTCCAACATGGGGATCGATGCCTTGAGTAGGAAGTATTCTGGACAAGGGAATTGGATTGAAGCTCATCATGAGCGGTTGGTGCGGGATTTTGAGTCCCTTGGCGTCGAATGTGTAGTAAGAGGCGAGTCTAGCATTGCTCGGTTGAACTGGATAGAGTTGCAGAATGACTTGTACGATTGTATCCAAGAAGCGACTAGTGTGGATGTATAGTTCCATCCATTTGTGGTGGAAGCTCAAAAGGCGAGGGTAATACCTCAGAGATGGTTGGTGGGATCTTAAAGAAGGATGGACTGGTATGGTACCGCAGTTCGGTAAGCTCCGTGAGGAGTTAATGATTGAGGCCCATTTCACAAAGTACTCTATTCACCCGAGCAGTATGAAGATGTACTTGGATATGAAGAAATCATTTTGGTGGCTTGGTTTGAAGCGTGATGTAGCTTTGTATGTGAGTCGGTGCTAGACTTGTGCTTTTGTGAAGGCTGAGTGTAAAAAGTAGGGTGGGTTCCTGAAGCCTCTTCCTATCCCTGAGTGGAAATTTGATGACATCTCCATGGATTTTGTGCATGGCTTACCTCAATCGCAGCAGGGCAACAATACGATTTGTGAGATCGTGGATCACTTTACCAAAGTGGCTGACTTCATCCCGAATCGGAAGGAGGACAGCGTGGAAAAGTTGGTAAAACTCTATGTTTGCAATATTGTGCGGTTGCACAAAATTCCAAAGAGTATTGTTACTGATCGCGATGGACAGTTCACGTCCAAAGACTGGAGATTGGTACAGAAGAGTCTGGGCACAAAACTCAAGTTTAGTATGACATTCCATCCTCAAACCGATGGTCAAATAGAAAGGACGAATCGTATAGTTGAGGATATGCTGAGAATGTGTAACCCTTATTTTGGCAAGAGGTGGGAAGATTACCTTTTCATGGTAGAGTTTGACTACAATAATAGTTTCTAGGAAAGTATCAAGATGGAGTCATAGGAACATGGAGTTCGCGGTAGACGACTGGGTGTATCTAAAGATTAAGTCGTTAAAAGGTGTTTCACGGATTCGCCGACACAAGAAGTTGAGTCCGAGGTTTTTGGGGTTGTTCGAAGTTATGGAACACATTGGAGAAGCAGCCTATCGGTTAGCATTGACCCCAGAGTTGAGTGGATTGCACGATGTCTTCCATGTTTTGGTTTTAAGGAAAGCTTTGATGGAGACAAGTGTTGTGGTCGTGCCGGCGGCGGTGCCGATAGAAGAGGACTTGAGGATGAAAGTTAGTCCTATCAGCATAGAGGATTCAGAAGTTCATCAGTTACGGAATAAAGAGGTAAAGCTCGTAAAAGTGTGCTGGGATAACTGCGGGCAAGACGAATTCTCCTGAAAGCGTGAGCAAGCAATGCGGGAAGACTTTCCAGATCTCTTTGCATCAGGTATGCTTTGTTGTTTATTTACATGCTAAATTTCGAGGACAAAATTCTTTGAAGGGGGGGGGGGGGGTTAAGTTATAACACCCCAGTTTTATGGACTTGAGGCTCTAGACGTTAACGTGCGGCGGTAGGTCACTATCGCCCAACGGTAGCTTTCTTGCGCTAAGTAGAAGCACTGAGTGGTTGGCATTGAGTGTGTTGAGTGGTAATTTTCGATTACATCAAGTGGTAGTGCGCGACATTAGCTAATTACCGCTCAGCGGCAGCCTTCAATCATTGGTAAGCATTGAGTTATATACCACCGAGCGGTATTGCTACCGCCGACGGTAGCACTACATTTATTTTTCTGGACGGCTCAGGAAGTCAACGCGGCACGGTAGATAGCTACTGCCCAGCGGTAGCATGCGGGAGCAGTTTCTTAATGGCTGATTTATTCCATCTGATCCTTCCATGGATGTAATCCTATGGCCCAGGACACTCCATCCAAGAGACTTAAGTAGGCCTGAAAGGTTGTTTTCCCTTATTCTTCCTATTTTGAATGGGAGTTAGGGTTTGGGAGAGAGGTTTTGGAGGAGGAAGAAGAAGGACTTTCTCCGCCATTAGTGAAGCTCCGAGCCTCCGTTCGTTGAACCAAGGCCAGATCTGTGGATAGGACTTGAAGGCGCATATTTTCATCCATGCAAAGCAAGATCTCCATGGCTAGAAAGAGGAGTCATAAGGTAACTACATTTCACCTCTCGGTCTTTAAGATGCGTGCATAGCATCCGTTTTATATTGTTTTTCTCTCATGAATTTAGGCACCGAATCTCTCAAATGAGAGGGGTTCGGGTTGTCATGATTCAAGAGGAGCCACCAGGTCGATTGTGTCCATGCCCGACATGATGTTGCATTAGAAATCCGCTCCGCTAGTGAATTAGGCAATGTGGGTGAAGCCGTAGGCGTGACCGTTAGTACGACTCGGTGATATTGCATAACGAGCCTTAAGGATTTTGCTAGAAATCTGTTTACGGCAAGAAGCCGTTTGTGATGTTTGCCCCATTTATTTTGTGCGAGAATGAATGGTGGATTAGGGTGGGAAAGGCTGTGTTTGTTGACTGATGTGCGAAGGCGTGGTTTTGTCTCTATGGTCGGCTGGCTAGCCCGTGACATGCAAGTCATGTGTGGAGAGTGTCCCAGTAAGACAAGTCCCCTTCTGAGAAACTGACAAGAATGCCAAGCTTTTTGACAAGCTCGGGCGATGAAGTCCATGAGCAGGTGGGGTCAAGCAAGTGTTCTTAGCATCGGTTTGTTTGTGTGATGGAATCCTGACATGAGAAGTCAGAGCTTGCAACCAAGCCTGGATTTTGAGACCCACGAGTGGGTGGGGCCTAGACAAGAGTTTCGTGTGGCGGCTTGAATGATGTTATGGGAAAATGGAAGTACCCAGGGTTGCACACATGCTGTATTGTAGGCCCCTTTTTATTAATTGCTCAACCTAGAAACATGTTTGATGTGTAGGGCATCCTAACCCGTTTCTTCACTCTATATGTTTATATACAATTGCATACAAAGTGTTGACTTATAGGGTGATGAAGTACCCAGGGGTCCGCTAGGGACAACTAGGAGGAGATGTGTTGGTTACACATTTGGGGTTTGCCTTTGCTGGCCCACGTTACAACATATCTTTAGAGGGCAAGGATTACAAGCGGGAGCAAGCTCGCCGGCCAAAAAGGCCTAAGCCTCATGTAGTGGATTCTCTTTAATTTACATAAGTTTTGTTGAATACTTTGCTCCATAAACTATAATTCGGCTTGCATACCGAGGTAGACTAGGAGTGCTAAAGCACGTTACTCTGTTTGTTGATGTTTCAGTTTTTGGACTCATGATTGTTGTAAGGTATTAAGTCCGTTTTGATACTTCTGCGATAATGGATAACTTCTGGTGTTTGTGGGTTTTTGCTATTATTGTTCTGAGTTTTGAGATGCGATGCTCTTTTATATCACTTTATAATTCTAAAGTTGTGGCGTCTATATGTTTTGGGGCCACAGCCGGACCTATTAAATATGGTCATCATAGGGGAGGTGTTACACCTCGTGCGCATTTTCAGGTCAGGAGAGTGAACTTGGGCTCACGGTGCGCTAGTGGATAAGCTTGCACTCGAGCCGGGGGAAATATGACTTGAAAGCGAGTGTTTGGACACTACCATACGGAGGTAGCCTTCATTGAGTATATACTCTGAATGCCCGGAGGAGTTGAGAGCGTCGAGTGGACAAAGATCATCGAGTGCTATCGCGTTGTGGTAGAAGCATACCGTGTTGCGGTAGTCGATTGATTTATTGGCATATGGCTTGAGAAGTTATTGTCTGGCATTAGTGATACCGCAAGTGGTAGCCTCGCTGAATTATTTGACACGACACTCACTAGGTTATCGCGCAGCGGTAGAAAGAGTACCGCGCGGAGATAGCGTACAGGTAGAGGCACCTAAAAGGCCAGTTTGGATGGTGGCTTGCGACGGAAGTTAATTTCGAGGCTACCGCGCGACGGTATGGTGCTACCATGCAGCGGTAGCTCCCGAATTGAGAAACCCTAATTCTATTTGGCCGCTTCCTTTATATACAGATGTTCAAGACTTACTTGTCATTCTTCTTCTCCAATTTTCCTGAGATAACAAAGGGTGCAGAGCTTTTCTTGGAAGGACAAGGAACGAATAGACTTTCTCTCGGAGGAGGAGGAGCGAGAGCCGATGCCATCATGCCGCCAAAGAGGATAACAATGTCCATTGCCGAAAATGAGGTGAGATTCCTACCCCCTCCCTTGGTGCTAGATCTTTAGTTATGATATAGGAGAGATGTCGACTCAAAAGAGTTTGACTTGTGCATAATGAAGATCTCCTAGGAAAAGACCATGCTAGGACCTCATCATAGGGATTAGTTGTCTTCAACCTCTCCTCTCTTCGTTGTGAAGAAGGTGGACTTGGTTTCGTGAAGAAGTATGGTCTTTTGAGGGTGAATAAGGGAGGAGGAAGAGCTGTGTGTAGTTTTGAACAAATGGCTAGAGGAAGAAGACGAACTGATGTCGTTCATTTTGCTTTAAGATGCATGCATAAATCTGTTTTCTGCGCGCAGTGGACTCGAGGCTATTTTCGGGTATGATACGGACGGATCTAGGTCTTGGGATGAACACAAAAGGCATAGTACTCGAAAATACCTTTCCAATGGATGGTTATCTGTTTTATAGGAGCTTTATAGCTCCGGGAATGTACAGTTGAATTGCTGCATGGTAACAACTTATGTGCAGGATGCTTTCGGGTTAGTGTATAAGTGGGTTTAGACTAGGTAGAAGAAATGCAGCAATATGATGTTGAGGTTTGGATGAGCCTAGTTATATGTAGCTGTGATAAACAAATGGTTTGGAGGAATTTAATAAACAAATGGTTTGGGAAAATTAGTGAACAAATGGTTTGATAAGATTTGGTTGTACAAATGGCTACTTGTGAAATCTGGTAAGGATGCACGTGATTGTAATCCAATGATTGAATGTGTAATCTATACTTATGTTATCATGCTTGATGGATACATAGAGAGTTAATATATTATTGTGATAAATATATGAAAGCATAATTGTTTCTAAATACTTAATTATAAGGAAGAAATCAGATGAGGTAATCTCATGGCCATGAAAAATGTGGAATCGTGATCTTAAGTGTTGGATGGGATAATTTCTATAGTCCACTACTTAGAGTGTGTCTCCCTATGGTTAGCACTGTAGGATTGGTATGTTGTTCAAGGTGGCTTGAAACCTGTATTGATGTTGAACCTTTGAGTGCTTGGGAGCACAAAAATGTGAAAGGGTGTAAGTGCTTGATTATTTGATTGCACTGGATTGGTAATGATGATAAGGGATCAGACTCAGTGTGGATCCCTTGAGTGCTATTAAGCACTGGATTTGTAATGATGAAAAGGGACTTAGTTGGATCCCTTGGATGGTTGATGATAAGGCCATATGAATTTGCATGTGGTGTGAGTTTATACGCGGTATTATAATTCTGGGTTAGGATTGTGTGGCAGGTCTACGGTCTCGCCAGTCATCACACTGATAGGAGTTGAAAGATAGACTTTAGACGGTTGGGCTTGGTCCTCGGTGCTCATTACCGAGGCTCCTTCCATGCCAAGTGGATGATTGGGCTTGATCCTTTGGTGATACGCTCCCATAGGCTCCTTCCGTACCACGATGATAGGCCAATTTGGGCTGTGTTCTTGATGCACATCTACCAGAGACCCCTCTGAGCCGTAGTACGCAGGGGCTCCAATGTTGTGTTCTTAGCGTTGAGGCGTACGGAGGCCTAGGCTTGGTATTGTGGATGCCTGCCTAGTATTGGAGACGCCCGCTCTACTGTCACCATCGGGCTATGACGGATGATGCCTGAGAGGTTAGCTACCTGCTCGAAAAGTGAACTAAAAGTCCGTGTCAACATAGCAGTGTGCATGTGTGTGAGCATGGGTGAGTCATCATATTACATTCATATCATTGCATTGCACCACATAGATCCTTATCATATAAGTTTGTATGGGCACTCTTATATGATGAGTTACTTTACTGTTAAGCCGATCCTTAACATATAAATCTGTATGAGCATTTTTATAAGTTAAGTTACTTTCCTGTCGTAGATTTATTTGCTTAATAGATCGCTATGATTTGAGTAGAACTGCTAGAATAGAATGTTGATAATAATATTATACATTGATGCTATTACAACTCATGATTTGTTAAGATATATCATCTGCATGTACTTAATGCTTATATATTATATTGTAGCATTGTTCCTTCTATCGCCCGGTGCCTAAGAGCCGCTGGGGTGAGCGGATCTGATAACCACTTAGTCTTTATGACTAATGGTTGCTACATCCTCCATTTTAGGAGGAAACCCAGCAGATAGAGCAATAACAACAGGTCATACAGGAGGGAAGCCATGCCAGGGTGATAGGGCCTCATACGACGATACCTTCACTGTCGTCGGTGGCTGATGTGAGTGTTGAGAGACTTATGTTGTAGCCCTTTAGGCAATTTCGTGTACTTTAATATTATAAAAGCCGTTGTTGCTTCTTATTTATGTTGTAATTTTTTTGGACTATATACTTTTATGGATTTTTACTTTTGTATATTCTTTATGTTGGGTTGGAATGGATGATATTGGTTTCACTGGCAGGATAGGCCTCTTGTGGTACAGGTAAGCCCGTGTGCTGACGCTACCGCAAGGTGACTGTTCTGGGCATAAGACTCCCCTCGATTGTGTCTTGTGTTCCGGGAGGGGGGGGGGGGTCTTACAAATGGTATCTGACTTGCGACGATCCTGAACTAAAGAAGTCATTGAATAATGGTGCCACCCCCGCTCGATTTGTCAATTTGCGGACAAATTGACATAGCGGAAGTAGTGTTGTGTCCATATGTAATTCACACTAAGTATGTCCAGTCGTTATCTTACTATTAGCCAACCTGACCTTAGGTTCTACCTTTATAAGTAGATCATGGCACACACTGAACCAGTAGTGGGCACTCCCAACCCTTCCGTTCCTAACCAGTTTCAACAGTCAGAGCTAGGACAGATTGTACAACCCTGTATTCGCCCCGGTACAGTTTTAAGCTTTTTTGATGTCTTGGCACTCTTGGTGGCCAATTTTGGCTTAGCCTTGGAAATATACTAGTAGGGGGAGGAAAAACTTGTCTCCCCTCCGACCCCCTTGGAGGACCGCTCAGGCTCGAGCTCGCCTAGCCGCAAGCTCGCCCGGCCTCAGCTCGCCTAAGTCACCAGACCGCCGCTGTCTCGCTTAGCCGCCTCTCGCATCTCACAGGCTTTCCTAGTCGCCAGACCGCCGATGTCTCGCTTAGCCACTCCTTCTTAGCCGCTCTCGCCAGACCACCGCCGTCTCGCTTAGCAGCTCCCGCCAAAGCCGCCTCTCGCGTCTCACAGGCTGTCCTAGTCGCCAGACCGCCGCTGTCTCGCTTAGTCGCTCTCGCTTAGCCGCTCTCGCCAGACTGCCGCAGTCTCGCTTAGCAGCTCCCGCCAAAGCCGCCTATCACGTCTCGCAGGTTGTCCTAGTCTCCAGACCGTCGATATCTCGCTTAGCCGCTCTCTCCAGACCGCCGCCGTCTCGCTTAATAGCTCCCACCAAAGACGCCTATCGCGTCTTGCAGGCTGTCCTAGTCGCCAGACCGCCGTAGTCTCGCTTAGCCGCTCTCGCTAGACTGCCGCCGTCTCGCTTAGCAGCTCCCGCATAATCCGCCTCTCGCGTCTCGCAGGCTGTCCTAGTCGCCAGGTCTCCGCTGTCTCGCTTTGCCGCTCTTACTTAGCTGCTCTCGCCAGACCGCCGCCGTCTCACTTAGCAGCTCTCGCCAGGTCGCATAACCGCTTTTACCATTGTGCCTCCCGGGGTGGAAGTTACCTCTTTACCCTCCGGTGTGGAGGTTTGCCATTGGCTCAAGGCCAATTGGCCGTAGGGGTATTTTGGTCATTTTACCCCCAAGACTTAGAAAAACTATAAATAGACCCCCTTGGGTTCCTTGGGAGAGGATGAGATTTCCTTACCTCCTCCTCCCTTAGCTTCATCTTGGTAGAGTAGAGAGCTCTCCAAGGCGCCCAGCTCAGCCACTTGGTGAGGGAGGGGAAGTGTTCTAGCAACCTTCCGAGTGTGTGGTGGGACCTCCACGCTAGAGCCGAGGGTCTGTTCATTGCTTCCTAGGTCTTTGGTCCGTGACGTTCTCCGGAGTGTAGTAGGTGTGAGGTCACCCCTCCTTTGGGACCCCGAACTCCACGACAAGTCATTTTTGGCTTCAACAGTTATGGTGCGGTGAGCGTGGAGAGTGACCAGCACAGAAGATCTTGGGAGAGTGTTATGGCTGGAGATCAGGGAGGTGGTGACGATGTCGGCGAGCTCCCCAACCCCAGACCCTTCGTGGGAAGGGAAGAGTTCATGGCTTCAATCCAAGGCATCATGGGGATGCTCTGAAGTTTGTCTCCTTGGGGTGGCAGCTCCACTCCAACCCCTCAGGAGCCAGCTCCTTCCCCTCTCGATGAGTCAGCTCCCAGGGGCCCAAGCGAGATGACCCTAGCAGGGGGAGAAGGAAGTGCATCAGGTAGGCGACCTGGGAAGGAGAGGATGGGAGAAGGGATCGAGCGAGACCTCTCTGGCTGGGAGTTGTTCCCCAGCCCAGCGAGTGCTAACCCTCCAGGCGAGCAGGTCGCGCCAGTGGAGGTCGCGAGACCCCCCTCAGGGGGTCACCCTTCAACGAGTTGATCATCTCAGCCCCCGTTCCCGAGGGGTTCAGAGAGCCAGACATGTCTTATTATACCGGGAAGGATGACCCCGTCCAGCACCTGTAGTGGTTCGAGGATGCCGTCTCCATCAGGCTGATGACGGATGCCTTCAAGTGTCGCCTCTTTGCGATCACGTTGAAGGAGAAGGCAAGGGACTGGTTTCATCAACTCCCTCCGAGGTCAATCTATGGGTTCGAGGACTTAAGCCGAAGCTTCCAGCTCCGCTTCTCCACCTCCAAGAAGAGGAAGAAGAGTCCTAAATCCATCTTCCTGATAAGACAGAGGGACGAGGAGTCACTGACCCACTACGTTGACAGGTTCCAAGAGGAGATCCTGGATGTCCAGGAGATGCCGGGGTATGCTCTCAAAATGGCCTTTACCGTTGGGCTGAAGGAGGGCTTCTTCAAGATGAGCTTGATCCGAAAGGCTCCCATTTCCTTCGAGGAGCTGATGGAAAGGGCAACGGAGGAGATAGCCATGGAGGCGGCCAACCCGGCATTTGTCAAGAAGCTGGTAAGGCTAGCGAAGACAGAGTCAAAGGAGCAATGTGGCCCAAGGCATCATGAAGAAAGGAGGAGAGAGGAGCAGAGAGCTCAGGAGGGTCCGGAGCCAGGCTGGAGGCAACAGGGAAGATCTTCCAAAGGTCCAGGAAGAGCTCTCGTCCCAGGTGGAGAGAACTTCCACGGGGGCCAAGGGTGGTTCAACTTCCAAAGACAAGCCCCAAGGCAGCTCCTACCCCCACCCCAGCAAGCCTTGGCGATAGGCAGAGGAGGAAGAGGCAACGACAGAGACCGCCGAGCCCGCCGAAGGAGGGGAGAAGGGGCATTACCATACTGCGACTTCAACCAGGTTGAGGGTCACGCCACAGCTACCTGCCCCGAGTTTCTAGAATTGAGGGGGGCGAGAGGCCCTGCCCAACCTTAGCCGTCGGCGCAGGTTGAAGGGACTCCACCCCAAGTGAGGGGGAATGACATATGTGAGGATCGGGTCGATGTGGGAACCCGAAGTACCATAAGAGCGACTCATGTTGGAGTAGAGACCATGCCCAAGTGCTCTAGAGAAGCCTCACCTCGGAAAAGTCTTGTACTTTTTTTATGTTGTAATGAGTCCAGCCCCCGACCTACTGAGTTGGGGGGGGGGGTCATGTAACCCATTTTTGTTTCCCCCTTTGAGGATGTTGGAATTGTTAAAGCCTAGGTGACATGCCCTGTCCCCAACCCCTGAGAGGATCCCCTCATGTCAGTCTCTTACTAGCTGGATGGGTCGATGGTACCTCGGGGAGGTTAAATCTCCTTTGCACCGATGATGGTCTCGCTGTCAGGCTCTCACTAGCTGGCAGGTCAGGCGTACCTCTCGTGGATGCCCAAGTTCCTTTGCTACGATGAAGGTCCCGCTGTCAGGCTCTCACTAGCTGGCAGGTCAGGCGTACCTCTCGTGGATGCCCATGTTCCTTTGCTCCGCTAACGGTCCCGCTGTCAGGCTCTCACTAGCTCGCAGGTCAGGCGTACCTCTCGTGGATGCCCATGTTCCCTTGCTCCGATGACGGTCCCGCTATCAGGCTCAGTAGCTGGCAGGTCAGGCGTACCTCTCGTGGATGCCCATGTTCCTTTGCTCCGATGACGGTCCCGCTGTCAGGCTCTCACTAGCTGGCAGGTCAGGCGTACCTCTCGTGGATGCCCATGTTCCCTTTCTCCGATGACGGTCCCGCTGTCAAGCTCTTACTAGCTGGCAGGTCAGGCGTACCTCTCGTGGATGCCCAAGTATTTTCTTACCCGGAGGAGGTATCGCCACCCAGGCTCCTATCAGCTGGCATGGCAGGTTGACCCCTCTGGGAGGTTAAATATCTTTTACCCGGAGGAGGTCTCGCCACCCAGGCTCCCATCAGCTGGCTTGGCAGGTTGACCCCTCCGGGAGGTTAAGTGTTTTTTACCCGGAGGAGGTCTCGCCACCCAGTCTCCCATCAGCTGGCATGGCAGGTTGACCCCTTCGGGAGGTTAAGTGTTTTTTACCCGGAGGAGGTCTCGTCACCCAGGCTCCCATCAGCTGGCATGGCAGGTTGACCCCTTCGGGAGGTTAAGTGTTTTTTACCCGGAGGAGGTCTCGCCACCCAGGCTCTCATCAGCTGGCATGGCAGATTGACCCCTACGGTAGGTTAAGCGTTTTTTACCCGGAGGAGGTCTCGCCACCCAGGCTCCCATCAGCTGGCATGGCAGGTTGACCCCTCCGGGAGGTTACGTGTTTTGTACCCGGAGGAGGTCTCACCACCCAGGCTCCCATCAGCTGGCATGGCAGGTTGACCCCTCCGGGAGGTTAAGTGTTTTTTACCTGGAGGAGGTCTCGCCACCCAGGCTCCCATTAGCTGGCATGACAGGTTGACCCCTCCGGGAGGTTTAGTGTTTTTTACCCGGAGGAGGTCTTGCCACCCAGGCTCCCATCAGCTAGTATGGTAGGTTGACCCCTCCGGGAGGTTAAGTGTTTTCACCCGAAGGAGGTCTAGCCACCAAAGCTCCCATCAGCTGGCATGGCAGGTTGACCCCTCCGGGAGGCTAAGTGTTCTCACCCGGAGGAGGGCTCGCCACCCTGTCTCCCATCAGCTGGCATGGCAGGTTGACCCCTCAGGGAGGTTAAGTGTTTTTTACCCGGAGGAGGTCTCGCCACCCAAGCTCCCATCAGCTGGCATGGCAGGTTGACCCCTCCGAGAGGTTAAGTGTTTTCACCCGGAGGAGGTCTCTCCACCTAGGCTCCCATCAGCTGGCATGGCAGGTTGACCCCTCCGGGAGGCTAAGTGTTCTCACCCTGAGGCTGTCTCGCCACCCAGGCTCCCATCAGCTGACATGACAAGTTGACCCCTCCGGGAGGTTAAGTGTTCTCGCCCTGAGGCTGTCTCGTCACCCAGGCTCCCATTAGCTGGCATGATAGGTTGACCGCTCAGGAGGCTAAGTGTTCTTCACCCAAAGGAGGTCTCCCCACCCAGGCTCCCATCAGCTGGCATGGAAGGTTGACCCCTCCGGGAGGCTAAGTGTTCTCGCCCTGAGGCTGTCTCATCACCTAGGCTCCCATTAGCTGGCATGACAGGTTGACCCCTCGTGGAGGCCTCATAATCTTTCAAACCATGAGAAAAAGCCACGCTCGGCAAATACGTCGGGTTGGATGATTCTTTCCGAGCGTGGGACTCGCTCGAAAAGAGCGGGGATTGTGTACAACCCCATATTCTCCCCGGTACAGTTTTAAGCTTTTTTGATGTCTTGGCACTCTTGGTGGCCAATTTTGGCTTAGCCTTGGAAATATACTAGTAGGGGGAGGAAAAACTTGTCTCCCCCTCCGGCCCCCTTGGAGGACCGCTCAGCCTCGAGCTCGCCTAGCCGCCAGCTCGCCCAGCCTCAGCTCGCCTAAGTCCCCAGACCTCCGCTGTCTCTTAAAGTGAGAGAAATATCTACCTTGACTCTAGAGGGGGGGGGGGGTGAATAGAGTATTTTAAAATAATGTTTACAATTAAAAACTGTAAGGCAGTGGAAGATTTAATTTAATTATATGTGTAAGGTGCTTGTAGAAAAACAAAGTTTAAGCAAGAAATAAGAATCACACAGCACACAGCAATAACAAATACACAGCAACCAGAAGACACAAGGATCTATAGTGGTTCCCCAAAATCTTGGGTACATCCACTCTTCTACTACCCTTGGTAGGAATCCACTACAGGATGAGTTGATCAGGTGTCCTGGGCACCAATGGGCTTTTAATAAGGTGCTCAAAAACCAGATCTAGATTTTTTAGATAAGGTGTCTTGCCACCACCGAGTTTTGACAAGGCTCTCAGAACCAGATTGAGAACTTTTGAAGGGAGTTTTGATAACCCTTTTACAGCAGGAATATAAAAAGAAAGAGATGATGATGTCTTCTCTGTCTCAAATCACTGAGAGAAGACTAGTGGATTGTTGATATTGTCAAAGCTCCCCCTGAGATGTAGAATGGTTCAGGAGTGAAAGCTTTGCTAGGGTGATAGGCCTTTAGAAGCTTCAGATCTCCAGCAGAAGATGATTCCAGCAGATGTTGAAATATTTGGTGTCTGGAGTCCTTGATGTTGAAGCCTTTGAACACTTAAAGATTCAGTAGATTTGTAAATCACAGAAGTTGAAATCTTGATCAGAGAAATTGTGTTGTTAAATCTTCTGTTATATAATCTAATTCTTCTGTATCTCTTTGTATTGTCTGTGTTTTTCACTGTATCTTGTGTATCTGTTTTATGAGAATGAATACTAAAGGAGTATAACAGATATTCTCTTAGACGACCGTTTAATCAGTCATAAATGACTTCCATAATAGACAACTGTATCTGGGGAAAGTCCTAAGCAATATTCCATTTAGTCTTTCCTTGAAACTTGCATCAGATTAATTGAAACGACTAGGAAATCCTTTGCAATCAATGTAGGAATTAATTCTGATTATAATCCATAACTGTCCTTGAATTTGAATTCTGAAGGCGTCGATCTCTCACAGAAATCGTCAATCTGAGCTCTCCGATCGTTGAACTGAGCTCAGAGATTGGATTAACACAACAGACCGAAAACGTCGAACTGAGCTCTACGATCGTCGAACTGAGCTTAGCGACTGGGAAAGTAACTGAAGACAGATTTTCGATCTGAGCAGGAAGATCGTCGACCGGAGTTCGACGACTCAGCAGAGTTGAGCTCAGAGAGCATCAAACGGAGTTCGACGTTTCGTCGAACTGAGTTCGACGAAAATTGTCTTTGTCTCAGCTCTAAGTCTTGATCTTTGAATGGTCCTGGGGGCAGGTTCAAACCTAAGTTCTAAGCCCTAGACTCATTCTAATTTGACCTTTTCAACTATACATCTAGGTCAAACAAATTCCTAAAAACATAGTGATCCTTGCCCAAATTAGTATTAGGGTGTTCCAACAATCTCCCCCTATTTGGGTTAGGATTACTATTTACAGGTCTCAGTAAGAAATACAAAAACATATACAGAAAAGCAAAATTTAAAACAACAGAGCAGAACATATGACATAGCAGCATTCAGATAGAATATCAGCAAATGTTTAAAGATGAATGTACTGTCTGCTTACAGAATTCATTTCCTTTCACTGCCTTTCTTAAATACAATCTCTCTGTTAGGATTGAGAGCCTCATTCTTTGACCTTATGTCATCTTCTGCACCTAAGGAGGTTTGGGATATGGGCCTTGGAACTACAGCCTCAGGATGCAGTTTCATGTAATCCTCTGGGTCAAAGAACTTCCTTGAAGCATATTTCTCCAGCTCTGCCTTTCTTTGCTCTGAAAGAGTAGAGATGTTGGAAGTATATTTACCTTGTTCTCTGGCCTTTTTCAATTGATCTAGAGCAACAAGTTCTTTCATCCTGGCAGTCCAAGATAGAGGATTGTTTTCTGGATCCTCAAAAGGAATTGAAGGTTCATATCTATTTATGGTTTCTGAAGCAGTAGATGTCCTTGTAACAACAGTATCTCTGAGTTTGTAAGGGAAAGGACTTTGAGTTGAGTCCATATGCTCTTGTCCTTCCCTTTGCTGTTTGGAATAGGTTCTATAATCTCTCTGACTTCCTCTGTGTTTTCCTCTCTTAGACTGATAACTTTTCTGATATTGTCCTCTGGGATGATATCTTTGGGAAGATTGGGAGGAGCTTTTCTTTGAAGCAGAGGTTTGAAAGGCTGAGCCTCCACCTGATCCTGAGTCTGGAGGAGGAGGAGGAGGCTGATACTGGGAAGATCCTTTCTCATACTTATCCAGTTTCCTTTTCTTTCTCATAGCCTTTAACTGATTTTTGGAATATTGCATCCAGGACTCTGTTATCTAGCAGTCATGCAGAATATAATAAGGTATGTCATTAACATCTTTGGCCTTGACAGGAGGAACTCTCATCATAGCTTTGCTTCTAGTTTTCCTCTTTTTGCCAGCAGAGTCATCAGATTCAGTACTGAACTTATCACTATCAGAACTCTGTGGTCTGTCATACAGATCATCAATTCTCTTGATGTATTCCTCTTGGAGTTTTGATTTCTTAGGAGCAACAGGAGCAGGAAGTGTTGGGACAGCAGCAGGAACTTCAGCAGGAGCAGATGAAATAGTAGGAGTCTCACAGACTTTATCTTCCAAAAAACTAGCCAATTCTTCAGCAGCAGCAGTATCAGCATCAGCAGACAGCATTTCAATGTCAGTAGATTAAACAGATATAACAGCAGCAGCAGTAGCAGTACAAACAGAACCAGCAACATCCTCAGCCTTAAGAGAATTGACATATGATATAATCAGGCTGGGATCACATTCAGAAATAGGCACAATGGCCTTAGTGAGGTCTTCAACTCACTGAGTTGGTAAATATCTTCTATGAAGAATATCAAAAGCACACAACAGTGACCTGAGGTCCACTGTAAACACTGGTACTGGAGCAGCAGCAGGCACTTCTTCAACTTCATGAGGCATCTCCCCCTGCCTTATTCAGTCAGGACTGGATCAAGGCACTCCACTGAAAGAATTGCCTGAGGAGAGGAGATAGCAGACAGCCTGTCAGATAGCTCCTGTATAGATTTGAGGAGTGGAGCCAAGGAGGTCTCAAGCAGGGCTACTAGCTTGGGGGCCAGTATCCCATAAAGCCTATCTGCCAGAGCTGAAAGATCCACTTGCTCAAGGGATACTTGAGTAGAGGTGGAGGAAGAGGTGGCTGGAACTGATGGTGGATGGACTGAAGTTGATGCTGTGGTGGATGGTAGAATTGATGGTTGAGAGATAGGGATGGTGGAGATGGATGGTATAGGAGTGGAGATGGATGGAGTGAAGGATGGTTGGGAGAGTATATCTTGAAGTAGTTGGTGGTAGGAGGAGGTAGAAGCAAGCTCAAGAGGAGAGGAAGGGGAATCATCCATGAAGGAGTATTCCAATATATTGAATGATGGAATTGTAAGAGGTGGATAATAGTGGAGTGGATGGAATGTTTCTGAAGTGGCTGGAGGAGAAAGAGGTGATGAGATGGTAATGGGGGAAGAGATGGTTATGGTTGAGGAAATTATTGATGTGGAGATGGAGGTGGAGGTAGAAACAAGTGGAGGAGAAGGAGGAGAGGAGGCATACAGTTATTCTGGAGCCGGAGATGAAGTGACTGTAGGAGTCCTTGTGCCTGAAGCTATGACAGTCCTGGTAGGATTTATAATCTGCCTGTCCCATTTCCCAAATAGGGCACAGGTTAATCTCTTAGATGCATTGATGTGCATCCCATTGGAAACCAGTAATTCAGGGCACCTGGAATGCAGGAAAACCCCTAGAATCCTCCCAAAATTGACAAAACTTTTGTTAATTTTCTTCTTGATCAAATCAAAGAAGATAGTTCCCCAATTCAGATGTTTCTTGTCAACTATTGCTCCCATTAAACAGAACTGATACCTTGAGATGATATCATGTGCTGAATGCTTGGCAAGCAGCACTTTGCCCACAACATCAGCCAAAAATCTATATTCAACAGATAGATTCTTTTTCAACAGCTTATTAGGGTTTACAGCAGAGTAACCCATTCTATCTATCATGGAATCAAATTCTTTACCAGACATATCAGGGGATTCATCTCCATAACTTAAGTTGAATACCTCAGTCAGATGAATAGGGGACAATGGTACCCGAGTCCCATTGATCGTGCCGACTATGGTATTCTCACCCTCATTGTTTGCAGTAAAAACCCATTCCTTTATTTCGTCATCCGCAATCTTCATTCTTGTTGACATAATATTCTCTAGTTGTTGTTCCTTGAAGAGTTCCAGAAAATCTTTGAATATTTGATCGCTCCCGGCGAAAGAATCCATATCAATATCAAACCCGGTATCAAACTTCATCTTTGCAAGAGCCGCACCAGTCACCGCCATTGAAGACCTGCAAAAAAAATTTACCAAACACAACCAAGTGCACTAGAGTTTGGAGGGAAAAAAAGAAATTGCAGAGAGTATGAATGCGCAATCAAAGAACGACGACGAAAAATGATTTTTATATTAGGGTTCGACGGTGGAAAGGAAGGATCGTTGAAATTCGTTCGACGATCCGGGCTTCTAATGGAATCTGAAAAGTCTTCAATAACGTCGATCTCCATTCGACAATACTGGAGAGCGTCGAACTCCGTTCGACGATCGTTGACCAGAGGAAGATAGCCTAGCGCTGCCTGGAAGACGCTGAACTCCGGTCGACGCTTATTGGAAAGCGTCGATCTCCGTTCGACGATTTTTGGAAAGACGTCGAGCACAGTTCAGAGACAAAACAGAACCTACAGACAATAGAAAATATAAGTTTTTAGCCTAGTCTTGGTCTGTTTTTAGATTTTCAAAATCTTGGAATTTATTTTAGACAGCCTCCATCTAGCATTCCTAACTGATTGAGGAAGAAGGTATGTTTCTTCTCATCCAAAGGCTTGGTGAAAATATCTCCCCTTTGCAAATTAGTTGGGATATATTATAGTTCAATTTTATTCTTTTCAACATTATCTCTTAGAAAGTGATGCCTAATCTCAATATATTTTGTCCTACTATGGAGGACTGGATTTTGTGCTATGGAGATAGCACTAGTGTTATCACAAAAGATTTTTGACCCTTCTAAGTTTTAGCCATAGTCTAGAAGCTGGTTTTGAATCCACAGAATTTGTGAGCAACAACTGCCTGCTGCCATGTATTCAGCTTCAGCAGTTGAAGTAGACACAGATGTCTGTTTCTTACAGAACCAGGAGACAAGTCTGTCACCAAGGAACTGATAGGTTCCACTAGTGCTTTTCCTATCTACTCTGCATCCAGCATAATCAGCATCTGAAAATCCGGTTAATTCAAAGCCTGAGTCTTTTGGATACCAGAGTCCTAGATTTTGACAACTTTTCACATACCTGAGAATCCTCTTTACTAAAGATAAGTGTGACTCTCTAGGGCTTACTTGGAACGTAGCACATATGCATGTAGCAAACATTATATCAGGTCTACTAGCTGTAAGGTATAATAGAGAGACAATCATTGCTCTATATGTTGTCTGATCAACATGTTTTCCATGTTCATCAGCATCTAATATAGCATTAGTAGGCATAGGTGTTTTCATACAAGATGCTTCAGACATACCAAATTTCTTAACCAGTTCCTTTGCATACTTGGTTTGAGAAATGAATATGCCTTCAGCATATTATTTGACTTGCAATCCTAGAAAGAAGGAAAGCTCACCCATGCTACTCATTTCAAATTTAGAGTGCGTCAGCTTGGAAAACTTTTTGCACAAATTTGAATCAGTAGAACCAAAGATAATATCATCTACATATATTTGTACTAGTAGGGTATGGGACTTATGGGTTCTATTAAAAAGGGTTTTGTCTACTCTACCCCTAATAAAATCATTTTCCAGAAGAAAGCATGTTAGGGTCTCATACCATGCTCTAGGAGCGTGCTTGAGACCTTATAATGCTTTATGCAATTTGAACACATGATCAGGGTAAGTTGAAGAGATAAAACCTAGAGGTTGTCTAACATAGACTTCCTCTTTGATGTTTCCATTGAGAAAAGCACTCTTCACATCCAATTGGTAGACCTTGAATCCCTTGTGAGCAGCATAAGCTAGGAATATTTTGATGGCCCATAACCTTGCAACTGGTGCAAAGGTCTTGTCATAGTCTATTCCTTCTTCTAGAGAGTAGCCTTGAGCAACTAGCCTTGCCTTGTTCCTTACAATGATTCCCTAATCATCCAACTTATTCCTGAACACCCATTTTGTTCCAACAATAGAGTGATCCTTAGGCCTTGGCACTAGTTCCCAAACTTTATTCCTCTCAAATTGATGCAATTCCTCTTGCATAACAATGATCCAGTGGGGATCTTGTTCTGCATCTTGAATGGATTGAGGCTCAACTTGAGATAAAAAGCAAGTGTGCATCAGGTTTTGGTTGACCTGATTTTTGGTTTGCACACCAGCTGATATGTCTCCAATTACTTGAGAAATTGGATGATCTCTTGTTGTTACTAGATAACCAGGGGGTGTTGATTGTTCATCAACCATTATTTTTGTTTCCTCTTTTGGAACAACAACTGGCTCTTTTAGATGTTGCACATCCTCTTCATCATCACTGCTCTCATCCTTTTGTTGGATATGTGGAAAAGCTGTATCCTTTTCTTTAACCTGTAATCTGTCCATACTTTCTGAAAGTGAGTGTACCTGCAATGGTTCTATGGTAGAAGTAGACTTCTCCATATAAAACATGTTAGTCTCATCAAAAGAAACATGAACAGATTCTTCTATTTTAAGAGTGGATTTATTATATACCCTATAAGCCTTGCTGATCATGGAGTATCCCAGAAACACACCTTCATCATCTTTAGCTTGGAATTTTGCTAAATATTTCTTGTCATTATTGTGTATATAACAAATGCAGCCAAAAATTCTGAAATAGTCTACTTTAGGTTTCTTCCCTTTGAGCAATTCATAGGGAGTCTTGCCCTTCAGTTTATGTATTAGGCTTCTATTCATTACATAGTTGGAGGTGTTCACTGCCTCAGCCCAAAAGGATAGAGGTAGGTGAGCATCTGTCAACAATGTAGTAGCAGATTCACTTAGGGTTCTATTTTTCCTTTCAGCTACCCCATTTTTTTGAGGAGTTCTAGGAGCTGAGAAAGTATGCCTGATCCCTTCACTCTGACAGAACTCTTGCATAAGAAGAGAATCAAACTCTGTCCCATGATCACTTCTGATTAGGGTAATATGAGTATTGAACTCAATCTGTATACATTTAAGAAACTCTGGCAGACACTTAAAGTTATCAGACTTCTTCCTCAGAAAGAATACCCAAGTGAATCTAGAGAAGTCACCTACAATCACCAAAGTATAAGATTTCCCTCCTAATCTTTGTACTGTAATGGGTCCAAAAAGATCCATGTGTAACAGATACAAAATCCTAGGTGAATCACTCTTATTAAGTGACTTAAAACTATTTTTAGTTTGCTTGCCTAATTGACAGGCCCTGCAGAGTCCTTCCTTCTTATAGGGGCCAGAAGGTAGTCCTCTAACAAGGTTGTCCTTGGTCAGCCTAGCAATGGTTATAAGGTTTAGATGACCTAGTCTCTTATGTCATAGATCATTTGGTTTGCATACTGAATTAAATAAGCAAATGTCTGTATGGGTTGAAAGAAAATCTACAAGATAGATGTTACCTTTCCTTTTACCTGTTAACACAGTTGTGTTATCCTCTGACTTGATCTTGCACAGGGATTTGTTGAATATCACCTTATATCCTTCATCACATAGTTGACTGATGCTGATCAGGTTGTGCTTCAGTCCTTCCACATATGCCACCTTCTTGAAAGTGACTGAAGCTATCTGAACAGAACCATACCCTTTTGTTTGACCAAAATTTGAATCATCAAAAATTACTTTGGGTCTAAGTTTAGTTATGAAGGATGATAGATTCTCCTTGTTCCCTGTCATATGCTTTGAGCACCCACTATCCAGATACCATTGTTGGGCCATCTCTAGATAGGTCTTCACTTGCACATAAACAACTTATATGTTTTTGACCCAGTTTACCTTGGGTCTAGGTTGATAGCCTTAAAATTCAGAAATGAAAGACATCCCTGTCTGACTCTTATATCCTTCAGGATGGTATCTCCTAGGAGGTACTATCCATTCAGTATAAGGGTGGAAGCTTTGCGATGAGGGACTTCTAGGATTGACTTGAGATTTACCTCTGAAAGAAGGTTCAAAGCTCTGAGCTCCGTTCGACAATCGTCGACCTTAGTTCGACGATCTTGGGTCAGATCGTCGAGCTCCGTTCGAAGATCGACTATACCAGAGTTCAGAGTTCAGAAGTCGTCGATCTGAGTTCGACGATCCAGCTTTGGATCGCCGAGCTCTGTTCGACAATCGTCGAGCTCTGTTCGACGTTTTCTGTTGAACTTGATTTTCCTTAGGTAAATCTGGATTCTTCCTATATACCTCTACAACACCCTTTCCTTTATCAGAAATAAATTTAATTGGGGTTGTTAATACTATAGGTTTGCTGGATGAAGCACCCAAGCCCAGTGTACTGTTGAATCTTGAGTTCACTGTGCTTGTAAAGTCTATCAGTCTGATGCTTCTCCCATTAAGGGATTCTTCAAACTGCTTGGCCTTGGATAGATCACTTTTCAGTGCAGCTATGTCCTCCCTATAGCACTCTAACTCCTCAAAGAGTTTGAGGTTATTTTATTTTAGGACACTATAGTCAGATAATTGATTTCTGAGAGAGATTATCTCTTTCTCAGACCTTAGCAAATCTAAACACAGTGTCTTAAATTCAATTTTAAAGTCCTCAGAAGTAAAATCAAAAGAGTTTATTACCTCATCCTCTTCAGATCCAGTTTCAGTTTAAGAATCAGACTCTTGTTCTGCATCATAGTTTTGCTGGGAGGCATTGATTGCCATCATGCAGAATTCTTTTTCCTCAGCATCATCCACATCATCACTTGAGTTGGATGAGGCTTCTGATTCTTCTTCAGTGTCACTCCAGCTTTCAGCTACAAATCCTTTCCTTGTATGTTTATTTTTGTTGAATGAGGATCTGTTACTGTTGTTCTTTCTGGAATCCTTGTCTCTTCTTCTCTCATTTCTGTCCTTCTTGTCTTTGTTTTTATTCTCTGGACAGTCAGGCACAATGTGGCCTGGCTTCTTGCATCGAAAGCAGATGATTTATTTGCTGTTGGACTTGTCAAATCTAGGCTTCTCATACCCTTTGAATGACTTCTTTCTGAAGTCCTTCCTGGCTATCTTATAGAATCTTTTCGCCAGTAGACTTAGGAGCTCATCATTTCCTGTAGCTTTGTCTTCAGGCTTATCTTCTGTAGCTTTGAAGGCTATGGTCTTCTCCTTTCTGATGACTGGAGAAGTAGCCTTTTGTTCTTCTTCCCTATTCTTGATGAGCAGCTCATAAGATTTGAGCTTGCCCAAAAGAGCCTCTGTGGTAATTTCACTTAGGCTTCTGGCATCTTTAATTGGCCAGATCCTTGAATCCCAAGTGCTGGGGAAGAACATTAGAATCTTGTCATTGAGTTCAGTGAGTGTGATTTCCTTATCCAATGACTTTAACTCACTGACTATCAGACTGAGCCTGGTGTACATGTCTGCAACTGATTCAGCTTCACCTTTCTTGAAGTTCTCATATTGGGATATGAGATGGGATATTCTGTCCTTTCTTTCATTAGCAGATCCTGATACAATTTCTTAAAGCTTATCCCATATGTCTTTAGCTGAGCAGCATTCAGATACCTTCTGGAATATCTCATCAGACATAGTCTGAGCAAGAATATTCATGTCCTTTGCATCTGCAGTTTTCCACTTCTTTATTTCAGCATCTGTTCCTGAGGGAGGTGGAACAGCACTTATGCTTGTGGTCTCTGGAGGTCTTGAACACACTGTCAAAACAGAATTGAAAATGTCTTCATCAATAGAATTCTTGTATAATCTAATCCTTGCCTTCCAAAGTGCAAACTTGGAAAGATTGCATGCTGGAGGTCTGGTGCTAGCATAGTCTTTGTTTTGTGCCATGGTTTTTGAAAATAACTATAATACAAAAAATAATACCCCTCTATATAAGATTTATCTTTTTAGAGATCTTTTGGTTCAGGTGTTAGCCTGTAAGAACCAACCTCCCTCTGATACCAATTGAAAGTGAGAGAAATATCTACCTTGACTCTAGAGGGGGGGGGGTGAATAGAGTATTTTAAAATAATGTTGACAATTAAAAATTATAAGGCAGTGGAAGATTTAATTTAATTATATGTGTAAGGTGCTTGTAGAAAAACAAAGTTAAAGCAAGAAATAAGAATCACACAGCATACAACAATAACAAACACACAACAACCAGAAGACACAAGGATCTATAGTGGTTCCCCAAAATCTTGGGTACATCCACTCTTCTACCACCCTTGGTAGGAATCCACTGCAGGATGAGTTGATCAGGTGTCCTGGGCACCAATGAGCTTTTGATAAGGGGCTCAAAAACTAGATCTAGATTTTTTTGATAAGGTGTCTTGCCACCACTGTGTTTTGACAAGGCTCTCAGAACCAGATCTAGAACTTTTGAAGGGAGTTTTGATAACCCTTTTACAGCAGGAAAAGAAAAAGAAAGAGATGATGATGTCTTCTCTGTCTCAAATCACTAAGAGAAGACTATTGGATTGTTGATGTTGTCAAAGCTCCCCCTGAGATGTAGAATGGTTCAGGAGTGAAAGCTTTGCTAGGGTGATAGGCCTTCAGAAGCTTCAGATCTCCAGCAGAAGATGATTCTAGCAGATGCTGAAATATTTGGTGTTTGGAGTCCTTGATGTTGAAGCCTTTGAACACTTGAAGATTCAGTAGATTTGTAAATCACAGAAGTTGAAATCATGATCAGAGAAATTGTGTTGTTCAATCTTCTGTAATGTAATCTAATTCTTCTGTATCTCTCTGTATTGTCTGTGTTTTTCACTGTATGTTGTGTATCTATTTTATGAGAATGAATACTGAATGAGTATAACAGATATTCTCTTAGACGACTGTTTAATCAGTCATAAATGACTTCCATAAAAGACAACTGTATCTGGGGAAAGTCCTAAGCAATATTCCATTTAGTCTTTCCTTAAAACTTGCATCAGATTGATTGAAACGGCTAGGAAATCCTTTGCAATCAATGCAGGAATTAATTCTGATTATAATCCATAACTGTCCATGAATTTGAATTCTGAAGGCGTAGATCTCTCACAGAAATCGTCGATCTGAGCTCTACGATCGTTGAACTGAGCTCAGAGATTGGATTTACACAGCAGACATAAAACGTCGAACTGAGCTCTACGATCGTCGAACTGAGCTCAGCGACTGGGAAAGTAACTGAAGACAGATCGTCGATATGAGCTCAAAGATGGTCGACCGGAGTTCGATGACTCAGCAGAGTTGAGCTACGAGAGCGTCGAACGGTGTTCGACGTTTTGTCGAACTGAGTTCGACGAAAATTGTCTTTGTCTCAGCTCTAAATCTTGATCTTTGAATGGTCCTGGGGGCAGCTTCAAACCTAAGTTCTAAGCCCTAGACTCATTCTAATTTGACCTTTTCAACTATACATCAAGGTCAAACCAATTTTCTAAAAACATAGTGATCCTTGCCCAAATTAGTAATAGGGTGTTCCAACAGTCTAGCCGCCTCTCGCGTCTCATAGGCTGTCCTAGTCGCCAGACCGTCGCTGTCTCGCTTAGCCGCTCTCGCTTAGTCGCTCTCGCCAGACCGCCGCCGTCTCGCTTAGCAGCTCACGCCTCTCGCGTCTCGCAGGCTGTCCTAGTCGCCAGACCGCCGCTGTCTCGCTTAGCCACTCTCGCTAGACCGCCGCCGTCTCGCTTAGCAGCTCCCGCCAACGCCGCCTCTCGCGTCTCACAGGCTGTCCTAGTCGCCAGACAACCGCTGTCTCGCTTAGCCGCTCTCGCTTAGCCGCTCTCGCCAGACCGTCGCCATCTCGCTTAGCAGCTCCCGCCAAAGCCGCCTCTCGCGTCTCGCAGGCTGTCCTAGTCGCCAGACTGCCGCTGTCTAATTTAGCTGCTCTCGACAGACCGTCACCGTCTCGCTTAGCAGCTCCCGCCAAAGCCGCCTCTCGCATCTCGTAGGCTGTCCTAGTCGCCAGGTCATCGCTGTCTCGCTTTGCCGCTCTCGCTTAGCCGCTCTCGCCAGACCGCCGCCGTCTCGCTTAGCAGCTCTCGCCAGGTCGCTTAGCCACTTTTACCATTGTGCCCCCGGGGTGGAAGTTACCTCTTTACCCCCCGGTGTGGAGGTTTGCCATTGGCTCAAGGACAATTGGCCGTAGGGGTATTTTGGTCATTTTACCCCCAAGACTTGGAAAAATTATAAATAGACCCCCTTGGGTGCCTTGGGAGAGGATGAGATTTCCTTACCTCCTCCTCCCTTAGATTCATCTTGGTACAGTGGAGAGAGCTCTCCAAGGCGCCCAGCTCAGCCACTTGGTGAGGGAGGGGAAGTGTTCTAGCAACCTTCTTGGTGTGTCGTGGGACCTCCACGCTAGAGCCGAGGGTCTGTTCATAGCTTCCTAGGTCTTTGGTCCGTGACGTTCTCCCGAGTGTAGTAGGTGTGAGGTGATGCATATAAATACGGCAAGTGCACCGGTCGCACAAGTAATAAAGTTTGGGAATAAATCCCCGAGTGTCGGTCTTTTGAGGAATGCAGTTGGCGTGGAATGACGAATGATCCGAAATTATTCTTATTAGAGTTTGCGAAATAAAAGAAAAAACAAAGGGGCTTTGAGATTTGTGTTCTTACAAACAAAGAAATTAAAGCTAACAATGCGGGTCGCATTCATCGCTTCGCAAGGCAAGATGGGTGTATCGGCCGCTATGCCGTACTTCGGTGGGGCGAGTGGACGGTGAGCCAGTGGGTGAGGTGTTAAGTGCGGAGTGCAATCAAGTGGAATGGTGGGAGTGAGATGGGGCGAGGCGCATCACAACACAAATCCCACAAACAAGTTTAAACAACAAAAATCCAATTACAAATAACTAGAAATTCGAAGTTCATAATAAGCTTGAGTCATTCATACACTACAAGGAAGGTAGAGGAAGAGTAAACCAAGAGGGTGAAGATCCACCGCGGTTGTTGGCCGGAGGTGCGGGTTGTCAATCCGCTTCCACGCGCAGTCCGAGGAGGCTTCCGGTACCGACGAGCTGTCACCTCGAGGGCCTTTGAGTCCGTTCTCTAGGTCGTCTCCGTCATCTTCTTCTTCGGTAGAAAGCTCGGAGAAGAGGTCGTTAATGGCCGGGAGGGTCACCGGAGGATGTGGAATGCTTTAGAATCGTCGGAAATCACCTCCCGATGGTAGGGATGAAGGTGGAGATGGATGGAGCGTCTGAAATGCGGAAGGGCGAAGTGGAGGCCAAGTTCGATCAAGGTCCGTTGACCTAATTCGCGGAGCAGGCCAATTTATAGAAGCAGAATTAAATAGCGCGCACGACCATCGGCGCACGACCAGTGGTCGTGCGCGAACAATGTCAGCGCCAGTGCGGCAACAACCTGTAGAACCTGCACCAGGAAATTAAAGCATGCACACGATCAGCAGCGCACGATCAGTGATCGTGCGCGGCAAGGGTGGTGATCGTGCGATATGGGACAGAAAAGTGGAAAAAGATGGCATGACTGCGCACTACTGGCAGCGCACGAGCAGTAATCGTGCGCGGTATAGCTGATGATCGTGCGATATGGCGGGACAGGACAATAAAACTAGAGCTCAGACTGCGCACGACCAGTGGTCGTGTGCCAAAGAGGTCGATGGTCGTGCGTGAGTAAAAACGCACGACCATTGACTCCTTTACAACAAAAAGTGAAAGCCCTATCCCGGACGCCCACACGATCCCAGAACCTGCAGGAAAACTGGACGGGATGTCGACATGGCAGTCACAGATAGAAATAAAAATGCATCACACGATGAGAATAAATACACGCACAGAAATAGGCCAAAAGAGTGCACACAATGTGGAATGTCGTAGCGAACCAAAAGGAGTGCTAATGGCGCTAAATGGTAGTGCAAATACATGCAAATGAGCCTAGATGAGTCCAGAATTCGGTATGAAATAGGGACTCATCACACCCCCAGACTTAACTGTTTGTGCGTCCCGAGCAAACACAATCTAAGCAAGCCGGGAAAATAATCTAGCTGACATAGAGATTGAAATATAGGGTACCATGCGAAGTCGCATGCTCGCGTGCATAAAAATACAATAGAAGAAATTCCTAATTATGGAAAATAGTTTATATTCTTCACAATGCGTAAAGACATTTTATTACTACTCAAAAATAGAATCACGTTGAATCAACCGGTCACGTGTAGGAAGAAAGTAGGCTGACCACTAAGGTGAGCTTTGCCGAAGACCGGGGCTTGGGATCACCTCCAAAGGAATCCACCAATGTCGGGGACCATACACTTGCCCGTTCACACTCTCTCCACGACACTAGTTTGACTCTAGCGTGAGTCCGTAGGACTTCGGGTAATGATGGGGCTTGGGTTACGGTGAGGTAAACAATGATAAAAAGAAAGGCTTAGCACCTAACCCAAATGAGCTCGCCTAAGAGAATCCCTCGGCAAACCACCAAACGCGCGAGTGCACCACACCCCCAGACTTAACTTTTGCAACATGGGTATGTGCACCGCCTACTCCAAATCAAAATCATTTTCAACAAGATTTTCAATCAAATTTTTTTTTTCTTTTCACATTTCATTTTCACTTTTCAATTTCTCTTTTTTTTTCTTTCTTTTCTTTTCTTTTTCATCTCTTTATTTTGAACAATTCAGCAGATTTACTTGTGCGCACTTCCACTTTTTCACAATTAATACACCACATCACAACCCAAAATGAAAATATGAAGTACGAAAGCTCTATTTGGGTGTGCGACTAGGATATGCTAAGAGGCTTTGGTGAAATAACGGTGGAGCTGAATCAAAAGGAAGGGTAGGCACAAAGGGGCTAGCGAGGGCGACGTTAGAAAGGGTACAAAGCTCAACCGGGCCAATATGATGGCCTACATCACTCTCACACTAGACTAACCATGCACCAATACTTCGAAAGTAGCTTGGGGCAAGTTCTTAGCCACCGAGAAAGATAATCCGTCCTCCCGACTCGAGCAAAACGAGTCTAGTGGCGGCTACACACATTCCTAAACTACCGTTTGATTCACACCAGATTCACAATTTTTTAGTAGAATAAAAAGAATTTACGCAAATAGAAAATTGCAAAACTATAATCATAAAGAAAAATTAATTCTACACGAATTTCTACACAAGACGAGAGCAGTTGACTAGAAACACGGCAAGGTCAACATTTTACTCTGTCTCCCAATCCTAAACCAGCACTAAAATTTTCCCATATCTAACAAAGACACGAGTTTGAGTCGCAATACGCAAAAGCTAAGCGCACGCTCAAGTGGGTGTAGTGGTGCGTGACAGGATTCTACAATAATGAACATAAAATAAACTACTGGCATGCAAACAGTGTGCTCGTGGTGTGCATAAGCGGCTCTCCCCCCAGACTTGAATGAAAACACAAGCATAAATGTAAATGAACATCTAAAATAAAAAAAATAGGCTGAGGAGAGAGGGTACCCATGCTCCAAAGAAGGAGCATGCCAGAAGGCGGAGGCTGCTGGATCGCACAAAAATATGCTGTACCTGCGAATTAGGTGGAACAGACAAAACAAGAAAAAAAAACAAATAACAGCAAATAAAATAGACAAGGGAAATAAAAAGCATAAACAGAAGAGGGACCAAAGAGGTCCAAGCTTGGGTTGTCTCCCAAATAGCCTTTTGTTTACCGTCCTTAAGGTGGACCAAATACCTGTATTAGCAGTTTATAAATTGTTCTTGCAGTAAATAAAAAGAAAAGAGTTGCAGGAAAATAAGTAAGCACAAGCATAAGCGATAATCAAGAAAAGGGCGGAGCAATCAGCTAAACGTGGACTTGTGATAAATCTCTCCGGTGGGGCGCGAGGGAAAAGCAGAGTGCCTTTTTGCATCGGGAGAAAGGACTTTCCCTTTACTCTGAATGTGCACCTCCTCACGCCTTAGGGCGGCATAATGCTCATCACGTATACGCTTAGCCTTTTTCAGCTTCTCCACCGTAGGAGATTTCCAAATATTGCGGTCCATGGGGAGTTCCAATTTTTCGGTTGGCGGCTTCATTTTCGGTACCAAAACGGCAACCGGATCAGCCCAAGCTACTGATCGCTTAGCAGAGTTTGAGACAATATTACAAAATTCAATGTCCAGGGATTTCTCCCGAATAAAACTAGTTTTGCTATGTTCAAAAATCGACGCGACATGAGACGGGAAGGTGGCCCTTGCATCGGTGCATTTGGCCTCTTCCTTCAACTCCTTCTCATCATTCTTGATCACCTCCTCGGAAGGTACTTCCCTCATCATCTCCTTCATCTGAGTATCACTCACCAAGGCAAATTCCAATCCAATCTGAATATCTGCAGCACTATGAAAATTGTCGTTATGGAGAAGAGGGTCATGTGCAGGAGCGACATCCAAGGTTGTAGCAACAACCGGCCAAGTTACGCATCCTTTGGAGAAATCAAGAGATGTGCCGCTAGCCTTCAGGAATGGAACCCCCAATATAGGAATCGAATTATTTTCCTTGGGTCCCAATACCTGGAAATCAGTGGTTATGCACTTCCCGTTAACCTCGATTTCAACTTCTTGCACACCCCCCTCGGTGTCAACCAAAATACCATTAGCTAAAACTAGCGACTTCCGGATTGCAGGATCAATATGCAGGTTCATCCTCGCAACATCCTGCATGGCGAGGATATTTCTAGATGCTCCGGAATCGCACAAAGCGGTAGTTTCAACATTATTAATTTTACACTCCACAACGAGCTCATGAGTCTTATCTTTATTTTCTTCCCCAAGGCTTTTTCCTTGCTCATAGGGGTTTTTTTCGGTGTTGCTCGGTAGCGTGCCTTGGGTCCGCTCAGAGACCATTTGGGCCAGTTGACCCAATTGTGCCTCTAGCTTACGCATTGAGGCAGCCTGATTCGTCATGTTGGTCTGGGAGACCTCAACGAATTTTTCGAACATTTCCGCTAAAGAGTTTGTTTTTATTACAGGGGGCCCTTGGGGGTAATTCGGTAGATACGGCCGCGGTTGGCTTCCAGAGGCGTACGCATCATTTTGATGCTGCCCCGGCTGCCATCGTTGGCCTGGCACATTTTGGTTCCAAGAGAAATTTGGGTGATTTCTCACCCCCGGATTGTACGTGTTCCCATATGGCGCTCCCCTATTTTGATTTGCGATGTAGTTAATTGACTCATCAAGAAAGGAGGTTTCACCATGTACCTTGCCTGCTGGGCATTCGAAGCTGTGGTGGTCGAAACCTCCACAACCCTGACATGAGATCGCCAATACTGGAGCAGCAGCGGTGGTGGGCTTGGATGCTTCCATAGCAAAAACTCCACTCGTACCTCGTGGAAAATTCCTTCCTGCAGTCCAATATGCGCTGTGGGTGACAGTATCCTACAAAATTCTTAATGCATCATCGGGCGCAAGATTCATTATAGTCCCTCCAGAGGCGGCGTCAATCATAGCCCTGTGCTGTGGTTCAATAGAAAAATAAAAGCTTTCGACAAGATTCCAAGTTTGGAATCCGTGGTTTGGACACTTCCTCAGCAACTCGTTGAAGCGTTCCCAAACCACAGCCAGGCTTTCTTGATCATTTTGCCGAAAGTTGGCAATTGCACGTCGCATGCTCACTATCCGGTCCACCGGATGGAACTTAGCTAAAAATTTTGTTGTCAACGCCTCCCAGGTGGTGGCTGCTCCAGGCGGAAGAGAGTGAAGCCACGTCTTGGCTTTGTCCCTGAGGGAAAAGGGGAAAAGGCGGAGCTTGACTGTATCGTCGGGGATTCCAGCATAGCGGAACGTAGCACAGATTTCGGAAAATTCAGCCAAGTGAAGATGGGCGTCTTCAGTGGCCATTCCGGAGAACTGTGCGTTGTTCCGGATTATGTTCTGGATAGTAGGTTTGATCTCAAACTGCTGGTTGGTAATCGCCTATCCAAAGCCGAGGTAAATGCTCCCAACAGTCGGTGTGGTGTAGTCCCTCATGGTGCGGACCTGGGGCGGGTTTACTTCATTCTCATCACCATTCCGGTCACCATGAAGGATTCCTCCGACACGATTCCCGGCATCAATGTTCAGCTGGTCCCCATTAGGACTAGATTGATAGTAGCGGCACGCCTTTGTGCACGAAGAGTTCGTTCGATCTCGGGGTCGTAAACTGCAAGATCTCTAGCAGCGCGTCCTTGCATTCACTGCGGCAACAAAGCAGAGAAATAGCGGTCAAGAAAAACAACTAACTCTATAACAACACTTTCGTACGTCGTGGTCATTCTACAGTTGCATTCCCCGGCAACGGCGCCAAAAACTTGATGCGTGTAAATACGGCAAGCGCACCGGTCGCACAAGTAATAAAGTTTGGGAATAAATCCCCGAGTGTCGGTCTCTTGAGGAATGCAGTTGGCGTGGAACGACGAATGATCCGAAATTATTGTTATTAGAGTTTGCGAAATAAAAGAAAAAACAAAGGGGCTTTGAGATTTGTGTTCTTACAAACAAAGAAATTAAAACTAACAATGCGGGTCGCATTCACCGCTTCGCAAGGCGAGATGGGTGTATCGGCCTCTATACCGTACTTCGGTATGGCGAGTGGGCGGTGAGCCAGTGGGTGAGGTGTTAAGTGTGGAGTGCAATCAAGTGGAATGGTGGGAGTGAGATGGGGCGAGGCGCATCACAACACAAATCCCACAAACAAGTTTAAACAAAAAAAATCCAATTACAAATAACTAGAAATTCGAAGTTCATAACATGCTTGAGTCATTCATACACTACAAGGAAGGTAGAGGAAGAGTAAACCAAGAGGGTGAAGATCCACCGCGGTTGTTAGCCGGAGGTGCGGGTTGTCAATCCGCTTCCACGCGCAGTCCGAGGAGGCTTCCGGTACCGACGAGCTGTCACCTCGAGGGCCTTTGAGTCCGTTCTCTAGGTCGTCTCCGTCATCTTCTTCTTCGGTAGAAAGCTCGAAGAAGAGGTCGTTAATGGCCGGGAGGGTCACCGGAGGATGTGGAATGCTTTAGAATCGCCGAAAATCACCTCCCGATGGTAGGGATGACGGTGGAGATGGATGGAGCGTCTGAAATGCGGAAGGGCGAAGTGGCGGCCAAGTTCGATCAAGGTCCGTTGACCTAATTTGCGGAGCAGGCCAATTTATAGAAGCAGAATTAAATACCGCGCACGACCACCGGCGCACGACCAGTGGTCATGCGCGAACAATGTCAGCGCCCGTGCGGCAACAACCTGTAGAACCTGCACCAGGAAATTAAAGCATGCGCACGATCAGCAGCGCACGATCAGTGATCGTGCGCGGCAAGGGTGGTGATCGTGCGATATGGGACAGAAAAGTGGAAAAAGATGGCACGACTGCGCATGACCGGCAGCGCACGAGCAGTGATCGTGCGCGGTATAACTGATGATCGTGCGATATGGCGGGACAGGACAATAAAACTAGAGCTCAGACTGCGCACGACCAGTGGTCGTGCGCCAAAGAGGTCGATGGTCGTGCGTGAGTTAAAACGCACGACCATTGGCTCCTTTGCAGCAAAAAGTGAAAGCCCTATCCCGGATGCCCACACGATCCCAGAACCTGCAGGAAAACTGGACGAGATGTCGACATGACAGTCACAGATAGAAATAAAAATGTATCACACGATGAGAATAAATACACGCACAGAAATAGGCCAAAAGAGTGCACACGACGTGGAATGTCGTAGCGAACCAAAATTAGTGCTAATGGCGCTAAATGGTAGTGTAAATACATGCAAATGAGCCTAGATGAGTCCGGAATTTGGTATGAAACA
Source organism: Platanthera zijinensis (assembly GCA_039513925.1). Lineage (NCBI taxonomy): Eukaryota > Viridiplantae > Streptophyta > Magnoliopsida > Asparagales > Orchidaceae > Platanthera > Platanthera zijinensis. Next base: position 177,124,133 of record CM077082.1, read on the forward strand.
GGGACTCATCATGAGGTCACCCCTCATTTGGGACCCCGAACTGCACGAGAAGTCATTTTTGGCTTCAACACAGACCCTCACTGTAATCCTAAACGCATTTAGATCCCAGCAGGCCCCGGTGTATCAACATGCCCCGGGTTCGAACTGGCTGAGTACCTTCTGAGCCCTCACGCCATCTGTTTACCATGGGAAGGAGTCGACTATTCGTAAAAAGGAGTGGCTGGATACTGTGCAAGTGCTAATGGCCAAAATCAGATGTCCAACCAGTATGGATATGACCTTAGCTATGTCACTCTTGGAGTCACACGCCAAAAGATGGTGGAAGTCCCTCATGGGTTCCACTTTCCAAGGCCGAGTGTACACTGAGATTAGTTGGAGTGAATTTTCTGAAGCTTTTTTCGAGCATTTCATCCCCTCTACTGCTCGAGACGAGCTTGAAGAAAGGTTCCTACAGTTGAAGCAAGGATCCAAATATGTGATAGAATGCCAAAGGGAGTTTCAACACCTCGCTAGATTTGTTGACTCCAACGAGTTAGACGACCGCGGGTACGTAAAATGATTTTACAAAGGCTTATGAGATCCTCTAACGCAAGCATTTTAGTTTATAGCGGACGCGAGCTTGACAGAGATAATTGACATGGCGAAATGGTTGGAGGAGGATCACTTGGAAAGTAGTAAGAGACCCGCCGAGGGCGTGGTGGAAGTAGGACCAGACTTCAGAAAGGGACATTATGGTAGAGGTGTATGAGGAAATCAAAGAGGTGGCGGCCGTTTCCACCAGAGCTTTAGGATGGAACGTCCGGACCAGAAGTTAACACTACCTCCACCCCAACAATTCCAACCTCATCAACAACCAAAAGGGCCATTCATACGAATCTGTTATCAGTGTAACCAGCGGGCCACATCCAGTGTTATTGCCCACAACTAGCACTACAACAAATTGCACTTACAGTAAGGACCTAAATCGTTACAATAAGTACCAAAAATCATTACAAAAACTCTTTGGTATTGAAAAAACTTTATGTAACGGTCGTCCTCTAAAGCTCGACGCTAAAACTTCTTGTAACGAATGTAAGCACGTCGCTACAAATAAATTAATTGTAAAAAAAATTCAAAAAAAGGCAAGCTGGCAGGTTGAATAGGGCACCTGACGGGTGCGGATATCGAGCAACAGGGAGTTGGCGGGTTGCTGGCGGGATGATAGCGCTGAGTTTCGATCCCGCCCCATTAGAATGGGGACCAAGACAACACTCCACTAGACCAAGTGATCTTATCTACAAATTCTAGAACTATATTACATATATACTATATCTATATGTATTCATTCAATAAAAAAATATATTTTAATTTACTTATAATATTAGATTTATCATTATTATTATTATTATTATTATTTATTTTATCATTATTATTATTGTTATTATTATTTATTTATTATTACTATTATTATTACTGCTATTATTTATGCATAAATATATACATATATTTTTATTACAGAAAGATGATACATATATTTTACATACATATAAATAATTTTATTAAAAAAAACTATTTAGTCAATAATTTACATGAAATATTACAAAATTAATTTAGAAATTAAACTAAAATTTATATAAAACATGAGCTTCTTCCGAGCAAAAAACGTGCACTTGCAAAATTTTGTATTCTCTTGAGCAAAAAAGAACCAGTGCAATATGCGCGACTAAGCAAAAAACGTGTGCTCAGAGAAATAACGTGCGTCCGAGTGAAAAGCACGTGCTTGGGAGAAAAATGCTCTCACGGGCCAAAAAATGCTAGCTATCGAACACTCGTTATACTAACAAAACATAGAACCGCTCGTTCCCCGAGCGACATTAATTACCCTGGCCTCAATAGTGTCCCAGTATGATGACATTGGGCAGCTCGCAAACCACCCCCGCACGCGCAAAAATACACGTTGCAATAGTACCACATATCTGCGATAGCCGCGTACGAATGTTTGCGAGTTGTAGGAGTGTCATCGCGTTAAAGCACTATCAAGGCGGGGTACTACTGTTGCAAGTATACAAAAAAAAATTTATTTCTAAAAAAATTTAATTGAAAACTTTGATAATAAAATAGTACAAAATTTGATAATAAAATATGAAATATTTATTGTAACAAAATTTTAATAATAAAATATTACTAATAGTATGGAAAATATCATTGTCACAAAAAACTTTCATGATGTGGTTACAATTGATACGTATTGTGAGGAAAATTTACTATTTGTAATGAATATTATTGTTGTTACAATACTTACATTTATAGTAACAAATTAATTAGTATTGTAATAAAATATAAAATATTCGTTACAAAAAAGTACTTTTTGGTAACAACAGAAAAAATTCGTTACTAAATATAGCTATTAGTAACAAACTGTATTTTAGTTATATTTCAGTCTTTACGAAAGGTGCAGTTTATTGTAGTGTATATGGAGATGCTCCCCCAATTTTTCCACCGACAGCTCCGAGAGGACAAGGATATGGTTGTGGTCAAGGACGAGGACCACGAGGAAGGAATCCTAGACCCGCTAGAGAGTAGATGTTTGCTCTGGACATGACTCGGGAGCAGAACCCGAAGGATGTGATTGCAGGAATGTGGTAACTCTATTAATATATTTATAAGCATCTATCCTTAGCTTGCCTAAGTTGTGCTAGGAATTTTGCATTGAGATTGTTATAATTTGGTACTTAGGCACCGTGACTGTTAGTGGGAAATTAGCCTACACCCTATTTGATACTGGTGCCATGCCTTTGTTTATCTTAGCAGACTTCGTAAAAGATTTAGAGGGCGTGCAATATTTCACCTGTGTTACTTGGAGAGTACGCCTCCCAGACGGCTCCGAGATGACGTCGTCCGCCAAGTGCGACTTGGAAGTATATATTGGAGAAAAGATTTTTGAAACCTCTGCGTTTGTGTTGAGAATGCCTGAATTTGATCTTATCCTGAACATGGCTTGGTTGGATTGGCACCATGCTAGAATTGATTGTGTAGAAAAACGAATCACTCTGAGGCATGGAGACTCTGAGGTCGTCTTTCAAGGTATTAAATTCATTCCTCGAATATTGTTATCTTCAGTTTAGGTCCTTAAGGCCCATATGAAAGGGGAAGATGTGTATATGTTATGTTTCAGATTAAAAGAGATGGCGGCGAGTATGAAATAAGTGCCGGTGGTGCGGGATTTTCTTGAGATATTCCCCGAGAAGCTGCCAGGATTACCCCCACACAAGGAAGTGGACTTTCAAAATTAATTAGTACCGGGAGCCAAGCTCATCTCTCGGACCCCTTACCGAATGGCTCCAAAGGAACTCGCCGAGTTTAAAGTTCAGTTGCAGGAGTTGGTTGAATCTGGGTTTGTTTGCCCCAATTCATCACCCTGGGGAGCCCCTGTTTTGTTTGTTAAGAAGAAAGATGGATCACTACGGTTGTGCATAGACTACCGAGAACTCAACCGGCTGACGGTGTGGAACACCTATCTGTTACCCTGGATCGACGAGTTATTTGATCCGTTTGTAGGAGCACATTGGTTTTCCAAATTGGTTTTGCACTCAGGGTACTATCAATTTGTTGGGTCCATTGATCCCAATGTCCCAGATTTGTAAGAAGTCAAACTGGTAAATGACATATACATATAATATATTTGATGTGTGCTTTTGTTCTTGCATGCAGGTTGTCCTTGATTGGACAGGTGAACAGAAAGAGGAAGCTGGAAGTCAAATAATTTGACTAAGGAAAAACCGTTGAGACAGCTGAGATAGCTAAGAAACCTGAGAAAAATGTCTGAGCATAACCGCTGAGACAGCAGAGAAGCTCAACACAAAATGTTGAGAGAAGTGTTGGTCTCAGCTAAATCGCTGAGACAGAAGACAGTCTCAGCTGTGAAGAAGAAACTACTGAGATAGTTAAGAAGGAACCGCTGAGATAGAAGAGTCTCAACTGTGAAGAAGAAACCGCTGAGATAGTTGAGAAGGAACTACTGAGACAAAGCCAGCAGAAATTTTCTAAAGTCCAAAAAGTGGAGTTCGTTGAACTGATTTCAGTGTTCATCAAGCTCATCTCACAGTTCGTCGAGCTCAGCTCACCATTCCTTGAGCTAAATCTCAAAAGCTTGAGGATCAGAATTCGTTGAGCTCAGCTCACAGTTCGTCGAGCTCAGCTCACAGATCGTCAAGCTCAAGTTAAAGGTTGAAGATTCAGAGTTCATCGAGCTAATCTCACCTTTTGTTGAGCTCAAGTTAAAGGTTGAATATTCAAAGTTTGTCAAGCTGAGCCCGCCTTTCGTCGAGCTCAAGTTAAAGTTTGAAGATTTAGAGTTTGTCGAGCAGAGCTCACATTTTGTCGAGCTAAATGTAAAGTTTGAGATTCTGAAGTTTGTCGAGCTCAGCACAGAGTTCGTCTATCTCTAGGGGTGAGCATGAAAAACTGCAAACCGCAAAAATTGCCTGCACTGCAAAAACTACACCGATTTTTAAACCACACCGCGTAGTTTAGGTGTGGTGCGGTTTTGAACTTTTATAAACCGAGCGCGGTTCGGTGCGGTGCGATTTTTGGAATTTTAAAACCGCAAAAACCTCACCGCACCAAATATTTTGTATATTTAATTTTTTATAATTATGTGACGTCACATTTAAGTATATAAAGTAAAGGAGATAAATTGAGAAATAGAAAGAGTGATGCTTGTGCACTTACCCTTTCTTAGTGCAAGATTAAGATCATACAGGATATTATCATGTCAAGAAGTGGAGGTGGAGAATCAACAGTATCAACACTTGGTGGAGGTGGATAATGTGGATAATCATCCTCGATTTTTATACAAGTACAAACCATAATTGGTTACCTTGATATTGTCATGAGAGTTGAGAATTCGTTAAGAGTCACAGTAGTAACAGTGACTTGATCAAAGAACTGTTTGACCGAGATAAACTCACAAGAGAAAATTCGATGGGTGTTGTGGAATTAATTGTGTTGTTCGACATCAAGGCTAGAGAGAACAATGTAGAAAAAGAAAAATCTTCATCAAAAGCAATCAAAGGAATCACCTTCAATGAACTCAATGGAATTTGAGATAAAATACTAAAATAGCATGACCGTTTTAAAAAGGTGCATCTGTAGTAGAAAATCTATTTCTCTATAAATAGAACGCTCAACTTGACGCTACTGGGGGTAATGCTTACGTGTAGTCTATGTAAAATACATGTAAAAACCGCACTGAAACCGCAACCGCACCGCAAAAAACCGCACTGAACCGAAACCATACCGCATAATTTCGGTGCAATGCGGTGCGATTTTGCTCAGGCAAAAACCGAGCCCTTTCAGTACAGTTGCGGTTTGGGCCAAAACCGCACCAAACCGCACCGTGTACACCCCTATCGATCTCAACTCGATGATGGTCGAGCTTAGTCCAAGTGCTTCATGTCGTTGTGGGAAAGCTACAGTAGCGCTGAAAGCTACTATTTGTCCTCTTCTGAGGAAGGTGGCGCTCACCATCCTTGGCTAGGCCCACATTCAAATTGTATTGTTGATTCAAAACTATGGATATAAAAAAAAAAGAAAATGGGATTAGGGCTGTAACACCCCAAAAAGACCCCAAAATGACTCAACATGAAGTTTGAGGTGCAGGCTATTTGACACGGCCTGGGACACGGGCGTGTCCCAGGGCGTGTCGGGGGTACACGGCCTGGGACATGGGCGTGTCCCAGGGCGTGTTCAGGTTAGTCGATGATTGATTTTCGACGATCGTCGAGCCTGGGACACGGCCTTCGACACGGGCGTGTCCGAATTAAAATTCGAAAATAGCCTATTCGAGTCAGAAAAGTACACGGCCTTGAACACGGCCGTGAACACGGGCGTGTCAGGTTGGACACGGGTGTGTCAGATGCCGTGTTCCGACCCGTGTACTGGTTGCAGCTCGATGAGGCAGGTTTGACACGGGCGTGTCTCAGGATGACACGGGCGTGTCAGGTTCGACACGGGCGTGTCGATGCCCGTGTTGTTCAGTCGGTTCAAATACCGCGTGTGCCGCTTAAGGGTACACGGCCTGTGACACGGGCATGTCACAGGCCGTGTCAGCCAAAAATTGGGTTTTTTGGGTAGATCGTGGCCGTTCAGATTCTCTCTTTGGATCCAAGGGCTCAGGTGATTCCTGGCTGGATTAAATTCGCCAAGGGGTGATGAAGAAGGCATTCTTCATTTTGCTTAAGGAAGAGAGAAAGAGAGAGGAGGAAGAAGAAGGAGGAGGAGAGCAAGCCACCGGCGGAGTTCCCGTGGTCCGATTTGTGATCCGAAGCCGGCGTTGTGAAGGCAAGGCTGCTGCGGTTCTTTCTCACCGGCTAGTTTTCGATGGCTCCGAAGAGATCGACAAGGGTAACGATCTCCCTCCTTGGACATGTGAAGTCCTTCTTTTCTGCATTGCATAGGGAAAACCCTTCCCCGCGAGTGTGCGGTGGGTTGTGGTGTCCCTTGGGGTAGATATGTGAAGTCCCCCTTGTTAGAGGCTGGAATTGGAGTACGGCTCTAGGCATGCTGTGTGAAGCCCATCTGGACATGGTCTGGATTGGTGATGCTTGTTTGCATATCGGAAAAGGCTCCGTGTTTCTGGCTTGTGTTGCCTTATGCCTACCTGTTGCTTGGTGCAGCAGGAAGTACTGGATGATGTCCAGGAAATGAAGAGGGTTGGATGCAACTCTTGTGGCCGTGCGTTGCCACTTTATGAGCGGTTCAGCCGTTGGGCTGCAACTCGATGAAAAGGCAGATTGCCGAACAGGAAAGGTGAAACCGACCCGCGCCTATAAATAGCCATGAATACTTCCGTATTCGAGGTGGCATGGCGACTTGAGCAACGGGGGGTGGCTGATCCGTACCTGCGTTAGGTCCGTCCGACTTGGAAGCCTGGTTATAGGTTTTGTTGGAGCGCCTAATGAGAGTCTTAGGCCCGCGCGCCGGAAAGACTAGAATGCTCAAATACCGTGTAGACGGTGGTGTTGACCCTGGTATTCCGGTACACCAAGAATGTGCCCTGAGTGCACGGACTGTCGGGCCGTGTGGCCGATAGTTGTGATGGCTTGAATGTGCCTGCGCGCACATAATTGCTATTTGATGATGCCATGCTTTGCAGGGAAAGAATGCTCATGCCCCGAGAAAGGGGTAGGATTGTTATAATTGGGTCAGCTGAATGCTGACCGTTGCATTGTTTGCCACCGGTTGGGTGGATTCTTCCCGTGCAGGTGCTGGAGAGCCAAGTGGTAAGTGATGGGCTGAAGCCCTACTGCTGTTGTTGCTGCTGCTGCGGCTAGCCCTTGAAGGCTAAGCGAATGTTTTGGTTGTTCTCTTTTACTCATGTATGGCCGGCCTGCGCGCCGAGGTTTGTAAATCATGTTGTATGGTAGATGAACTGTAAGGCCTTAAGGCCAAACCCTTTGTTGTACATTCCATGGTTATATATATAAAGGTGGTTTATATATGGGACATTCCTGTTTAGAGTTCAAATTTGTAACTTAAAGCTTCCGCTAGAATGCTCTGAGTTAGGATTCATATGGTTTGGTATTATCCTGTGACCTCACCGTCTGTTTGTGGCATATAGTGTGGGGCCCCGGCCGGACCTTCTATTATACGTCATTTAACGGATGGGGTCGTTACATTTTGGTATCAGCTTTTGTCGGTCTTCCTCTTTCGAATTCGTGGTCGAATTCTTTTGTGGGGTGGCGAGCACGTGTTTGTGCGACCTGCTCTAATGCTAATGAACTCTGGAATGTCCATTAAGGAATGTACAAAATCTTGTTTGCGGAATCTGCGCGTTCCTTTTTGTGTTGTTTTGCTTGCATACGTTCGCTAATGTGTGTCTTGTCCACCTATAGGTGACACGTAGTGGTGCTGGGCAGTCTGAGCCCCAGCGCTCTGATGAGAGTGCGGCACTAGCTGAGGTGCCAACACCTCCTCCATCTGCGGAAACTGTTCGCTTAGTTGCTGAGGCGCTATTTGCCATGATTCAGCTGACCGGGCAAGCGCAGCCGGCAGTAGTGCCAGTTCGTGTTGATGTAAGACCCGAGCCGGTTGAGGCTGTAGATCCACGAGCAGCTGACCGACAGTTGAAGCAATTCATGAGCTTCAGTCCTCCTACGTTTACGGGCATGGGATCCCCAACGCAGGCAGAGGATTGGTTATCGCGTGTCAAGCGGATAATGACAGCGATCAGGGCGGAGGAAACTCTAAAGGTCACCTTGGCCACCTTCATGCTTGAAGGAGAGGCGCGGTTGTGGTGGGACGAGGTTGAGGTACACCATTTGGCGGGCAGACAATTAACGCAAGTGTCGATTGAGGAGTTCTCTCGGATATTTCTGGCAAAACATGTCCCAGCAGCGCAACGCATTGCTATGGAAAATGAGTTCCAACGGTTAAAGCAAGGGGAAGATAGTGTGGATATCTACTTGCATGAGTTTACCAGGTTGGGACGATATGCGGGTACAATCTTCGCGGATGACCAAAGGAAAACGAATCGGTTCTATGAAGGATTGCGGGATGAGTTGCGATTCCTGCTTTCGAGTTCAGTGAACCAAGGGTTTCGGGCGTTGGTTGATACTGCGTGCGCGTTGGAGAAGGACATGTGGCGAGTGCAAGGGAACAAGGCTTGGTTGTGTCAAAACCAGAGTTTCAAGCACCTCGCCCGAACAATTCGTTTTACCAGAAGAAAGGGGGCAAGAGGTCCAAGCCATCTGGGCAAGTAACTACGACCGTTGTGTCGGGAGCGACATAAAGGCTGGATTCTCGTACATGCTATAACTGTGTCCGGGTGGGGTATATAGCTCGTGACTGTCGGGTTGTGCAGCCTAAAGGGGAAAAGAAGACGGGTGCGTCTTATGCTGAGAAGGGCAAAGCGGTGGTTGATTCCTCTGCGTCTCAGGCACAGCCCCGAATCTATCAGCTTGGCCAACAGGAAGCGATTAAGCAAAGTGACGTCGTCACAGGTACGAGTTGATTTAGTTTACTTGCTGGTGCTATTGTTTTTGGTTATGTATAGCTTGTGCATGATGTGTGTGCTGCAGGCTTTGTCCTGATTCGGAATAATTTGGCGAGAGCCCTGTTTGATACGGGTGCTTCGCATTCTTTTCTGTCTGAGGATTTCGTATCTTGCATTGGGGTACCAAGTCATGTGACGGTGGATAGTACAAGGGTGCTGTTGCCGAATGGCTGTGTGATGCTTGCGGATAGGGCTTGCGATGTGGATGTGCAAATAGGAAGTCGGGATTTCGGTCTGAGTGCAGCTGTGCTACCGTTATCGGAGTTTGATGTGATCTTTGGTATGGACTGGCTCTCGGAGCAGCGTGCCTTTATTGATTGCAACTCCAAGGAGATTACACTGGGCCAGAATACCGGACTTGTGAAGAAGTTCACTGGTATGCGAGGAGTTGGCGGGACTCTGTTTTCTGCACTCCAAGTCGTCAATGCTGTTCGGAAGGGCGCGAAGTTATTCTTCACGCTAATTCAGGCTGTTGAGCCAAAGGCCAGTGTCGGTGAAGTACTAGTTGTGTCAGAGTTTGCCGACGTGTTTCCTAAAGATCTTCCTGGGTTACGACCCCAGCGGGAGATTGACTTCTCTATTGAGTTGGTGCCAGGTGCGAAACCTATGACCCGCTCTCCATATTGCGTCGCGCCAAAAGAGATGGCTGAGTTGAAAGTCCAATTGCACGAGTTGTTGGAGCAGGGATATATACGCCCAAGTATGTCACCTTGGAGCGCGCCTGTTCTCTTTGTGAAAAAGAAAGACGGTAGCTTACGGTTGTGTATTGACTACCGCGAGTTGAATAAGCTGACGGAGAAAAATAAATATCCGATCCCGCGGATTGATGACCTCTTTGATCAGCTGGCGGGATCAACGGTCTATTCCAAGTTGGATTTGAAATCGGGATATTATCAGCTAAGGATTAGGGAAGGTGACATTCCCAAGACGGCGTTTGGAACACGCTACGGTCATTATGAGTTCACGGTAATGCCGTTTGGCCTATGTAATGCGCCTTCGGTATTTATGGACCTAATGCATCGAACTTTCCGAGAGTACTTGGATTTGTTTGTTATTGTGTTTATCGATGACATCTTAGTATACTCTCAGTCGGAAGAGGATCATGCAAACCATTTGCGGTTGGTTTTGCATACCCTGCAGAGGAATAAGCTTTATGCCAAGTTCTCAAAGTGTGAGTTCTGGCTCTCTTCAGTAGCCTTTTTAGGCCATGTGGTAAGCGGAGAAGGTATCGCGGTGGATCCGTTGAAGATAAGTGCCATTCGAGATTGGCCAGTGATGTCTTCAGTGGCCGAGGTCAGGAGCTTCCTTGGACTTGCGGGCAACTATAGACGGTTTGTGGAAAACTTCTCACGGATTGCTTTACCTCTGACCACGCTGACAAGGAAAGATCAAAAGTTCATTTGGACGCCGGAGTGCGCGCGAGCTTTTGAAGACTTGAAGAGTCGTTTGACCACGGCGCCTGTATTGACATCGCCATGTGGTACCGATGGGTATGAGATCTATAGTGATGCATCAGGGAGCGGCTTAAGCTGCGTTCTTCTGCAGTTTGGTAAAGTGATTACTTATGGCTCGCGTCAGTTGAAAGTGCATGAGCGGAATTACCCCGTCCATGATTTGGAGTTGGCGGCGGTAATCTTTGCGCTCAAGTTGTGGCGGCACTATCTATATGGCGTTAAAGTGGATATCTATACGGATCACAAGAGCCTAAAGTATTTGTTGGATCAGAAGGATCTGAATATGCGACAACGAAGATGGATGGAGTTCCTCGGGGACTACACCTTCGAGATTCACTATACTCCCGGGAAGGGAAATGTGGTCGTTAATGCTTTGAGTCGAAAGACTCCGGTACGGGCAAGCTGGTTGCAGAGGCATGATCTGCGTTTGATCCAAGAATTGGAAGTATTGGAGATATCGTGTGTTGACAAGGGTTCGTCAACAGACGCATGCTTGAACTGGACGGAGGTGCAATATGACCTTACGGACAGAGTTCGGCGAGCAACGGAGCTTGATGAAAGTCTCCAGCGCTATGCAAAAGATGGGCCGGATGACCAATTCTCTTGGGATAACGGTTTGTTACGAAGAATTGGTCGAGTGTGCGTCCCAAGTGTGGGTAAATTAAGGGAAGAGTTGATGTACGAAGCTCACTTTGCAAAGTACTCAGTTCACCCAGGGAGCACAAAGATGTACAGAGATCTGAAAAAGCTGTTCTGGTGGCCCGGACTAAAGAAAGATGTCGCACGTTATGTGGCTGAATGCAATACCTGTGCGTTAGTGAAAGCAGAATGCCAGAAGCCTGGCGGTGTCCTGAAGTCGTTACCTATTCCGGAGTGGAAGTTCGATGACATTTCGATGGATTTCGTGCACGGGTTGCCGAGATCTCAACGCGGTCATGATTCAATCTGGGTGATTGTGGACCGGTTGACAAAAGTGGCGCACTTCCTTCCAAACAGAAGAGACGATTCAGTGGAAACCTTGGCCAAGCTTTATGTGGAGCAGGTTGTTCGACTGCACGGTGTTCCTCGGAGCATCGTTAGTGACCGTGATGGGCGGTTCACATCGAATGATTGGCGGCTCGTTCATCAAATGTTGGGTACAAAATTGGCGTTTAGTACGGCCTTTCATCCCCAAACGGATGGTCAGACGGAACGAACCAACAAGACGATGGAGGATATGCTCCGCATGTGCGCCCTAGACTTTGGTAAGAGATGGGAAGATTATATATTTCTTGTCGAATTTGCCTATAATAATAGCTACCAAGCGAGTATTGGTATGGCACCATTTGAGGCGTTGTATGGTCGTAAATGCCGTACACCGTTAGCTTGGGCAGAAGCAGGCGAATCTAAGCTGAGTGGGAAAAAGGAAGTCGAAGAAGCTACCTCGCTCATACGCTCTATTCGGGAGAGGCTATTGATAGCCCAAGATCGTCAAGCAAAGTACTACAATGCCAAACATCGGAACGTGGAGTTCGCGGTGGGTGATTGGGTATATTTGAAGATCAAACCCTTCAAAGGTGTGTCCAGGATTCGGCGTTTGAAAAAGCTAAGTCCGAGGTATCTTGGTCCGTTTGAGGTGGTGGAGAGAGTTGGGGAAGCTGCTTATCGACTATCACTTTCAGCAGACTTGGGTGGATTTCATGATGTATTTCACATCTCAGTCCTTCGTAAGGCGGTAAAGGATCAACCTCAAGTGGTGGAGAATGATCGGGTACCGGTCGAGTATGGGCTAACGACGAGAGTTAGAGCCATTCGGATCGAGGATCGAGCCGAGAAACAGTTGCGGAACAAAGTGATCGGGATGGTCAAGGTCCGATGGGACAATTGTGGCCGTGAAGAGCTAACATGGGAGCGAGAGCAGACCATGCGAGCTGAATTTCCCGAACTGTTTGTATAAACTGTACACCGTGTACTTTTTGTTATAACAGAGTTATAGCATTGCTGGTTCTTGTTTCCTTACCGTGCAAATTTCGGGACGAAATTTTGTTAAGGGGGGAGGGTTGTAACACCCCAAAAAGACCCCAAAAAGTCTCAACATGAAGTTTGAGGTGCAGGCTATTTGACACGGCCTGGGACACGGGCGTGTCCCAGGGCGTGTCGGGGGTACACGGCCTGGGACACGGGCGTGTCCCAGGGCGTGTTCAGGTTAGTCAACGATTGATAGTCGACGATCGTCGAGCCTGGGACACAGCCTTCGACACGGGCGTGTCCCAGGGCGTGTCCGAATTAAAATTCGAAAATAGCCTATTCGAGTCAGAAAAGTACACGGCCTTGAACACGGCCGTGAACACGGGAGTGTCAGGTTGGACACGGGCGTGTCAGATGCCGTGTTCCGACCCGTGTACTGGTTGCAGCTCGATGAGGCAGGTTTGACACGGGCGTGTCTCAGGATGACACGGGCGTGTCAGGTTCGACACGGGCGTGTCGATGCCTGTGTTGTTCAGTCGGTTCAAATACCGCGTGTGCCGCTTAAGGGTACACGGCCTGTGACACGGGCGTGTCACAGGCCGTGTCAGCCAAAAATTGGGTTTTTTGGGCAGATCGTGGCCATTCAGATTCTCTCTTTGGATCCAAGGGCTCAGGTGATTCCTGACTGGATTAAATTCGTCAAGGGGTGATGAAGAAGGCATTCTTCATTTTGCTTAAGGAAGAGAGAAAGAGAGAGGAGGAAGAAGAAGGAGGAGGAGAGCAAGCCACCGGCGGAGTTCCCGTGGTCCGATTCGTGATCCGAAGCCGGCGTTGTGAAGGCAAGGCTGCTGCGGTTCTTTCTCACCGGCTAGTTTTCGATGGCTCCGAAGAGATCGACAAGGGTAACGATCTCCCTCCTTGGACATGTGAAGTCCTTCTTTTCTGCATTGCATAGGAAAAACCCTTCCCCGCGAGTGTGCGGTGGGTTGTGGTGTCCCTTGGGGTAGATATGTGAAGTCTCCCTTGTTAGAGGCCGGAATTGGAGTACGGCTCTAGGCATGCTGTGTGAAGCCCATCTGGACATGGTCTGGATTGGTGATGCTTGTTTGTATATCGGAGAAGGCTCCGTGATTATGGCTTGTGTTGCCTTGTGCCTACCTGTTGCTTGGTGCAGCAGGAAGTACTGGATGATGTCCAGGAAATGAAGAGGGTTGGATGCAACTCTTGTGGCCGTGCGTTGCCACTTTATGAGCGGTTGAGCCGTTGGGCTGCAACTCGATGAAAAGGCAGATTGCCGAACAGGAAAGGTGAAACCGACCCGCGCCTATAAATAGCCATGGATACTTCCGTATTCGAGGTGGCACGGCGACTTGAGCAACGGGGGGTGGCTGATCCGTACCTGCGTTAGGTCCGTCCGACTTGGAAGCCTGGTTATAGGTTTTGTTGGAGCGCCTAATGAGAGTCTTAGGCCCGCGCGCCGGAAAGACTAGAATGCTCAAATACCGTGTAGACGGTGGTGTTGACCCTGGTATTCCGGTACACCAAGAATGTGCCCTGAGTGCACGGACTGTCGGGCCGTGTGGCCGATAGTTGTGATGGCTTGAATGTGCCTGCGCGCACATAGTTGCTATTTGATGATGCCATGCTTTGCAGGGAAAGAATGCTCATGCCCCGAGAAAGGGGTAGGATTGTTATAATTGGGTCAGCTGAATGCTGACCGTTGCATTGTTTGCCACCGGTTGGGTGGATTGTTCCTGTGCAGGTGCTGGAGAGCCAAGTGGTAAGTGATGGGCTGAAGCCCTACTGCTGTTGCTGCTGCTGCTGCTGCGGCTAGCCCTTGAAGGCTAAGCAAATGTTTTGGTTGTTCTCTTTTACTCATGTATGGCCGGCCTGCGCGCCGAGGTTTGTAAATCATGTTGTATGGAAGAGGAACTGTAAGGCCTTAAGGCCAAACCCTTTGTTGTACATTCCATGGTTATATATATAAAGGTGGTTTATATATGGGACATTCCTGTTTAGAGTTCAAATTTGTAACTTAAAGCTTCCGCTAGAATACTCTGAGTTAGGATTCGTATGGTTTGGTATTATCCTGTGACCTCACCGTCTGTTTGTGGCATATAGTGTGGGGCCCCGACCGGACCTTCTACTATACGTCATTTAACGGATGGGGTCGTTACAAGGGCAGCAATCACAGAAAACAAAAACGAGAATGAAAGTGAAGGGATAGATACGATTGCGGAATGAAAAGATTATAGATATTGATTTATCCTTAAAGCCTAACACAAGTGATGTGCACAAACACAAGCTAACTGTAATTACAGTTAAGGCTTGGATATCTTAATCAGCAACTAGCAATCCTAGTTAAAACTAATCACAGCCACAATTCAATTAACAAGTTAAGCAACCAGACGACACAAGATATTATAGTGGTTCCCCAAACACTGGGTACATCCACTCTTCTACCCACACGGTAGGAATCCACTACAGGTTTTTGATCAGGTGCCCTGCCACCAACAAGATCTGCTTTAGGTAGATCTAGAGACCCTTTAGACTTTTGATCAGGTGTCTAAAAACCAAGCTTTACTTTTGAAGGGAGTAAACAACCCTTTACAGGAGGGGGAAGAGGGTTAGAATGTCTTCTCTATTTTACAATAGATTAGAGAAGCACAAGAGACTCTTCAGAACTCAAGACAGAATACTGTCTTGAAGTTCTGAAGGAAAAAGCTTGAAGAAGACTAGAGATCTGGAATGGATGTTCTTCTTCAGCTTCCTTCTTCTTCTTCTTCTTCAATATCTCTGAGTGTATCTTCCTGGAACAGGAGCACTCAGGTTGAAGAAGAGTGAAGAGATAACTTCTTAGTTGGATGAATATTGCTGAGAGCAGCTGTGCTGTAGGATGGTTCTTTCTCTGTGTGTTGTACAGAATTCTTCTCACTTGTTCTACAGCTCCTTATTTATTCTTTCGAAAGAACTCCTTTAAATAGGAGCAGCAGCAACGGCTCTAATATTTGAGTTGAGCTTTTGTCTTCTTCTCAGATCTTGAATCTGGGCTGCAATTAACATAAAGACAAAACAAGTCTTGCATATATATATCCTATAAAAGGAAAAGCTACTGCAGCTGCAATGAATAATCTTATAAATGATGTTAGATAAAGTCACATCAGAAAACTCTTTACAGCCAACGGCTATAAAGGACAGCTGCAGATAAAGTAAACTAATAAGACAAAATACATGTCAGAAGGAATTGACTTATGCATAAAGAGTATAAGCAAAGATTGCTTTGAGATATATGCATAAGATCAATTAAATAATCTATAATAAAAATATGCTAGAAATATAGGAAATAAAATAAGGAAAAGAAAACATATAATATTATATAAGTAGACAACAGATCGTCGAACGACCTGCTGAGATCGTCGAACGACCTTCGACTATAGTCGAACGACCGGCTGAGATCGTCGACCTATCAATAGATAGTCGATCGACTCAGATAGTCGAACTATCCAGGCAGATAGTCGACCGACTCAAGACAAGACAGAAAGCGTCAAACTATCAAGAGATAGTCGACCAGAGCTCGACGATCTAGCAGAACGTCGAGCTGACCAGAGACAGACGATCGTCGACCGGCTGATCGACGATAGTCGATCGGCGTTCGACGATAGTCGAACCCGAAAATCCCTTAGCCAGAATTTTACTGGGAAAGAGAATACTCTACAACTAGACTTTGACCATAGATAAATCTTGGGTCAAGGACTAAAAGGAAAGACTTAACTCAAATCCAAACTAGGGTACCAACAATCTCCCCCTATTTGGGTTAAGTCTTTCAAAAACTAAAACTACTAAAGAAATAAACTAAACTAAGACAACCTAATAGAGATCCTAGCCCAAATCAGAACCAGGGTTCCAACAATCTCCCCCTATTTGGGTGAGGATCTTATTAGCAAAATAAAGCAAAGCATAAAATATATAAAGAAAAACTTTGCTTAGCTGGCTGCTTGCTGGCATTTGCAATCTCCCCCTATGTTGATGCAGTACTGAAGATTGAGGAAGGCTGAGATGACTTTGAATGTTGATTGAGTCATCCAGCTAACCCTTGTAGATAGTACCTGCAGAAAGCTATGGTAGAGATTGCTCTCTCCTTGAAAAAGGGTATGTTAGCAGCAAAAAAAATGATATTATGTCCAGCCAATTTAATTTGGATTCTGTATCTGAAAAACAAAATCAGATATCTTCCTTCCTATAGAATTTCTTTTCATTAGACAAGATTCAAACTCAGCTGACCAATGCAACTAGAGTAGAGGACTCAATCTAGATGAAATTAGAAAAGGATCTATAAGAAATAGAGTTATCTGACAGAGAATTTCTTTATACAGAAATCCAAACAAACTATTTGAGCATAATATCAATCAGATATAATCAGCTATAAGAAAAGAAAATGCTTCCTAATAAATCTGTTCCAAATAATAAAAGGATTTGAAAATATTTTAAGTAATTTATCCTTTTGTTTATAAAGCAGATTTATGAAAAAGCAAACTGAGTTCTCAAAACTGAACTCATTAAAATATAAAGAAAACATTTCTCTGAGAAGTGTTGGTTCCTTCTCAGGTGTAGTTAAAATTGGCAGCAATTTTGAATATCTAAATTGACTGAACTAAAAACAGATTTTGATATTACCTGAACCTTTTCAGGTTTTGATTTTCCTTCTGTTAGTTCAGCTTCTGAATTGCTGCAGGAGGCATTTATGGTCATGATGCAAAATGCTTTGGCCCTTGCTTCCTCCTCTTCATCTTCAAATGATGAGTCATCATCTGAGACATCCCAGATAACATCTAGGGATGGTGATTCTCCTTCAGATGAGATGATATGGCTTCCTTCTGATATTACATCCATGGGTTCAGAAGCCATTTGATGAAGGGACAGCCAAATCTCCTTAGCTGATGAACATTCAGCAATCTCTTGAAAAATGTCATCAGACATTGATTCTGCAAGAATGTTCATTGCTCTGGCATCAGCTAGCCTGGCACTTTGTGTTGTTGTTGCCGAAGTTGGAAGACCTGTTAAGATAGATGAAAAAATTTCTTCATCAAAAGAGTTCATATATAATTTGACTCTTGTCTTCCAGATGCTAAACTCAGCTAAGTTGCAAGCTGGAGGTCTGGTGCTAAAATAATCATTGTACTGGGCCATGAAAGTGAATGTGAATATCTATAATCCTTGGTATCTATCAGGATCTTGTGACTCAGGTGTTAGCCTGTACAGTCAGTCAACCTCCCTCTGATACCAATTGAAAGTGAAGGGATAGATACGATTGCGGAATGAAAAGATTATAGATATTGATTTATCCTTAAAGCCTAACACAAGTGATGTGCACAAACACAAGCTAACTGTAATTACAGTTAAGGCTTGGATATCTTAATCAGCAACTAGCAATCCTAGTTAAAACTAATCACAGCCACAATTCAATTAACAAGTTAAGCAACCAGACAACACAAGATATTATAGTGGTTCCCCAAACACTGGGTACATCCACTCTTCTACCCACACGGTAGGAATCCACTACAGGTTTTTGATCAGGTGCCCTGCCACCAACAAGATCTGCTTTAGGTAGATTTAGAGACCCTTTAGACTTTTGATCAGGTGTCTAAAAACCAAGCTTTACTTTTGAAGGGAGTAAACAACCCTTTACAGGAGGGGGAAGAGGGTTAGAATGTCTTCTCTATTTTACAATAGATTAGAGAAGCACAAGAGACTCTTCAGAACTCAAGACAGAATACTGTCTTGAAGTTCTGAAGGAAAAAGCTTGAAGAAGACTAGAGATCTGGAATGGATGTTCTTCTTCAGCTTCCTTCTTCTTCTTCTTCTTCAATATCTCTGAGTGTATCTTCCTGGAACAGGAGCACTCAGGTTGAAGAAGAGTGAAGAGATAACTTCTCAGTTGGATGAATATTGCTGAGAGCAGCTGTGCTGTAGGATGGTTCTTTCTCTGTGTGTTGTACAGAATTCTTCTCACTTGTTCTACAGCTCCTTATTTATTCTTTCAAAAGAACTCCTTTAAATAGGAGCAGCAGCAACGGCTCTAATATTTGAGTTGAGCTTTTGTCTTCTTCTCAGATCTTGAATCTGGGCTGCAATTAACATAAAGACAAAACAAGTCTTGCATATATATATCCTATAAAAGGAAAAGCTACTGCAGCTGCAATGAATAATCTTATAAATGATGTTAGATAAAGTCACATCAGAAAACTCTTTACAGCCAACGGCTATAAAGGACAGCTGCAGATAAAGTAAACTAATAAGACAAAATACATGTCAGAAGGAATTGACTTATGCATAAAGAGTATAAGCAAAGATTGCTTTGAGATATATGCATAAGATCAATTAAATAATCTATAATAAAAATATGCTAGAAATATAGGAAATAAAATAAGGAAAAGAAAACATATAATATTATATAAGTAGACAACAGATCGTCGAACGACCTGCTGAGATCGTCGAACGACCTTCGACTATAGTCGAACGACCGGCTGAGATCGTCGACCTATCAATAGATAGTCGATCGACTCAGATAGTCGAACTATCCAGGCAGATAGTCGACCGACTCAAGACAAGACAGAAAGCGTCAAACTATCAAGAGATAGTCGACCAGAGCTCGACGATCTAGCAGAACGTCGAGCTGACCAGAGACAGACGATCGTCGACCGGCTGATCGACGATAGTCGATCGGCGTTCGACGATAGTCGAACCCAAAAATCCCTTAGCCAGAATTTTACTGGGAAAGAGAATACTCTACAACTAGACTTTGACCATAGATAAATCTTGGGTCAAGGACTAAAAGGAAAGACTTAACTCAAATCCAAACTAGGGTACCAAAAGAGAACGAAAGCAGAAAACGAAATAGAGGTGGTTGGACTTCATCTTCTTTGACAAGCTTGAAAGCAAAGTCCAGCAGTGAAAGCAAAAAAGGCAAAGATAGCTGAAGATTCTTCCAGTTCAGCAAGAGTGTTCCTTGAAGAACAAGTTGGCTGATTCAATCTATCAGTAAGAGAAGATAACTGTGTGTAGGGCTGTAAGCCTTCAACAGCAGTTGCTGGCTTCAGTACAGTAGAGAAATTGGTAGCTGTAGAAGAAGACTAATTCCATATACACCTAGTGGGATGGACTGATATCTGCTCAGTCCATCAAGTTAGACTCAGAGGATTTTCTCTGAGTCAGTATTTCAATTTTATTGATTAATTTCATGTAGGATTTAGTTTATCTGAATCTGAGTGCATGGCACTTTATGTCTTCGTGGTAGGTGACTAATTAGACACTGAGGTAGGTGCCCTGCTGGGGTAATGAGGTTGGATCCTAGTGTGGATCTGAGTTGTAGGGCTTAATTTCCTGAGGTAGGAGAGTGCTTCTCTCTGAGGTAGGATCCAAGTATGGATCTGAGGTAGGGCTGTCCTCCCAGCCTAAGTGTAGGGTCTAGTGCCTGAGGTAGGTGACTATTGGGTCATTGAGTTGTAGGTGACAAGTGTGTCACCGAGTTGTAGGCCTTGGAGGAGGCTGATCTGTAGGTTCCTGGAAGGGCACTGAGGTAGGTACCTGGAAGGGTACGTTATTGTAGGAGTACTGCAACACTCTGAGAGTAGGGCCTTGTTCCTGAAATTGTAGGGATGAAAAGCCTGAGCTGTAGGCCTTAGAGATAAGGCTGAGGTAGGTGGTTTGAGGACCACTGAGTTGTAGGAGCACTGCAGGGCTCATAGGTAGGAACCTTTGTGGTTCTGAGGTAGGGTTCTGAAGAGAACCTGAGTGTAAGGCTGAGGGCCTGAGGTGTAAGCTCTGAGGAGCATTTTGGTGGAGTTTGTGCCTTCTCTAACATAATTTAGAAAGGTGGGAGGGAAAGTGGATGTACGTAATTGGGGAACCACTATAAATATTTTTGTGTTGTGTTGTTGATGAGTCCAAGTTATAAATATATTTTTGGACTCACCTAGGCCAATTTTCTCGATAATGCACTACACTTAAGAGCCATAATTATTCATATTTGTTACTATGTCCATTCCATGTTAAGTGCACTTTAGAACCGTTTTTAGTGTGATTTCGTAGTTATTGTACTTTTGCCCTATACTTGGTGTTTTTCTGTGTCTAGAGAATGTGGAATGCCCATTTCAGTGGCTCTTCTATTTTTACTGTTGGTACAAAGGTCGTGTGCGTGTTTCAGGATTGTTTGGGAATTTTTTTTGACTAAGGGCCACTGATCATGTGTTTTTACATGCGCACGATCATCAACCGTCAGTGCACACGACCACCGGTCATGCACCACTGTTCGTGCGCTCTGATTGTCTGCTGACCGTATTTAAGCCTGTGCTCCTGCGAATTAGGGCATGCCTTTTCATTTTCTGGCCCGCTGCTGTGCGCGAAGCTTAGTTTCTCTCCCCCACAGGTCATCCACTCATTTCCACCCTCCGGGAAGCCTTCTCCAGCGATCCAAAGTGATTTTCAGCCCTTCGGACAGTTCCCGACCACCAGCAGTGTGAACCAGAGATCTTTCGGTACTACTCATTTGGGAAAAAAGGGATAAAAGACTGAAGGATAGGGAATAAGGTGTAGGAAGACAAGTGGATTAACAACCCATTTACCTCCGGCTGCAACCACGGTCTGATTCGAGAAGTGGACTGACAACCCACCATTCCGACCAAGAACCACAGCTAGGCTTCCCCCTTTCGGTTTATTCTACATCTTCTCCATAGTGGATTGTATTCAAAAGCTTGTAATGAACCTGAACTTGCTTTTATTTGTCTATGAATGAAGTTTGCTTGGGTTAGTTACATCCTCTTTTGTTAGCTGTGATGCACTCGCCTTCATTCACATCCACTCCACTCGCCCACTATAACCACTCTAGCAAAGGCCAGTGTTGGTGGTTGAAGAGGTGATTACGACCCTCACTCTCCGCACATGTGTTCATTCCATCCGCTTGCTCTCCGTCCATTCGCCTCACAAAGCACGACATAGCGGCTTGCACTAGTTCTATCCACCAAGCGAAGCGGTGCTTACGACCCGCATTAGTTTTCTTTTTATTTTTTAGCATTAGGAATCAAAAGCCAACCTTTGTTGTTTCATTTAACTCTTAGTAACAATCTTTCTATGACATTATCACGATACCCAACCTGCATTTCCTCGAGATTGACATTCGGGGAAGTTATTCCAAAAATTATTACTTGACAGTGACCGGTGGACTTGCCGACGCATCAAGTTTTTGGCGCCATTGCCGGGGAATGCAGGCATATTGTTATTTGTGGTGTGTTATGAGAGTTACGACAGAGTTGCTTGTTTTGAATTTGTTTTATCCCAGTCTATTTTTGATTTTTATGTCAGTTGGAATTGTTAGATTTTTATTGAGAATCTATGCAAGGTAGTTTAATCCAGGAAATTAGTGATCTTTGCAATGTGGTCCAGTTTTAATATCCGTTTCTACTGGTGTGGAGATATCTCTCATGCAAGTGATAGATGTCCGAAGGAGTATGGTAGCCAAGACACTCAAGGATCTACATATGGAGCACCAACATTATCTGGTACTCAATATGGTAGACATAAGCCAGTTAGCTACTCATCCGCGCTTCCATTGCCGCACTAATTTCTTTCGGTGTCAGTACCTGTTGTACCAACAAAGTCGTCTAAGAAGTGTTTATTTTGTCGGAGTTGGGATCACTCTTTGAAGGAGTGTGCTGCTTACTTGGTGCAGTTGGAGGAGGATGATGAACTTGATGTTCGGATTGTCTCCACTCCGACAACTTGCAGCACCCCTTCTATATCTCGGTACGTACTAGTGCCACCTTCAGATTTTGAAGGGAGAATACTAGTATTTACACAGATACATGTGTCGATCTAAACCCTGACACGGATGTTTTTTACTTCTAAAGTACATATATCATCTTGTATGGAGTATGTTAGTTGTGAGAAGCCTGTGCTTGACTTTTTAGCGAGCACTGCTCCTCTATCCTCTACTTTGCAAAGCATTCTTTCTGTGTTTTACACTGTTGTGGAGGTTGATTCGCAGGGAGAAGCTGGTGTTTGTAGCATTATGCTAGATCCAATCGAGGAGTACATCTGTATGGCCGAGGTTGCTGCCTTAGTCCCATGTAAGGAAGTTCAATGCGTGGACGAGGCGGATGTAGCTCTAGCATATACATGCACTAGCCTAGACAGCTGTGTAGATCCACCCACTATTCCGTCGATGGGAGATGACACTGGGATCATCCCCAAGATTGAGGTTACTTTTTGTCATTCTTCTAATTTATTTCCTAACCCCGCTCTCGTGCCTACTTCTCTGCAGGACCACATCGTAGAACTGGTCCACTTAGTGCAAGGGCCTGTAATGCAGCCTAGCATTGATGGAGATTGGGTGCAGGTGGAGTGAGATTCACCGAGCTTCACAACATTTATTCTACCTATGCCTGATGTTCAAGACAGGTATAACAACATAGGTACGTGGGTATTTGTTTTGTCGCCATTTCGGTACCCGCTACCGAAACATGAACTTGAACAACTGCCCGAGAACTTCAAATTTCATATGCCCATCAGTTAAGTGAGTGCATGGTCCTTGAATAAGTCCTTTTGGGAGACAATAAACCCATCAGTTATCTAGATTAACATTTCTTTTTTTTAAATGTATGTACTTTTTGTTTCTAGTTTATAATTGTTGCTTTATTTATTTGTGGAATTGTATTGTACTTTATTTAGCAGGTTCGGTCATGGAACAATTATATTTCTGTTGGAACCCATCTGGGTGCCGAATGTTATTTTTATATATCATGCTTAATACAGGTATTCAGTCCACCTTAAGGATGGTAAACAAAAGGGCTCTAGGGAGACAACCCAAGTAGGACCACTTGGTCTTATTTTGTGTGTTGTGATTTTTTATATGTGTATTTCTATTTTCTTATTTTGCGTGATATCTCTAATTCGCAGGTGCTGGAAATTTTTGAAGCACGACAAACTATCCGCTAACGGACAACCTCACAGAACGATTGGTATGCTTAGTTTTGAGCATAGGTACTTCTTACCCCGAGCTCTTTATATTATTTGGAATGTTTAGTTTTACGAGTTGTCGCATTCAAGTCTTGGGGGGAGAGCATGCCTGTGGTCACTACACGAGCACACATTTTATAGCATTCCAGTTTGTTATTTATTTATTTCAAAATCACTGTAGCACACACTGAATCGCCCACTTGAGCGCGATCTTATCCACGCGCGCGGCTCAAGTCAAACCCATTGCTTGTGTGTAAACTTCAAAATAGTGGTGTTGGCTTAGGATTTTAGGATATAGTTGTGAGAAACTCATGCAGTGCTCCTAATCAAGTACTCATGATCTGTGTAGAAATAGTATTGATTTAATTTTTCTTTATGCTCATATATTTATACTTTTTTTTGTAGATGTAAATATTGTTTGTACTAATAAAAAAATGTTGAATCTGGTGAAATCAAACGGTAGTGTAGAGATGTGTATAGCCATTACTAGACTCGTTTTGCTCGAGTCGGGAGGAAGGATCATCTTTCTCGGTGGCTAAGAACTTGCTCCAAGCTACTCTCGAAGCATTGGTGCATGGTTAGTCAATCTTGAGCGTGATGTAGGCCATATATTTGGCTAGTTTGAGCCTTGTTTACCTTGTCCTAGCTACTAACCGTTGCAAGCCAAGATTGAGTCTACCCCTCCTTTAATTCAGCTCCACCTTCATTCACCAAAGCCTAAATCCAATCCTCCTATCACAACCAAATCCATGAGCTCCTGTGAATTTAATATTTTGACGAGGTGTGATGTGTGAAATTCAAGTGATGTGGTGAATGAATACAAGAAATTATACTTGCTGAAAATTGGGGATTGTAAAAGAAAAAGGAGAGAATTGAAAAAGAAAATCTAAAAAGAATTACAATGAGAAATAGAATCCCCATCTAGTTTTTCATGATATTGGTCGGGTTAGGCCGAGTACACACCTGGTTTTCAAGCTAAGTCTGGGGGTGTGTCACACGTGCAATTCTGAGGGGCGGTATTAGTTTAGCTTATTGTTTGCTCGCTTGGGTTGCGTGTAGCCTCCATTTTTATCTTTGACTACCAAACCATAGCCTAAGCACTATTTCGATCCTACAAGTCCTACGAATTCAAGCTAGAGTTGAACTTGTATCGTGGAGAGAGTGTGAACGGGCAAGCGTATAGTCCCCAACATTGATGGATTTCTTGGAGGTGATCCTGTGCCCCGATCTTTGGCCATGCTCACCTGAGTGGCCTGCCTACTTTCTTCTTACGTAGGACCGAACGATTCTCCAGATTCCAAATTTTGAGTAGATATAATATTTATTTATGCCTGTCGAAAAGTATAAATTCTGTAGTATAATTAAAAAGTTAGTCTATTATATTTTCTATGCCCATGATATATTTGATTTCTCTCTATACTTTATTTGGAAATTACTAAGCCAGCTAAATATTTTCTAGTCCACGGAGTGATGATTTGCTCGGTATGAGCAAATGTTTAAGTCTGGTGGTGAGATGAGTCCAAGTTATATACATATTTTTGGACTCATCTAAGCAAGTTTTCTCGATGATGCACTACAGTTGAGAGCCATAATTGTTCATATTTGTTACTATGTCCATTCCATGTTAAGTGCACTTTAGGGACGCTTTCAGTGTGATTACGTAGTTATTATACGTTTTCCTTATATTTGGTGTTTTTTGTGTCTGGAGAATGTGGAATGCCCATTTCGGTGGCTCTTCTGTTTTTACTGCTAGTACAAAGGTCGTGTGCGTGTTCCAGGATTATTTGGGAATGCTTTTTACCTAAGGGCCACTGATCGTGCATTTTTACACGCGCACGGTCAGTGGACTCCTTAGCGCACGATTGCTAGTCATGCGCGCTCAATTCATGGAACCCCAAACGGTACAGGAACACTGCGCACGATCATTGGATCTATTGCGCACGACCACTGGTTATGAGCCACTGATCGTGCACGCTATTCTCCATTTTCCAAGTTCTATCTTGGGATATTGCACGACCTTTGTACATAGTGCGCACAACCTCTGGTCGTGCTCCACTGCTCATGTGCGTTTATCCCATTTTTCTAGAGTTTTGTCATTGCTAATCGCATGATCATGGGATCCAGTGCGCACAACCTCTGGTCGTAAGCCACTGATCATTCACATATATATATTAATTTTTTTTGTCCAGCTACAGGTTTGTCTGGAGAAGAGAACATGACCATCAACCGTTAGTGCGCACAACAGCCGGTCGTGTGCCACTGATCGTGTGCTCTGATTGTCTGTTGACCGTATTTAAGCCAGTGCTCCCGCGAATTAGGGCACGCCATTTCATTTTCCGGCCCGCTGCTGTGCGTGAAGCCCCGTTTCTCTCCCCACAGGTCGTCCACTCATTTACACCCTCTGGGAAGCCTTCTTCGGCGATCCTTTCATATTCAACCCTTCGGAGAGTTTCCGGCCACAAGTAGTGTACAACAGAGATCTTTCGGTACTACTCATTTGGGCAAAAAGGGAGAAAAGACTGAAGGAAAGGGAAGAAGACCGAGTAAGACAAGTGGATTGACAACCCATTTACCTTCGGACGCAATAACAGTCTGAGTCGAGAAGTGGACTGACAACCCACCATTCCGGCCAAGAACCACGGCTAGGCTTTCCCCCTTTTGGTTTATTCTACCTCTTCTCAATAGTGGATTGTTTCCTAAAGCTTGTAATGAATCTGAACTTGCTTTTATTTCTCCATAGTGGATTGTATTCTAAAGATTTTATTTCATCTTTTGTTAGCTGTGATGCACTCGCTTCCATTCACATCGACTCCACTTGGACACTAGAACTGTTAACCCAGAATCCACGACTAGTTCGCATGTGCTTTTCAAGCCGGGCGGCCTGGTTTCCTAGCCGCCATTCTAAATGGGACGGGAAATCCTCATCAAATCCGTGCGGCCTCTTTGCCAGGTCACTGCCAGAGGGGGTTCAGATCAGCCCCTCAAAAGGCCGAGCCTCTCAGCTCGTCGAGGAAGCGCGCCAGGCCGCACGACCTTCCCTCAGCCCTCTTCTATTTTTGCTTGCTTCCCGTCACCTCTGCCCGGTTCTCCTATACCCCGGGAAGCAGGTAATTTTAACCCTGCCCGTTTGGGAAGGCCCCCAAGCCTATAAATAGGGGGTGGAAGCACACCCAAAGCACGCTGACTCGAGTCTTGGAGCTCGCTTGTTAAGAGCTGCGGTCTCAAACCTAGTGCCTTGCGGCCTGCTGTCCGGCTTCTTTTTTTCTCCTTTCTTTCCTCTCTAAGTGTAAATGCTTCTTTTTTAATAAAAGGAAAGCCCGCCGTAGGAGAGGAATTCAGGCCGCGGCGGGCGAAGTGTTGTGTCGCCGCTTCTTGCGGCTTACTCTGGTTTCTGCTCTAACTACTAGTAACAGGCTACTCGACACTCCCACCTCTTTTTCTCCTCATCCCCCGTGAGATTTCGAACAGTTAACTAGAGGGCGCATTTCTTGCATCAATAAGAACCACTCTAGCAAAAGTTAGTTTTGGTGGTTAAAGAGGTGATTATGACCCTCACTCTCCGCACGTGTGTTCATTCCATCCGCTTGCTCTCCGTCCATTCGCCTCACAAAGCACGGCATAGCGCCCTGCACTAGTTCCATCCACCAAGCAAAGCGGTGCTTACTACCCGCAGTAATTTTTTTGTTTTTTAGCATTAGGAATTAAAAGCGAACCTCTATTATTTCGTTTAACTCTTAGTAATGATCTTTCTACGACGCAATCACGAACCCAACCTGCATTCCCTCGATATCGACATTCGGGGAAGCTATTCCCAAAATTATTACTTGACAGCGACTGGTGCACTTGCCGACGCATCAGCTATGTTGCTTGTTCATATTTTATATTGCAGGTATTAAGGATAATCTTTAGATCACTTAGTTAGTAAACAGCAAGCAGACTAAAGAAATTTCAAAGACCTATTCACCCCCCTCTAGGTGATTATCTAACCTTGAAGAAATAACTTTCAAGTGGTATCAGAGGGAGGTTACTCAAAAAGGATTTAACAATCTGAGTACACCTCCAAGGCTAGCTATAAGATATAAGAATGGGGTCTAGTGTAAACTACAAGGAACTGGGGACTAAGAAATTACCAATCTGCAGAAAGGAGGGCTTTGGCCTCTAGAAGGAAAGGGTTAGACTATTCATGGAAGCTGCCGACCCTAGGATATACAACACAGTTAAAGAGGGACCCTTCATCCCTATGAAGATCTTAGTTCTGGATGCCAACATCCAGACACCGAAATCTTATGAAGAAATGAACAAAGATGAGATTCTTCCTGCCTCCATGGACAAGAGAGCTCAAAACATTATTGCTAGTGCAATAGATGATTCAACCTTCCAGAATCTGGTGCACTGCAAGACCTCCAAGGATGTATAACCCCGTACCCGGCCAAGTGGGACCCTCCCCAGGTAATGAGCTAGGTATGCTAGGAGCGACGATTTGGAGCAGCCCCGTTAGAGGACGTGCGAACGCACGTGCATGCGTGTGGAGACTTTTTATGTGTTGCAATACAAGATTGTGTCTAAATATATATATATATAAATATGTATTTATTATGTATGAAGGATTTGGGTAATATCATAATACATATATATTTATTATATGTATATATTTATATGTGGGAGAATAAAAGAGGGTAGTAAAATAAAAAAAAGGAGGATAAGAAAGAAATAAAAGAGGAGGGGCAACCCTAATAAATAGATCGGGTTTTCTTCAAGGAGAAGGGGTCCAGCCGCATAGTGCCTCCCCTTATTCTCACGATTGGCAAAATGGGGGGGGGGGGAGGGGAAGAAAAGCTAGCCTCCTGAAGGGAGACTGTCCACCGTCACGGCCGCTTACAGTTGGGGCTCAGCTTGGAGAAAGGCTCGGCCTGGAGCTAGGGCACGGTCTTGAGCAAGGCTCGGCCGCCTGGAAGGAGATCAACTATCATCAAGGCCGCTTGTTGCCGGGGCTCAGCCTGGAGCAAGGCTCGACCTGGAGCTAGGGCACGACGTAGATTAGGGCTCGGCCTGGACTGAAGATTAGCCACCGTCATGACTGCCTGGAGTGAGGCACGACCGCCTACCGTCGGTCACAGTCGCCTTGATGCGAGGCACAACCACCTGGAGCTAGGGCACAGCCTGGAGCAGGGCTCATCCTGGAGAGGAGATCGGCCACTGTCGTAACCGTCTTCAGCAAGAACAGCCAGGAGCTCCTCTCCCGGCACCGCCGACAAAAACACGCATCAAGGGTAACGAAATTTCTTCTTGGGCAGGTGAAGCCCTTATTTTCCATATTTTCCTGGAATCTCCTCTCCACTGACAGGTGGGGGAAGGGTGCTCTCTGACGGGTTGATGTTTACAACCCCGCTATTAACTGCATTAGTATCCGGAAGCATGAGTACGGATTTAGGCATGTTGTGTGAAGCCCACCCGGACGTGTAAGCCGGGTTGGTGATGTTCGGGGGTTCTCGGAGAAGACTCCGAGGAAGTTATGTATTATTTATTTAGCAGGAAGCAACAGGCTTAATCCCAAGTTTGTGTCGGCCTTAGAAGGCCTATT
Organism: Platanthera zijinensis; assembly: GCA_039513925.1. NCBI lineage: Eukaryota > Viridiplantae > Streptophyta > Magnoliopsida > Asparagales > Orchidaceae > Platanthera > Platanthera zijinensis. Next base: position 177,153,159 of record CM077082.1, read on the forward strand.
TTGCTTATGTTACCGGCCTGCGTGCCGAAGTATGGAATTTATATTTCTGTAATTTAAAATGCCTGTGATGCCTATTCTCGATCCTCGAAGGCCTATATTACGTTGTTGGCGGCCCAATCAAGGCTGCATAAAATATAATTGTTTGACAAGGTTATGCTATTAGTAGGGCAGATGAAGGGCGTTTTACATAGACCCGAGGTGACACCTCTAGTTAAGAGGGAGTGGATGTTGAGATCCTCCTTAGATGTAATGGTCGGCCAAGAGAGCCCTCCAAAGGTGCCTAACTAGCTCAGTCTTTGGCTTGGGAGGGGAAGAGTTTGTTAATCTTCCGGTATGAGGTGGGACCTCCACGCTGAGACCTTGGGTCTGTCCTTTGTGTTCCTAGTCTTGTGCCTAGATTGTTCACTTCAATGTAGTAGGTGCGCGGTCACCCCCCTTTTGGGGCCTCGAACTCCATAGAGACTGGATTTCGGTTTCAACAAAGGAGATGTGGGACACCCTAGTTGTGTTCATGGAGGGTTCAAAAGAGGTGAGGGATGATAGAAAATCCATGATCAACCAGGAGTATGAGGCCTTCAGACAAGGAACGTCTGAGGGCATTGTTGAGAGCTTTGAAAGATTTTTCATAATTATAAATGAACTGAGAACATATGGAAGGGTCTTCAACACCTATGAGCTTAATGACAAATTTCTTAGGTCCCTCACAAAGGATTGGGACACAAAGATTTGTGCCATTAGGGAAATGGCCAAGTTAGCTGAAAATCCTCCTCCAACCCTGTTTGGAAAGCTAATGTCATATGAGATGCAGCTTACTGCAAGAAAGGAAGAAGAGAAGAGCAGTAAGTCATAGACCAAGGAGAAGTCTGTGGCCTTCAAAGCTGATGCCCCAAGAAGGAGCAGAAGGAAGAATTGTCCACTAAGGAGAATCACTGAGTCAGATTCTGAAAGCTCAAAAATCAGCACCTCAGACATCAATATGTTTGATGAGGACTTTGTTTCCTTCTCCAGGCAGTTTTAGAAATTCATGAAGAAGGAGCATAGGAGGAACAACATGCCTTCCTCTTACTCACAGCATAGAAGGAGATCCTCTTAGGAGGACAGGTATGCTCCTTACTCTAGCAAACAAACTTTTTCTAAATTCATTTGTTTCTACTGTAGCAAACCTAGGCACATAGTTGTTAACTGCCCATTGAAGAGGAAAGGGGAAGGAGAGAAGAAGCACCACAAGGGGAAGAAGAAAGAGAAGTCCCTTGTGGCCAAGAACGAAAAGACATGGTCTAAATCCTCCTCTGGGTTAGATAGTGAAGAAGAAGAATCATACATTGGGCTAATGGCTGTTACTTAAGAAGAACCTGAAGAATATCCTGTTGCTAGGATAGGAATCAGGGCCCCTTGGTCACATTCAGAAAATGACTCGGAGGTGGATGAAGATGAAGAATAAGATGTTCAATGCCATAGATTAATGGCAATGACAGATGAAGAGAGTAGCAAGGATCAGCCTTGATAGGCTCAGGTAAATTATAAATCTCTGCCTTTTATTTCAGGTCATGAGGCTAGCTTAGATTCAAAAGCTCAATCATCAAGAGATGAAGGGGATTCAGAGTCTGAGGAGGATGACAATTCTATAATTGACAAGTTTGGAGAACTTCTTGAAGCATTCAAGAAGTGCAAGCTCCTTGCTAAGAGACAGGCAAAAGAGCTTCTCAGTCTTAGGAGCAAGTGTGAGGGCCAAGAAAAGGATCTCAATGATATGGCTGCACAATCAGCCAAGCTCAAGGGGATCATTGATATGGAGTCTGTGGTAAGAATATCAAATGAGAAACTTATCCAAAAACTTAAAGATGATCTCCTAAATGAGAAATTACCGTTGGCCAAGTTTTTGAAGCAAAGCACTGTGCTTCCCTTAATTTACACCCTTTTTACCCAAAATGGTAAGAAAGGATTTGGATTTAAGGGACCTGCTAAACCTCCCAATCCAAAAGGAAAGGGGAAGGCACCAGTTGTGCCTCTAGCCTCGTTGCCTCCAATTTCTTTTCAGAAAGTCCTGTTGCCTTCTAACAGGTTTGACCATGAAAGCTGTTATGGTCATTGGTAGAATGACAGATCCACCGGTATAAATAAATGTGCTCATAGCTAAGGTGGAAGATACAACCATGTGAAGGCCTTTAAGGCTGTCCATGAGTAAATTCACATGGCCCATCCTGGACCATTTGTTTTTGGTGTCCCAGCCCCAAAATGCAAGGATATTACTGCTGCAAGAAATCTGAGTCATCCAGCAAAAGTAATGACTCAAGGTGAGATTTCTGGCAAGGCTTAAATGGAAGTTTTTGATGCAATCAGATGCATGTTAGCTGAAAAGAGACATGCAGCTGGTGACTCTCAGAAAAGACCAAAATAGTCAGCTTAAAGACTTAACTTCAGTCAAATGGTTGTTGGAATAAATCAGAGACATACAACAACACATCTTCCCACTATTCAAGGAGCAGTCCAAGCAAATGTTGGCCCTAAATAGAAAAGGAGATATAATTTCCATGAGTGCTGGTGTTGTGGCAAAGTTGGCCACTATGCTGTAGATTGTTGGCATAATTCTTCAGTGTCCAGAGGTAGCCAACCTATCAGAAATACTGCAGGAAGGCAAGCTTATTTTCCGACTAATGTGAACCTAGGACCCAATAGAAATTGGGGACCTAAGGTGAGATAAATTATGCTTTTTCAGGTGAGTTCAAGTACCAATTCCCCTAAATGGTACTTGGATAGTGGATGTTCCAGGAACATGACTGGAACAAAGGAACTGTTGAAAGAGTTCACTCCAGTAAAGAATGGACCTAAGGTCATCTTTGGAGGCTATAACAAGGGAATAACCAGAGGTTATGGTAAGATCTCAAATGGCTTAATCACCATCACAAAGGTAGCTTATGTAGAGGGGTTGCAACACGACCTCATAAGAATAAGCCAACTATGTGACCTTGGTTATGACATTTCCTTTCACAAGGATAAGTGCCACATCAAGAGGTTAAGTGACTAGAGTGTCATCTTAACATGAACTAGGAGTGGGAATGTTTATTGCTTAAACTTTTCTTGTTTAGATAATAGTACCCCTATATGCCTAGTTGCAAATGACAAAGTCACATATTGTGTCCAATGGCACAATAGACTTGTTCATTTTAATTATAAGACCATTGGTCAGCTCTTTAGTGATGAGCTAGTTAGGAATGGTCCCAAAATAAAATGCTCCAAGGAGGGTATCTGTGCTGCTATCCAAAAGGGTAAGCAGACTAAGACCTCCTTCAAGAATATTGGGAGCAAGGACTAAGTGAGATGCTTGTATCTCCTGCATATGGACTTGTTTGGTCCTATGCATGTTCATAGTCTAGGTAGGAAGATCTACACCCTTGAGGTGGTTGATGACTATTCCAGGTTTGTTTGGGTGTTCTTGCTTAGAAGAAAGGATGAAACCCTTGAAGTCTTCTTGAATTTTGTCAGGCAGATTCAGAATAAACTTGCAAGCTCTATGGTCAAAATAAGAAGTGAACATGGAACTGAATTTCATTCTGATACTATGACTACTTTTTGTGAAGAGCCAGGGATTCATCAAGAATTCTCCTCTCCAAGAACACCCCAGCAAAATGGGTTAGCTGAGAGGAAAAACAGGACTCTCATAGAAGCAGGGAGAACATTATTGAGTGACACTTCTCTCCCTGAATATTTCTAGGCTGAGGTAGTTAACACTGCATGTCATGTTCTCAATAGGGCTTCAACCACCAAAGGCCACAAGAAGACTCCCTATGAGATCTTGAAGGGCAGAAAACCAAACATATCCTATTTCAGGATCTTTGGTTTCAAGTGTTTATCATGAACAATGGCAAGTCAAAAGTGACTAAGTATGCTGTCAAATCCCATGAGGGGATCTTTGTTGGATACATCAATAGTAGTAAGGCATATAGAGTCTATAAATTTACTAATCAAGTTGTAGAAGAATATATCCATATAGTGTTTATTGAGTCAAGCATGATTGATAGTGTGCTGTCAAGCTCTTTGCCTAGTTCTGCAGGTATAGAAATTATGATGGAAAAACTCTCCATCAAAAATAAAGATCTTGTTGTGCAAGAAGAATATAGAGAGGGATGATGTCCAGAGGAAGCACAGGACAGTCAAGCTAGAAATGAAGACCAACCAGCTGAAGAAAATGTGTTCAACAAGGAGTAGTCAGGCTGTCCCCAACAGTCAGATATCTGAGAGATCATCCTCCAGATCAGATAATAGGTGAGGCTAGCCAAGGTGTATAGACCAGAAGCAGGATTTTCAACATAACTCTTTACTCCAACTTCCTATCACAAGAATAGCCCAAGAAATTTGAAGAGGCAAATCAATATTAATTCTAGATTGGTGCAATGCAAGAAGAACTGAACCAGTTCAAAAGATGCAAGGTCTGGAAGTTGGTTCCCAGACTAGATGGACATAATGTCATTGGAGTCAAGTGGATTTTCAGAAATAAACTTGATGAAAATGGCATTATAATAAATAATAAGGCTAGACTAGTGGCCAAGGTGTACAGACAGGAAGAGGGGATTGATTATGATCATACTTTTGCCCCTGTTGCAAGGTTGTAAGCAATCGTCTGTTCCTTGCATTTGTAGCCTTTTAAGGATTAAAAGTCTTCCAGATGGATGTGAAGTTAGCCTTCCTGAATGGAGACTTCAAAGAAGAGATCTATGTAGAGCAGCCTCCAAGTTTTGTAGATTCTAACTCTCCTACTACTGTGTATAGACTTAGGAAAGCTCTATATGGGCTCAAGCAAGCCCCTAGAGCATGGTATGAGACATTTTCTACCTTCCTCATTGAGAACAAATTCTCAAGGGGGAAGATAGACAAGATCATATTCCTAAGGGAATCTAAGGGCAAGCTCATCCTAGTCGAGATTTATGTTGATGACATAATATTTGGCTCTACTGATGATAACCTCTGTAGGAAGTTTGCAAAACTTATGCAGGGGATGTTTGAGATGAGTAGTATGGTGAACTGAAGTTCTTCTTGAGACTCCAAGTAAGACAAGCTGATGATGGTCTATCCATATCCCAGTTAAAGTTCACCATGGAGCTTATCAAGAAGTATGGTATGGAGAATGCTTACACCATAAGAACTCCCATGAGCTCAAGTATGCCTATATGCAAAGATGATCCAGGGAAATATATTGATCAAACTTTGTATAGAGGTATAGTTGGCTCCCTTCTCTACCTCACTGCAAGTAGGCCTAACATTATGTATGTAACATGTGTCTGTGCTAGGTATCAGGCCTGCCCTAAAGAGTTTCACTACACTGCTATGAAAATAATCTTGAGATATCTTAAGGGCACCCCAGATCTTGGCCTATGGTACCCTAGGAATGGATAGTTTGAACTAACAGGCTATTCAGATGTAGATTTTGCAGGCTGCAAGGAGGACAGGAAGAGCACATCTGGCTCTTGTTAATTTCTAGGTTGAAGGCTTATCTCTTGGAGCAGCAAGAAGCAAACAAGTGTTGCAATCTCTACTACTGAGTATGAGTATATTTCAGCTGGGAGCTGCTATGCTCAGTTGTTGTGGATCCAACATCAACTTTAGGACTACAATATTCAGATAAGTAGAACTCCACTCTTTTGTGATTCTACTTGTGCAATTTCTATAGCTAGGAATCCTGTCTCCTATAGAAGGACTAAGAATATAGAAATTAGGTATCATTTCATTAGAGAACATGTGGAAAGGCAAGACATCAGCCTTGAGTTTGTCTCCACAGACAAGCAAGTTGTTGATATCTTCACTAAACCACCAGATAAAGCCAATTTCAACACCTTCAAATTTGAATTGGATATGTTAAATCTTGTGTAGCTTCAATTCTCTCCTCTACCGTATGTTGTACTATCTATTTTGTAGGTAACACAAGTCCCTCCCCAAGATAATGAATCTAGTGTGCAACAGTATAGGGGGAGCAAGCCCAACAACTGAAATAGAATTGAGTCAAAGAAGGGGGATCAACCCCAGATATATAGGGGGAGAAAAACTCCACAAAAAATCTCCCTATTGTAAAAGTCAAAAAGGGGGAGAGGAGTTAGGGGGAAGGAAGCATAGACTTTATCAAGACCTGACCAAGCCAAGATGCAGGAGGTTCAAAGCCAGGTTGTGCTGAAGTTGTTTCAGCACTAGAGTAGCAAGGATGGCTCACCCAGGAGAGCAGCATGCCAGGAAGAGTAAGTAAAATTCTCCACAGGCTGAAGTAATGTAGTAACATTTTGAAACTCTCATGATGTTGGGTCCATTGATCCCAATGTCCCAGACTTGTAAGAAGTCAAACTGGACAATGAAATACACATATAATGTATTTGATGTGTGCTTGAGTTCTTGCATGCAGGTTGTCCTTGATTGGACAGATGACCAGAAAGAGGAAGCTGGAATTCAGACAATTTGACTAAGGCAAAACCGCTGAGACAACTGAGACAACTAAGACAGCTGTGAAGAATGACTCAGCATAACCGCTGAGATATCTTAGAATCTCAACACAAAACATTGAGAGAAGTGTTGGTCTCAGCAAAACTGCTTAGACAGAAGTGTACAATCCCGTATCCGGTGAGTGGGGTCGGCAGGAGCCAGACTAGCCAATTCCAGCCAAAGACCAAGGCGAGCCAGGTCCCTGGCGTCGAGTCTACTCAACGCCTTCAGACCAGGCATTGAGTGAGGCGAGCTCACTTAATGCCTTTAGTCTAGGCGTCAAGTGAGGCGAACTCACTCAATGCCTTCAGCCTAGGCGTCGAGTGAGGTGAGTTTTATCAATGCTTCTTGCTCTTGGCGTTGAGGGACATCTCGGCATCCGCCGGCTCACACTCTCCCTAGAGAGCTCATCAGCAGCCCCGGCTCGCCCAGGCGGGGTAGGATGCTTCTGGGAGGCGAGCATGTACTTTCCAAGCCCCGCTCGTCAAGCTCTAGGCCGCTCGTCGAGCTCTAGGCCTTTCGTCGAGCTCTGCGCCTTTCGTCAAGCTCTGGGCCATTCGCCAGCTCTAGGCTATTCGTCGAGCTCTGGGACTCCTGACAAAATCTAGCCTCTCAACGAACTCGCGACAGGAGAGACGGGCAAACCAAGCCACACTCGCCAAATGCAGAGCATAAGCAGCGAGTGCCAGCTCCATCGAGCACCCGCCGCCCCTGCCGAGTATAGATTATTGAGGGCTACTTGCCCTGTGCCCTGTGATGTGTTTTTACCATTTTTCCCCCGCTGACCTGCCCATATCTAGTAAGAACAACAGAGTTTCACTGTTGGCAGACCTAGTTGGGCTGCACATAGCTATTCGGAACAGCGGAGGTTGGCTATTTACAGGCCGTTTTCAGAAATCTATAAATAGGACCCAGGGGGTACCTCAGATGGCTGGCTTACTTGTCTCCTAGTCTTCTAGCACATTCTGAGGTTGCCTTAGCTCGGCTCTTGGCTAGGGAGGGGAAGCACTCTACGATCTTCCGGGTGTGTGGTGGGACCTCCGTGTCAAGCCCTTGGGTCAGTTCTTTGTTCTTTTTCCTTAGCATTTTACTTGCAGGAGAGAAGTAGGTGTGCGATCACCCCTTCCCCGAGGGTGAAATCCACAGAGACCGATTTTTCAGTTTCAATATTTTGGTGCGGTGAGCGTGGAGCGTGGTCAGCAAAGAAAATCTTTAGCAGGCTCGATGACGGGAGGAGACCTTGAGAGGTGCTTTGTCTCGCCATGGTGGGGATGTTCGAAGACTTCAGGCGAGAGGTGCTTAGTCTTGTCAGGTTCGCACTCGGCGCACGTGCTGAGTGCTCGACTCCAGTGGCGTCAGTGCTCGCAGACCCGGCCCTAGGCGAAGACACTCTCGGTAGGAGAGCTGGGAAAGAAGTTGTTGGGGAAGGAAGAGGCGGCGAGCTCCCTGGCTGAGTACTCTTCCCGGGCTTGGCAAGCGGTGGCAGGTTCGACGAGATGGGGGTGCGAGACCCCCCAGCCCGCTCAGCAGGGGGAGGTAGCCCGTTCAGCGAGCTGGTTTCTTCTAGCCCATTTCCAGAGGGGTTCAAGGAGCTCGAGATGTCCTACTACACTAAGAAGGGAGACCCGGTCCAGCACATCTAGTGGTTTGAGGACGTGGTCTCGATTTGACAGATGTCGGATGGGTTTAAGTGCAGGCTCTTCGCCATCACTCTCAAGGAGAAGGCAAGAGAGTTGTTTCACCAGCTGTCGGCCAACTCCATTTACTGCTTCGAGGACCTATGTCGGGGGTTCATGCTGAGGTTCACCTCCTCCAAGAGGAGGAAGAAGGATTCAGAGTCCCTATTCTGCATCAAGCAGGGGGTGAACGAGACACTGGGGAGCTACGTGGACCTGTTACAAGAGGAGGTGGCCCATGTTCAAGAGATGTCGGGTCACACCCTGATGATGGCCTTCACCCTTGGGCTACAACAGGGTTTCTTTAGAATGGAACTGAAGAGGGTGCCGCCCCACTCCTACGAGGAGCTAATGGAGAGGGCGGTGAGAGAAGTTGAAGGGGAGGCGTTGAATCCAGAGTTTGCCTGGAATCTGGCCAGGTGGGCCACGGAGGAAGAGAGTCCAAAAGGTGGCATAGGTTAGGAGGAGAGAAGAGCTGAGCCCCGGCAGAGTGAACAACATCAACATCAGCCCAGGTGGGGGCGTCAGGAGCCAAACCATCGACTATGTTGGAGAACGGAGTGGCAAGACCAAGGGCCGCTGATAGGTTTTCATGGATGAGACAACCCTTAGGGAGGCCAAGGCTAATTTTATCCCCCATGCGGGAGGAAGGGCCAGAGACCACCTCTCCCCGACTAGAACCAGGCTATTGTTATATCCATGGGGGAGAGGAGGAGAGCGACACATAGGAGGAGAAGGGAAGTTAGGGTGGAGTTACCGTACTATGACTTCCATCAGGAGGAGGGGCACGCCACGACCACATGCCCAGAGTTCCTCGAGATGAGAGGAAATAGGGAGCAGCAGCAACAAGACAGCTAGGGAGTGCGGATCGAAGAAGTCCTACCTTGGCCGGAGGAGGATAGGTGTGAATATCGGGCAGATGTTGGGCCCCGGCGAGGGATCAGAGTGATCCACGGGGGGAGGGGGGGTCGAGGCTTCCCGCAAGGCAAGTATCCACACTATATACCGCCAGAGCGTTGGCTCCACATCCCAAACCCCACCCTCGGAAGAGAAGATCACCTTCTCGAGGAAGGATTTGCCAGACCATGAGGACCCCTTCTATGATGCGCTGGTCATCCAAACAGCGATCGAGAACTTCACTGTCTCCCGGATCCTCATCGACAATGGGAGCTCGGTCAACGTCATCTTCAAGAAGGTGTTTGATGCGATGAAGGTTGAGGCCAAGAGGGTGCTGGCCTCAGATGGACCCTTGTTCGGGTTCTCTGGTGAGAGGAAGGAGGTAGAAGGAGGAGTGGGCCTCCATGTCACTCTGGGGGGCAGTCCCGCACCTGCAGGTTCATCATTGTGGATGCCCCTAGTAGATACAATGCCATCTTCGGGCGACCCCTCATCAGTGCCTTCCGCTGCGTTCCGTCATCCTTCCACCAATGCCTAAAGTTCAACGCCGAGGGGATCCAGTCCGGGTTTAGGGTGACCCCAAGGTGGCAAGGGAGTGCTATGTCACAGCAGTGAACTCTAACTCATGGCAACAGGGGGCCGAGTAGATGGAGCAAAGGATAGAGGATGCGGAGCAGGAGGCAGAAGTGGAGATGGAGGTGGAGGAAGATCGTACCCAGATAGAGGTGGCGGAGGAAGTCCCGGAGCCGGCCGAGGTAATTGCCGTGGAGGAGACAGAGGAGGAGATTCCTGCCCAAGGAGGGGAGGATGCTGGAGAATGGGGAGAGCAGTCTTGTCTGGAGGTTGCAGAAGAGGTGGTGGAGATGGAGGTTCTCACCCTCAGAGGTAGGGTGGAAAAAGTCTGCATCAGCGGGGGGGGGGGGGGGGGGGGGGGGGGGCTTACCCCGTCAGACAAGGAGAGGATGCTATAGTGTATCCAAAAGAACATAGACATCTTCTCCTAGAGTGCCGCAAAGATGCCAGGGATCGACACAGATGTGGCCTGCCATCACCTCAACCTTGAACCCAAAGCTCGTCCCATCCAGCAAAAGAAGAGGTCCGTTGAGGACAAACTAGCCGAGCCAATCAGGGAAGAAGTGGCCAAGCTCCTCAAGGCTAGCTTTATATCCGAGATCCAATACCCTGGCTGGGTCTCCAATGTAGTAATGGTAAAAATTGGAGACGGCCGGTGGATAATGCGTGTTGATTTCTCTCTACTTAATAAATCGTGTCCTAAGGACAATTATCCTTTGCCTCAGATCGACGCGCTGGTTGACTCAGCCGTTGGTTTTCCTGTAATGAGTTTTTTAGATACATTTTTTGGTTATCACCAGATCAGGATGTACCCCCCGGACATCAAGGATGTCTCCTTTATCACAGGGGATGGGTGCTACTGCTATAAAATGATGTCCTTTGGGCTAAATAATGCAGGGGCGACGTACCAAATAATAATAGATAGGGTCTTCCGAGAGCAGAAGGGGAGGAACTTGGAGGTGTATGTAGATGAACTCATGATCAAGAGTCGAGACATGGATTCTCACCTCCAGGACCTAGAAGAGACTTTCACCACCTTACGTAAGTATAAGATGCGGTTGAACCCCCTAAAGTATGTCTTCGAGGAAAGCATGGGTAAGTTCCTAAGCCATCTCCTTACCCATGTAGGTGTAGAGCCCAACCCTGACAAGGTGAGGGCAATCATGGAGTTTGGATCACCTCGGAACAGCAAGGAGGTACAACGATTGACAGGGAAGCTGGCATGATTGAGCAGGTTCCTCTCCCATGCTGGAGATAAGTCCTCCCCCTTCTTCAAAACATTGAGGGGGGGGGGGCAGAAGTTTGAATGGACTAGGGAGTGTGAGGAGGAAATTCAGGCCCTGAAGAGGCAGTTGACTCAGGCCCCCTGCTCTAAGGGCCAAAGGATGGGGAGGACCTATCTTTGTATCTAGGGGTCGGAGCAGAGGCCTTGAGCTCCATCCTGGTTTGGGAGGAGGGGAAGAAGTAACTCCCCATATATTATATAAGTCGGGTCCTGAGGAAGACAGAGCTTTGGTATCCCATCTTGGAGAAGCTAGCCTTTTGTCTAGTCATCTCAGATCGGAGGCTCTGGCCTTATTTACAGGCACACTAAATCTGAGTGGTGACTGACCACCCCTTCCACAACATTTTTGAGGGGGTGGAGAATTTGGGCAGGTTGGCTAAGTGGTCGGTAGAATTGAGCGAGTTCAATATCTCCTTTGTCCCACATCTCTCGATCAAGGTCCACGCAATGGCTGACTTTCTGGATGAAAATGTGGTCGAAGTGGCGGAGGCGGAACACACTCACCCAGTTCCTTGGAAGGTAATGGTAGATGGCTCTTCAGGGAGGCATCCCTGGGGGTGGGGGTGATCTTGGAGAGCCCTCAGGGAATGAGAATCGAGCAAACGGTGGTGGTGCAATTTCCAATCAACAATAACCAGGCTGAGTACGAGGCGGTGATCACAGGACTACGCCTGGCTAGGGAGCTGGGAGTATTTGATGTTGAGGTCCCACTGACTCAATGTTGCTGGCTTCCTAAATCAACGAGGAGTTCGAGGCATGGGAGCCTACCCTCCAGTTATACTTGTCAAAAGTAAAGGGCGTCATCAGTATGTTCCAGACCTTCTCCATCCGACACGTGCCCCGGGAGGAGAGCGAGCGGGTGGATCGACTGGCAAAGCATGGTCCCCGGGTGGGGGGTACCATCACTAAACTATTCTCCCTTCCATGGAAGAGGGAGAGCTGATGGAGGTGGATCAACACCCCTCATGGATGGATCTGTTCACGACCTTCCTTTCCTTAGGGGAGTACCTAGAGGGGATGGATACGAAGAAGTTCAAGTACAAGTCAGCGTACTATCTCATCCGTAATGGGCAGCTGTACAAAAAGACCCTCTCAGGGATGTTGGCGCGTTGTGTGTCCGAGAGGGAGGTTCAGAGGATCTTGGAGGAGGTCCACTCTGGGGAATGTGGGAGTCACTCCGGGAGTCAGACCTTGGAAGGAAGAATTGTCAGGCAGGGATATTTTTTGACTACCTTGGTCCGTGATGTGGTAGAATTTATGAAGAAGTGCAACAAGTGCCAGTTGTATTCCCCACTCCAGTTGCAACCAGCCCAGCGCCTCAGAAGTATCACAACCCTCTGACCCTTTGCCGCCTAGGGAATGGACTTGGTGGTGCCTTTCCCCCAGGCTAGAGGGCAGAGGAGGTTCTTACTCATCATGATAGATTATTTTTCTAAGTGGTTGGAGGTAAAGGCGCTGGCTAAGGTGAACTCCCAGGTTATATGGAAGTTTGTGTGGGGGAGAGATCCTATGTCAGCACGGGCTACCCCAAGCCATTGTCACGGATAATGGGCCTCAGTTCGCCAAAGATGAGTTCATCAGCTTCTGCGGGAAGCTCGGGATCGATCTCAGATTTGCCTCGGTCCATCACCCTAGGAGCATCGAGCAGGTGGAGGCGACAAAAAATCATAGTGAACGTCCTGAAGAAAAAAGTTGAAAATCTTAAGGATAGCTGGGTGGAGCAGATTCCCTCGATTCTTTGGGCCCTTAGAACCACCCCCAATACGGCCACGGGGGCACTTCAAGCTCTCCCATAGATGTGAGGCAGTGCTTCTAATCAAGTTCGAGGTCTAGACGCCTCGGGTAGTCGAGGTAGAGGCAGGCAGGGAGGAATGGCAAACAGAAAATGAGGAGGAGCTATGGCTCTCCCTTGACATAGTGGAGGAGCTGTGACCTCTCCGCCATCTAACAGGAAGAAGTGAAGAGAAGAATGGCCAAGTACTTCGACAAGCATGTCAGTGTCAAACAGTTCGCGGAAGGGGACTTGGTCCTAAAAAAGGTGGATGCCGCAGGAAGATCAACCGCTGTGGGAAAGCTCAACCCCAACTGGGAGGGTCCGGACATTGTATAAGATAGATTGAAATCAGGAGGGTACCACCTCTGGAATGTGGAGGGCGAGACCCTAAGTCTCACCTAGAGCGGTGATGACTTGAATCATTTTATCCCTAAACCATGTAAGTGACATTCTTCTTTCTAAGTAAAATTTCTTGAAGTGCCAATACTCCTGCCGTGCTTTGTGTGAATAGGTGGAGTTCATTTGATAGACCCCGAGAAGATCCCGCTATCAGGCTCTCACCTAGCTAACAGGGCTGGATGTCACTCGAGGGAGTATACCTAGACTTTGAGCATATCCCATTGTCAGGCTCTCACCTAGCTGACATGTCTGTATATCACTTGAGGGAGTCTACCCAGACCCCGAGCAAATCCCGCTGTCAGGCTCTCACCTAGCTGGTAGGGATGGATGTCACTCGAGGGAGTCTACTCAGACCCAGAGCAGATCTGGCTGTCAGGCTCTCACCTAGCTGGCAGGGATGGATGTCACTCAAGGGAGTCTACCTAGACCCCGAGCAGATCCCGCTATCAAGCTCTCACCTAGCTGGCAGGGCAGGATGCCACTCAAGGGAGTCTACCAAGAACCCGAGTAGATCCCACTGTTAGGCTCCCACCTAGCTGGCAAGGTTGGATGTCACTCGCGGGAGTCTACCAAGACCCCGAGCGGATCCCGCTGTCAGGCTCTCACCTAGCTGACAGGGCTGGACGCCACTCGAGGGAGTCTACCCAGACCCCGAGCAGATCCTGATGTCAGGCTCTCACCTAGCTGGCAGGGCTAGATGTCACTCGAGGGAGTGTACCCAAACCCCGAGCAGATCCTGCTGTCAGGCTCTCACCTAGGTTTCATGGCTGGATTTTGGGTACACTGAAAAATATGTACCAGATTTAGAGAAGGGTCAACTTACTCAATGATATACATCCATTTGTATTTGATGTATGTTTGAGTTACTTTGTGCAGGTATAAGATTTACAAAGAATTTTTTTTTTCTAAGTACAAGTGTCGACACTTGTGAAGAATTGTGTCGACACCCACCAGAAATTGTGTCGACACCAGGAGAAAAGTTGTGTCGACACCCAGAAATTGAGTCGATACTAGAAGCAAAGCTGTGTCGACACCCAGGCATTGTGTCGACACCTGAAGAAGGAATTGAGTCGACACCCCGAATTGTGTCGACATCTAAGGCAGGAATTGTGTCGACACCTATAGCACAAGCTGTGCCAACACCCAAGAGTTATGTCAACACCAGAAGAAAGGCTTATGTTGACACTCAGGAATTGTGTCGACACCTGAAGAAGGTTTGTGTTGACAGCTAGACACACACTCAACGCAATCATAAAATAACAACTATTCTGAGTCAAGAGGCTTGTGTCGACACACAAGACTTTTGTCGACACACACTCAATGATAGCTATACATACACTCAACGCCACTTGTCTGCAGCAGCTAAGTCAAGACCAGAAGTAGTTGTGTCGACACAAAGGACTTGTTTCGACACGCAATGACGGCTGGACATACACTCAACACCATCTCTCTACAGCAATTATGTCGAGACAAAGAACAGTTGTGTCGACACACAGGACTTGTGTCGACACATACAAAGATAAGAAGTGTCGAGTAGCTTAAGACTGACTATGTCAACATCTGAAGTGTTATGTCGAAATCACCAAGACTTGTGTCGACACTTAGTATATTTGTGTCGACACATATGAAGCAGATTGCTGAGTGGATCGTGCTGAGTTGTTAAGTCTCTAAGGAATCAACTGTCATGACTGGTGGGTTGATAGCTGTCATTACCAACAGGTCTGACACCTTTGTCAGAACTGTCAGAAGGTTGTTACAAACCGGATCAGCCAGTAACCAGGAGAAATCTCTATATAAAGGACTGATCTGTGATAACTTAACAATAACAGAATAGATACAGAGAAAAAAGTGAATTATCTAAAGGAAGAATTTCACAACAAATAAAGGGGTGACCCTTAAGAAGGCAAATTCTGAACAGTCTACAGAGAAAATTCAGATCTTATTTAGAAGTCAAGGAAGGAGCTGACAGGAGATCAACTTCTACATCAAGAAGAGTTCAACCTTATTTTGTTTTATCAAGAAGCTTTGAAACAGCTAAGTCAGGTTGGGTATAAAGTTTCAGTTCATTCAAGAATTGATCAAGAAGCTCTCACCTATAGAGTGATCTATCTGGTGATATTCCTTAATCTCTCAAATACTCAATTATTTGTAGGATCTTTTGTTAGATCTAAGTTGTAAGCCTGTAATTATAAAGGCTGAGGTAGGGCTGAGTGCCTGAGGTGTAGGACTATTGATAGTCTGAGTTGTAAGCCTAGTTATAAAGGCTGAGGTAGGGCTATGGCCTGAGGTAGGATTCTTTGGAAGAATCTGAGGTAGGACTTGTATAAGTCTGAGGTGTAGGAACCTGTTTCTGAGTTGCAGGATCTATGGATCTGAGCTAGTGGAAGGAAGTTGTGCAGAATCCAGCTTTCTACTTGATAGGCGAAGGGGGAAAGTGGATGTACCCATATCTTGGGGAACCACTATAAATCTGGTGTATATTATGCTGTGTTTACTGTGCTGTGATTTTATGTTCTGTGCTGTGATAAGAAACTGTTAAATTGTCTAAAATTCTTAAAGATAATTAGAACCTATTCACCCTCCCCCCTCTAGGTGTTTAGGCTCTTTAAATAAGTCTTTCAAGTGGTATCATAGGGAGGATGTTCAAAGATTGACTTAACAGTCTGGGTGAATCTCCTAGGAAATTGACAGATTTCAAGAATGGGTTCAAGTGAGAATCAAAAAGAACATGGATCAATGAAACTGTCTATCTGCAGGAAGGAATGCTTTAGCATATGGAAGGAAAGGGTCAGATTGTTTATGGAAGATTCTGATCCAAGAATTTACATCATTGTATAGGAAGGACCCTTCATTCCAATGAAGGTATCAGTAATGGATGCAAATATGAAAACGCCGAAGAACTATCTGAGATGACAAAGGATGAAATCATCCTGGCAACTCTAGACAAAAGGTCACAGAATATCATTGTAAGTGCCATAGATGATGCCACCTTTCATAATCTGGTGCACTATAAAACCTCCAAGGAAATGTGGGACACCCTTATTGTCTACATGGAGGGAACAGAAGAAGTTAGAGAAGATAGAAAATCCATGCTGAATCAAGAGTATGAGAGCTTTAGACAAGCCAAGAATGACAGCATAACTTAATGCTACAAGAAATTCTTCAGGATTGTAAATGAGCTGATGACTTATGGAAGAGTCTTCAGCACTTATGAACTGAATGACAAGTTTTTGAGATCTCTGAAAAAGGATTGGGACACCAAGATTTGTGCCATCAGAGATGTGGCAAGGCTGGCAGATACACCTCCTCCCATACTGTTTGGAAAGCTGCTTTCATATAAAATGCAGCTTATAGCTAGGAAGGAGGAAGAGAAGAGCAGTAGACTTGAACACAAGGAAAAGTCTATTGCCTTTAAGGCTGAAGGCATAAGAAAGGGCAGGAGAAAATCTCCTTCTCCTCCCAGAAGGAGTGCTGAGGCAGAAGAAGGAATTCTTAACAACACCTCATCATACTGCCACACCTCTGATGAGGATTTTGCAGCCTTCACAAGGCAGTTCCAAAGATTCATGAAGAAGAAGAAGTGGAGAACCAGACCTTCTACATCCTTTTCCAAGGATGAGTACTACAAGAAAAAAAGACTCCCAAGGAGGAGATGTATGCTTCTAAACCTAGTAAACAATCTAATTCTAAGATTGTGTGCTATTGTTGCAACAAGCAAGGACATGTCATAGCAGACTGTCCAGACAAGAGGGATGAATCAAAAGACAAGAAGAAATAACAAATGAAGAGCAAGAAGGAGAAAACTTTTGTTGCCCAGAAGTAGAAGAGTTGGACAGATTCTTCATCTGAATCAGGAGAAGAAGATGCTAAAGCATATGTTGGGCTATTCTCAACTGAAGAGGATTCTAAGGAGTTAGAATTCATACAAATGCTGGACTCCATAAACTTAGTGGAAGAATATTGCTGCTGAGGGCTGATGGCCCTATCAGAAAATGATCAATGCCAGGATCAGGCTGGTCCTAGTAAGGTATATAATTCTCCCTTAGAGTCGTATTACTTTACTGGATCAGAATCAGAAGCATCTGCTTCAAGAGATGAGGATGGTTCTGAGTCTGAAGGGGATGTACACCAACTCATTGGTGAGTATGGTGGGTTGCTGCAAGCTCTAAAGAGAAGCAAGCTTCTTGTCAAGGAGCAGGCCAAGGAGATTGAATCTCTTAAGCTAGCTGCATCAGAATCAACCAAGCTGATTGATTTGAAACTGAATGAGGTTGCCAAATTGAAGAACATAACTGTCATTCAGATGGGCACAATCTCTTTCAAGGAAAATCATATCAAGAATCTGGAGGCAAGACTCCAAGAAGAAAGAGAGCTAGTGGCTAAATTCTCTAAGCCAAAATCTGTCTTGCCCTTAATAGACAATTTCATTCCTCAGAAAGGAAAGACTGGTCTAGGTTTTAAGGGAGGAACTAGGGCCCCAATTCTCATGGAAAAGGTAAGGCCACAGTTCATCCACTAGCCTCTAAGCCCCATATTTTCTTTAGGAAGGAGATGCAACCTACTAACAGGCATGATCCTGAAATTACTCATGGTCACTGTGAGTATGAAGATCACATTGTCAAGTTTGCAAATGCCAGTAGGCCACTCTATAGGCAAGCCCATCAGGTTCAAAAGGAATTCTTAGGGTTTACTGCTCCAGCACCTATACTTAATAGGACTGCTGACAACAAGGTTGTGAAGTCTGTACCTAAGAGAAGGTACAACAGGTTTGAGTGTTGGTGTTGTGGCAATGTAGGCCACTTTGCCATAGATTGTTGGTTTAACATAAGTGTTAGAACCAATAGTAGTTTATCTATCATAAAATCTATAGGTAAACAGGTTATTTCCCAAACTAACAAGAACCTAGGACCCAATAATAATTTGGGTTCTAAGGATAAGTTATTCTTTATTTGAAGCAGGTGGATCCAAGTGACCATACCCCTATATGGTACTTGGATAGTGGATGTTCCAGACACATGACTAGAACAAGAAGAATGTTGAGGGACTTTATACCCATATAGAATGGTCCTAAAGTCATCTTTGGTGGATCAGAAAAAAGAGTCATCAAAGGATTTGGTAACATTTCTAGTGACTAAATTACTATCACTAAAGTGGCTTATGTGAAGGGTCTGAGACATAACCTAATTAGCATAAGTCAGCTTAGTGATCTAGGTTATGACATCTCCTTTCACAAAGGGGAGTGCCAAATTAAGAGGTCAAGTGATCAAGAGATCATTTTGACTGGCACTAGGAAAGGAAATGTTTATTGTCTTAACCTTGATTGTGAGTTGAACAACTCACCTATTTGCCTAGTTGTAGATAGGAAAGCTTCACTATGTGTCAAATGGCACAAAAGGCTAGCTCATCTGAACTATAAGTCCATAGGACTGCTGTTTAGCATGGGTCTGACGAGTAATGGTCCTCAAGTCAAGTGCATTAAAGAGGGAGTGTGTTCAGCCCTCTAAAAGGGTAAACAGACCCAGTCGTCTTTTCCTGCACTAGATACCAAAGATTCATTGAGATGTTTATATCTCTTGCATATGGATTTGTTTGGTTCTATGCCAGTTCATAGTCTTGGTAGGAAAGTATATACACTAGTTGTTGTGGATGACTATTCTAGATACACTTGGGTTTTCTTCTTTAGGCAGAAATATGAAACCCCTAGTGTTTTCCAGACTTTTGTTAAACAAGTTCAGAATGAATTTAACAATTCAGTGGTCAAAATCAGAAGTGACAATGGAACTTAATTTCAGTCTAAGTGTATGACAAAATTCTGTGAAAAACTTGAAAGAAAGAATAAACACTACAAAATTCACCTAGAACACCTCAGCAAAATGGAATTGCTGAAAGAAAGAATAGAACTCTTATTGAGGCTGGTAGAACTCTACTCAGTGATACAACTCTCCCTGAATATTTCTTGGCTGAGGTACTAAACACTACTTGTCATGTTCTCAATAGAGCATCCATAAATAAGAAACTTAAGTTGAATCCCTATTAGATTTTGAAAGACAGAAAACCAAACATTTCTTATTTTAGAATCTTTGGTAGCAAGTGTTATGTCCTTGTTAATGGTAAGCACTACCAAATAAAGTTTGCTGCCAAATCCCTTGAAGGGATATTTGTTTGATACAACAATAACAGTAGGGCATACAGGGTCTTCAACTTGACTACTCAAGTTGTAGAAGATTCAGTCCATGTTGTTTTTGATGAGTCTAGATTGATTCACAATGAATTATCTAGTTTTTCTGTTAGTTCTACAGGTCTAACAGATAGGCTGGACAAGTTGACCATCAATGATGAAGCTCCTGCTAGAATGAATGATGGAAAAGATGCATGCTGTCCAGGGGGAGGACAAGACTCTCTAGATGATGAAGACAATGAGGAGCATCAAGTGGAATAAAATGAAGAAGGTCATGAGGTAGACAGGTTTCCTCCAACTAAAAGACATCTGAAGGATCATCTGGCTCACCAAATCATTGGTGATGCATGTCAAGGTGTTCTAACAAGGAGCAAGAACATGAACACAGTTTTATGTTCAAGTTTCTTGTCACAAATAGAACCTAGGAAGTTTGAAGAAGCCATGCTAGATACTAACTAGGTTGATGCTATGCAAGAAGAATTGAATCAATTCAGAAGATGCAAAGTCTGGGAACTGGTTCCTAAACCTAAGGATCACAACATTATATGAACCAAGTGGATCTACATAAACAAACTTAATTAAAATGGCACAATTATCAAGAGCAAGGCAAGGCTGGTAGCAAAAGGCTACATGCAAGAGGAAGGGATTGACTTTGACCAAACCTTTGCCCTAGTAGCAAGGCTAAAGGCTGTAAGGATGTTCTATGCCTATGCTGCCTATCAAGGGTTCAAGGTATATCAAATGGATGTAAAGTCAGCATTTCGGAATGGTGACTTAAAAGAGGAGGTCTATGTTGAACAACCATCAGGCTTTGTAGATTCTCATTATCCTGATTATGTATATAGGCTTAGGAAAGCCCTATATGGTTTGAAACAAGCTCCTAGGGCTTGGTATGAAACCTTGTCTACTTTTCTTATTGAGAATAAATTCTCTAGAGGAAAGATAGACAAAACTCTATTCTTTAGGGAATCTAAAGGCAAGATAATCCTAGTCCATATATATGTTGATGACATTATCTTTGGATCTACTGAAAATAACCTTTGTAGAAAGTTTGCCAAACTTATGCCAGGGAAGTTTGAGATGAGCAGTATGGGTGAGCTGAAGTTCTTTTAGGGACTTAAAGTAAGACAGACTTATGATGGATTATCTATATCCCAGTCTAAGTTCACCAAGGAGTTGATTAAGAAATATGGTATGGACTCAGCCTCCACCATGAAAACTCCAATGAGAACAAGTATGCCTATAGGCAAGGATAAGACAGGGAAACCTGTTGATAAGTCTTTGTATAGAGGGATAATTGGCTTCCTACTCTACTTGACTGCTAGTAGACCTGACATCATGTATGTTATATGTGTCTGTGCTAGGTACCAAACATGCCCAAAGGAATCTCATTATACCACAGGTAAGAGAATTTTGAGATATCTTAAGGGCACACCTGATCTAGGTCTTTGGTACCCTAAGAATAGAGATTTCACCCAAACTGGTTTCTCAGATGCAGATTTTACAGGATGCAAAGAAGATAGGAAGAGTACTACATGAACCTGTCAATTCCTAGTTGGAAGGCTGTTGTCATGGTGCAGCAAGAAGCAGACCAGTGTAGCCATATCAACAGCTGAGTCTGAATATATAGTTGTAGGTAGTTGCTCTACACAATTATTGTGGATAAAGAACCAATTGGAAGATTATGATATCAAGGTAAGTAGAATTCCACTGTTTTGTGACTCTACAAGTGCTATTTCTATTGCTAAGAATCCTGTATCACATAGTAGAACCAAGTATATAAAAATTAGGTTTCATTTCATAAGAGAACATGTGGAAAAAGAAGATAATAATCTAGATTTTGTAAACACCAATAATCAAATTGCTGATATTTTTACAAAATCTTTGGATGAAACTAAATTCAATTATTTTAAAATTGAATTAGGTATGCTGAACCTAGAATAGGTCAGCTCAAGTATTCCTAAGTAGTATATGTCAGTAGAAAATTTCTCTGAAAATTTATCTAAGTACAATGTTTGTGTTGACACAAGCAGACTTTGTGTCGACACACTCAGTATGTTGTGTCGA
The DNA here is from genome assembly GCA_039513925.1 of Platanthera zijinensis. Classification (NCBI taxonomy): domain Eukaryota; kingdom Viridiplantae; phylum Streptophyta; class Magnoliopsida; order Asparagales; family Orchidaceae; genus Platanthera; species Platanthera zijinensis. The sequence goes on from CM077082.1 coordinate 177,174,470, forward strand.
CAAAGAAAAAGGATGTGTCGACACAGAAACAGTATCTGTATCGATAGCAGTATAGGTGTTGACACAGCTCTGTCGAGACTTTAAGTTAGCTGAATTATGTATCGACACACAAAAATAAAAGTCGACACTCTGCGTCGAGACTTAACTAGTCAATGTCGACACTGACATAAGTATGTCGACACATAGACGTGTTGACTAAACCAAAGTTTTGTCGAGACCTAGTATTATTACGAAGGAGCGTCTTTTGAACTCCCCTTTGCACCTAGACTATAAATAGGTGAAGCCAAATTCTTATCGACTACGCTTTCAAATTTCTCATCTCTAGCCCTCGTATCGACTTCGATATTCTATTCTCTCTATCCCTTCCATCAATGGAGCCCATCAAAGAAGACAAGGTGAATGAAGGCTATGAACTGGTTCATAATGGATTCACGACGGCGTCTCCAAAAATTCAGGGTGTAATTACCCTAATTTCAGAAAATGGGCTTGAATTCTTGGTTTCAGAACCAATGAAGATTTTGAAGAAGGAGGTCATGGAATATTATACTTATGCAACTGTGGACACATACAAGAAGAAGATCAAAGCCACTGTACATGATTCCATAGTAAAAATTACATTGAATTCAATCAGGAAATCTCTTCAGCTTCCTTTGGTTAAGGATACTGATGAAATAACTCCATCCCTGACTAAAGAAGCACAAAGTTGGTGCGGGCTGAGCCCTGATATAAAAGTTGGATCATCCATTACTCGAAAAGGGATGAATTCACATGGAAAGTTTCTGTCAAAAATAATAGGCAAGGTAATTTTGTGTAAAACTGGTGGACATGACAGAATTTCAGTCCACATGTTTAATTTAATGACAAGGGTCATATTCAAAGTGAAAACTGACTGGGCAGCAATAGTGTTTGGCAAGATTCAAGGAGTAAAGAAACCAAACTTGGGTAGGATCTTAAGTCTATGTTTATCTTCATTAATACCAGATGTAATGAACCAACTGCAAGGATCCATAATCAACCACATGAGGAGAATGGATGTGAGAATACTTTCTAGATGGGATAGGGTGTTGACAAAGGAAGTATCTTCACCACAAAAACAAATAAAGAAAGAAAAAAAGCAGAAGAAAGTTGCTCAATAAGCAGAATCCTCCCGTGATTCTGAAGAGGAGGTAGTCTTCAGCTCAGATGAAGACCAACAACAAAAGGAAGCCCAAGATCAATTGGAGGGCAGTGAACCCCTTGAATAACATATTGTCTCAACTCCAGGAGAAGAAAACCCTAAATAAACTGAGTTGCCTGCCCAAGGGGGAGGCATTACTGAAGCTGTCCTAGAGAGTGAATTAGCTGCTGATAATGTTATGAACATAGTATCAGAAATCAATAATGAAGCTCAATACAGTGTTGAGAAAGAAGCTCAAAATGAGCATGTAAGTATCTCCTTTAAAAGGAGGGCCCTGGAAAAAAATCTGGATGTCCAGAGAAAACCTTTTGTTGTTTAAACTAATCTTGTTCCTCCTATACAGGTGCAGCAAGAGTTCACTATGGAAGAGCTCTTTTCTGATTTACCTGATGGAAGAACTGAGTGGGAGCAATCCCAACTAGAAAAGGATTTGCCAAGGACTGAGGGGGAGGAGATGCTACATGTCCCATCTACTAAGGAAACTGTTGATATAGAAAGCTCCTCACAACCCTCTGATGATGAGGAAGCCTCTTTGGCTAAGAAGAGACAAATTGTTGCCATTAAGAAAAGGGGCTCAGGCTACAAGAAAGCCTTGCAATCAGTAACTCAACAACCAGTTCCAAGCATGGATTTCAGTTCATTACTGGTACAATTGCAATTTAAGATGGATGAGCAACGGAAGTCTCTAGAAAAGTATGTGGATGAGTCTACTAAGGAACTATAGTTTAAGCTTGCTCAGGACATAAAGTCAATCAGATTTGAATTCAATCTGCACAAGAAATAAATGATAGATTGCTTCCTTACGGGAGGCAATGCTGTGGTGTATTTGGCTGAGAACCAACAACTGCTGAAGACTGAGGTAGAGGACATTGCCATAAAATAAGGGTATGTTTTGGAAAATCAATTTAGGTCCAATTAAAACCTCATGACTCTCATGCAGAAATCATCCGAAAACTGGGAAGTATTTCAACAGATTTGAAAACTGAAATATCAAAGCAGATACAAGTAGATATAGCTGCTATTCAGATAGCTATTGAAGCCTCCAAAAAGACAATTTTTGATACCTTACTGAAGTTCAAAGACTATTACAAAGAAGGTACAAAATATCTGGCTAATCAGATAAGGTTTCAGAAGACTGATCTAAGGGATTATATTACTAGAGAAGTCATAAAGGGAGAGAGATTGTTAGTCAAAGCTAGCTCTGACCATGCTTAATGGATCTCTAATTCCATCAGAGCTACTCTTGACTTTCCTCCTTTATGTGATGATGACAATGTTGCTGAATCTGGAATACAACCTGCTCATATTGAAGGAGATCAACCTGAAGTTGCACAAGTTATTTACCCTCCTGCTGATTTTGACATGGTTCAACAAGATGTGCAGACAATGTATAGTCCTTCACAAGAGGCATCAAATGTGATTTTTGAAAAAGTAAAAATGTCAGAGGCTGCCAAGTAAGCTCAAAAGGAGGCACAATTGTCAAAGAAAAGGTTCAGGGAATAGGCTGAATTGAAGCCAAATTTTGAGCAATGGAACCCTACTTCAAGGAATATCATTTTGACTGCCTGGAAGGCTGTAAAGGATAAGACCCATGACAAGGGTAAGTGATATTCTTAGCAAGAATGGAACAAATATCAAGCTAGGCAGGAAGCCATTCTTCAGCATAGAAGAAGTGCAAAAGCTGGGAAGTTAGCTGCTAATGCTCTAGAGCCTAGCAAATACTTCCCCAAGCCTTTTCACTATTTTGAAAGGCAAAGGATAAAGTCTGAAGAATTAAAGATGAAAGATCTCAAAGGGAAGAAACCTGCTGAGGATACAGAACCTTTTGTGCAGGCAAAAATTAAGTCTGGTAAAGGTATAGTGATTAAGGAGCCTAGCCAATCATAGGATAGATAGGCTTAAGTATAGAATAATGTAACCTTTTGTTTTTGTTCTAAGGAAAACATGTAAACTTGTGTATTTTCTGATTAAATAATAAAATCACATTCTCTAGTAATCTTAGTTATTTACATTGTTTTTTTGTTATCCTGCACTGAATTGCATGTACATCTTTTGTTTTTGAGATTTATTATGAGAGATGTATATCTTTGACTAAGGGTTATGACTTCTCCAAATAGGGGGAGATTGTTGGGTACACTGAAAAATATGTACTAGATTTGGAGAAGCCTCATCTTACTCAATGATATACATCAATTTGTATTTTATGTATGTTTGAGTTACTTTGTGCAGGTATAAGATTTGCAAAGAACTTTTTTTTCTAAGTACAGGAGTCGACACTTATGAAGAATTGTGTCGACACCCACCAGTAGTTGTGTCGACACCAGGAGAAAAGTTGTGTTGACACCCATAAATTGTGTCGACACTAGAAGCAAAGTTGTGTCGATACCCAGGCATTGTGTCGACACCTGAAGAAGGAATTGTGTCGACACCCAGAATTATGTCGACATCTAAGGCAAGAATTGTGTCGACACTATAGCAGAAGCTGTGTCGACACCCAGGAGTTATGTCGACACTAGAAGAAAGGCTTGTGTCAACACTCAGGAATTGTGTCGACATTTGAAGAAGGTTTGTGTCGACAACTAGACACACACTCAACGCCATCTTACAATAATAGTTATTCTGAGCCAGAAGGATTGTATTGACACACAGGACTTGTGTCGACACACACTCAATGACATCTATACACACACTCAACGCCACTTGTCTGCAGCAGCGAAGTCAAGATAAGAAGCAGTTGTGTCGAAACACAGGACTTGTGTCGACACACACTCAACGACGGCTGGACATACACTCAACGCCATCTGCTTGCAGCAATTATGTCGAGACAGAGAGCAGTTGTGTCGACACACAAGACTTGTGTTGACACATACAAAGAGAAGAAGTGTCGAGTAGCTTAAGACTAACTATGTCAACACCTGGAGTATTATGTCAACATCACCAAGACTTGTGTCGACACTTAGTATATTTGTGTCGACACATATGAAGCAGATTGCTGAGTGGATCATCCTGAGTTATTAAGTCTCTAAGGAATCAACTGTCATGACTGGTGGGACGACAACTGTCATTACCAACAGGTCTGACACCTTTGTCAGAACTGTCAGAAGGTTGTTACAAACCGGATCAGCCAATAACCAGGATAAATCTTTATATAAAGGACTGATCCATGACAACTTAAGAATAACAGAACAGATATAGAGAAAAAAGTGAATCATCCAAATGAAGAATTTCACAATAAGTAAAGGGGTGACCCTTAAGAAGGCAGATTCTAAACAGTCTGCAGAGAAGATTCAGATCTTATTCAGAAGTCAAGAAAGGAGCTGACAGGAGATCAACTTCTACATCAAGAAGAGTTCAATCTTATTTTGTTCTATCAAGAAGCTTTGAAATAGCTAAGTCAAGTTGGGTCTGAAGTTTCAGTTCATTCAAGAACTAATCAAGAAGCTCTCACCTATAGAGTGATCTATCTGGTGATATTACTTAATCTCTCAAATACTAAATTACTTGTAGGATCTTTTGTTAGATCTGAGTTGTAAGCCTGTAATTATAAAGGTTGAGTGTCTGAGGTGTTGGACTATTGATAGTCTAAGTTGTAAGCCTAGTTATAAAGGCTGAGGTAGGGCTATGGCCTGAGGTAGGATTCTTGGGAAGAATCTGAGGTAGGACTTATATAAGTCTGAGGTGTTGGAACCATATGGTTCTGAGTTGAAAGATCTGTGGATCTGAGCTAGTGAAAGGAAGTTGTGCTGAATCCAGCTTTCAACTGGATAGGCGAAGGGGGAAAGTGGATGTACCCATACCTTTGGGAACCACTATAAATTTGGTGTATGCTATGTTGTGTTTGCTGTGCTGTGATTTTATGTTCTATGCTGTGATAAGAACCTGTTAAATTGTCTAAAATTCTTAAAGATAATTAGAACCTATTCACCCCCTGATGACTAGCTTTAGTCATCGTTTTTGGGGTAATTTAGTAGCCTAAAAGTCTAAGTTTATTTATATTTCATGCTTGTTATTTCATGTTTTAATGTCTTTTCATAAAGTATAAATTCCTAGTTTAATTATTTGTGTTATGCATTTTTATGTTTAATTTTATGATGTTTATGTTCTATGTTTAACTTGTGTTTTATTTTAAATATAAATATTTATATACTATGTTATGTTTGTTAAGTTTAGTTTAACCAATATTATGTTATGTTATGTTATGTTATATTTTCATTAATGTTATGTTATAAACAATTAACTAATGTTTGTTTTATCTTTTTGCTTGTAGGTTCAAGCTCCTCCTCTTTGCCACCTTTAATACAAGTGCAGCCAGCCACCCATGGTGCAGCCCGGCCCTTCATTGGAGCAGCCCAACACATGCAAACCGAGCCTCCAAGATGTACTCCATGAAGAACCCGAGCCCCTTCATCATGGTGCAACCCTCATGCCTACATGCAGCCCACCATGCAGCTCGGCCACATTAAAAGCAGCCCATTGAAGCCCAAGAAGGCCCCCTCATGTCAAACCTGACCACATGCATGCAATTCTTCATGCATGTGCCCAGCCATCTCTCTCTCTCTCCCTTTATTGTTTTCTTTTCCTTCTTTATTCAACATTCATTCCCCCCTTCCTATTTTATATTTTCTTTTCATTTTCATTTAATATAATTCATGCATGTGGCCGGCTCGCCTCTTCCTCCCCTCTCTCCTCTTTTATTTCTTTCTCCCCTCTTTTATTCTCATTCACCCCCCCTTCTCCCTCTTTCATCATTAATTAAATCCCATCCATTCCCCCTTGATTATTTATTTTATTTCTTTTTATTTTCAAAAATGACATGCATGCATGTAGCCCCATTCTCTCTCCCCTCATTTAATTATCATGCATGAATCTTCCTTTTCATGAGGCCGGCCACCCCCTTGTCTTCCCTTCATTTCCACTTCCATCTAGAATCTTCTCCCTCTCCTACATAAAGGACCCTTAGCCTCATGCATGAGGAAGGAGGAGTGATGAGAGAGAAAGCAAGTTAGATAGCTACTATTAGTTTTTCTTTCCTTGTTATCAAGTAGATTTCTTTTTTTCATTATTGTAATAGTCTTTTTATTAGTGTAATTTTGTCTTTTTAATATTGTATTCTCTTTCTTTTTATTAAGCAATGCAAACGAAATCTCTTTCTTTTATTCTCGTTTCCTTTCTTACTATGCTTAGCTAAATAGTTTTTGTGCCCGATCGCGATAAGCTTTGCGATGAAATGACGCATTCTTAATTTTATGTTTGGATTTGTATTTTTCTATTTTTGATCCTTCTTTGATTTTTATCGTGTCGACTCCGTATTCCGGTATACGGTAGTAGGCATTTGATCTCAATTCATAGAAATCGAGAGACTCATTGATTTGAAAGATCACTCAAGGAAAGAAGGAGTTGAACGCACCCCTAGAGATAGGATGACGTAAATCCTCCGGATTGGAGTCAAATCCAATAGTGCGGGTCACTTCGGTAATGCGACTTTAGGCCATTTTGACTTGTAAAGATATTTCGGTCAAAATGTCTATAAGTTAGGTGATTTAATGCTCTAGCGAGATTACTTCCTAATATCGGATCCGTCACGGTCTTAATAGAAGTGCAAATGCTAAACTAATTTATTTCGTTATTTCATTTCAAAGTGAATCGTCGATCGAGCACTTTTCTTGTAATAGTTTATTTTCTCTTTTTAAACTTAGTTTATTTTCATTTTCAAAAACTCATCAAACATTCGGTAGGATAATCGATTCGTTGTCAGTAATAGTACTTGCCTGCCCCGAGTTTTTATACGACCTTGATATATTTTTATCACTATACTATAAAATGATAGGTACACTTGCCTATTCGGATTGTAGTCCGTGAGACGATTTTTACGCATCAAGTTTTTGGCGTCGTTGCCGGGGACATTTTTGGCAATATTATGAAAGCATATAATTTATTACTTCTACTAAATATATATATATATTATTATTATTATTATTATATATCCACCCATATAATCTTATTTCCACCCAACCTAAAATCTCTCGAAAAGGGTAAGGGGCTTTAAGCGCCACCATTTTACCTAGTACCTTGCGAACCCTTCACCGGGTAGCCCTTGGGAAGTTCGAGAGCCAATCCACTAAAAAAATCTATTTTTCAAAAAAAATATATATATATCTAAAAAAAAATCAAAAATTAATTTTTCTTTTTCGTTTTGGTAACAGTTTAAATTTTTTTTTATGGAATCATCATATTTTTGTGCTTTTTGCGGGTCGCCCGACCACTTTTATTCTGAATGTCTTTCGGGAACCCCTCCCTCTTTTGATTTTAATTTTTCTGGGGAAGGTCAAAACACTACTAGAAAACTGACTTTTAGCCACGGCAGATTGCCGTGGCTAAAAGTCCAAAACCGTGGCTAAAGACTTTTAGCCACGGTCTACCCACGGAAAATGGGCTAAAAGCCATTTTTCTAGTAGTGAAATGGCCAATTTGACCCTTACTCCAATTTTTATCCTACTTGGGAGATGGAGAACCCGTCTTATTTTTCTTATGATTTTGCCCTGCAAAGCGCCGCGCCTCCAAATTTTAATTTTAATTCTATCGATAATGGGTTTCTTGAATTGCAAACTTCTATTGATAATATTAATTCGCATTTCAAAACCATTATGGATTATCTTTCTCGTGAGGCCGCATCTTTTCTTCATCTTCTTCTCCGTCTCCTCCAATTTCTTCAGGTAATGAGTCACCGGATATCCCGGCTTGTCTTGTTCCTCTCGAGGAGGATAACTATTCGGATATCCCGGATTGTTTCCTTCCTCCTTTGGAAGACACCTCTATGGATATTCCGGCGTGCTTTTACCCGTTGAGGATGACGAGACGTCTCATATTTCTCCTTCTGAAGACGTTTGTGATTCCATTTCAATCTCAACTTTAACTGTTCCAACTTTTTCTAGTTTTAGCGAGTATTTTTCTTATTCTTTTATTTTAGATAATTCTTCTTTAGTCCTCTCTACCCCTTCTTCTCCCGAAATTTCACAAGTCTCTCATTCTCCTTGTGAAATTTCCGTTCATGAAATTTCTTTTTCAACTTCTTTTATTCCACTTTCTATTTCCTCTTCTTTTCTTTCTTCTTCTTTTGACGACCCTTTCTTTCCCATGTTACATACGGCGGAGTTCTTCTATAACTCCGTCCGTTCATTTCCGGGCGTCATTCCCTTGAAGATTCCACCGCATGTCGGTGCGATTCTTCAATTTTTCTTTTTTTTGATTTACTCACCTAAGCGCATACTTAGTGAGTTACCTCTTCACTTTAGTTTTTATTTTCCCTTTAGCTAACAAATAACGTCGGGCTCAGACGACGTTAAACAAAGAGCGCTCTTGGGAGGCACCCCTGCTTATCACTTTTTGTTCTTTCTTTTTGTTTTTTCTTGTAGGAATAAAACACCCGGCGGTTCGTTTGGCTCCATCCTTTCCTCTCTTCCTTAGGCCTGAGCCGGTGTCCATCTCAAGCATGGGGGAGCGACATCTACATTCGGCCTTACGACTCCGGGGAAGTCGTTCTCTTTTTTTTCTTTACTTTATTGTACCCCCCTCCCCTTTCTTCTTTTTTTTTCTTTCTTGTTTTTATTTTTCATTGAGGACAATGCAAAATTTAAGCATGGGGGAGGGTTTAGTTGTTTTATTTCTTTCTTTTCAAAAAAAATGTTTTAAATTTCTACAAAAAAAATAAAAATGTTTAGTATAGTTTATTTAAGCTTCTTTAGTTCTGCTTTTATTTAGCCTTATCAAAAATCCAAAAAAATTAGAAAAATCAAAAATTCCAAAAAAAGATCATATTTCAAAACCCAAAAAATGAAAAATGTCAAAAAAAAAAGTATGATAAACCTCATGCTTAGCTTTTTGTTATTTTCAGAAATTTAGTTTGAGTTCGTTTATAAGCATTTTATTTTATTTGCTAATCTTTTATTGCATCATATTTAGTTAAATATAATATTTTGCGATTTAGTTTTGAGGATAATCTTATGATTTTAATTTGCTTAGAGTAATTTATTTAGCACTTTTTCTCTTTTATTTTAAATAGTTTCAATTTTGTAGTAATTTTGCTAAACAATTTTGGATTCCAATGATTATTACCTCATGCTTTTAGATTCTTAGGAAATCTAAATCTACTAGTAGTTGCTCTCTAGTATTTTAGTTTATTTTCTAATTCTTGTTTAACCCCTTATCCTTACCCAATTCTCTTTTTTCTTTTTTTTATTGTTAGATCATATGTCATGGGAATAAGGAGATGTTAGTTCCTTATTCTCTGGTACACATATGCAACCCTAATGAAGAGAGGAATTTAAAAGTTTATATATGTCGTGGGAAGTGATAGGATGTTAGTCAATCATTTTTTGGTATTACATATATATATTATATAAAAAAAATTATGTGGGGTGTGAAGAAAAAAATGATGATCACCTCCAATCAAAGACCTCTTCATGTTAATTTCCTCCCTAAACCCCTTAGCCAATATTATTGTCTTAGTCTTTAAATTAAAATATTGGGAGAGCATAAGTAGTAGGTTGCAATTTTTCCTTAAGTTTCTTTCAAGTTATGGTTTTTATAATTTCAATCAAACCTTGTTTGCAATTTACTCAATTTTGAGTGCTAGTTAATTTATTAGAGAATTTTTGGCTAAATATTTCTCTCTTTTCACTTTAATTTCATAATTTATGACTTGATTCTTAAATCCCTAAATTTTTATTTTTGGCTAGATTTTGGTGTAAATAAATTTTTAGTTTAATTGAAAATCCAATCAATGTCTTATAAATATTTCTCTTCCTTTTGCTTTGGAATAGCAAAAGCCTAAGCATGGGGGAATTTGATGACTAGCTTTAGTCATCGTTTTTGGGGTAATTTAGAAGCCTAGAGTCTAAGTTTATTTATATTTCATGCTTGTTATTTCATGTTTTAATGTCTTTTCATAAAGTATAAATTCCTAGTTTAATTATTTGTGTTATGCATTTTTATGTTTAATTTTATGATGTTTATGTTCTATTTTTAACTTGTGTTTTATTTTAAATATAAATTTTTATATACTATGTTATGTTTGTTAAGTTTAGTTTAACCAATATTATGTTATGTTATGTTATTATAATCTATGATATGTTATGTTTTATTTTCATTAATGTTATGTTATAAACAATTAACTAATGCTTGTTTTATCTTTTTGCTTGTAGGTTCAAGCTCCTCCTCTTTGCCACCTTTAATACAAGTGCAGCCGGCCACCCATGGTGCAGCCCGACCCTTCATTGGAGCAGCCCAACACATGCAAACCGAGCCTCCAAGATGTACTCCATGAAGAACCCGAGCCCCTTCATCATGGTGCAGCCCTCATGCCTACATGCAGCCCACCATGCAGCTCGGCCACATTAAAAGCAGCCCTTTGAAGCCCAAGAAGGCCCCCTCATGTCAAACCCGACCACATGCATGCAATTCTTCATGCATGTGGCCGACCACCTCTCTCTCTCCCTTTATTGTTTTCTTTTCCTTCTTTATTCCACATTCATTCCCCCTTTTCTTATTTTATATTTTCTTTTCATTTTCATTTAATATAATTCATGTATGTGGCCTGCTCCCCTCTCTCCTCTTTTATTTCTTTCTCCCCTCTTTTATTCTCATTCACCCCCCTTCTCCCTCTTTCATCCTTAATTAAATCCCATCCATTCCCCCTTGATTATTTATTTTATTTCTTTTTATTTTCAAAAATGACATGCATGCATGTAGTCCCATTCTCTCTCCCCTCATTTAATTATCATGCATGAATCTTCCTTTTCATGAGGCCGGCCACCCCCTTGTCTTCCCTTCATTTCCACTTCCGTCTAGAATCTTCTCCCTCTCCTATATAAAGGACCCTTAGCCTCATGCATGAGGAAGGAGGAGTGATTAGAGAGAAAGCAAGTTAGATAGCTACTATTAGTTTTTCTTTCCTTGTTATCAAGTAGATTTCTTTTTTTCATTATTGTAATAGTCTTTTTATTAGTGTAATTTTGTCTTTTTAATATTGTATTCTCTTCATTTTTATTAAGCAGTGCAAACGAATTCTCTTTCTTTTATTCTCGTTTCCTTTCTTACTATGCTTAGCTAAATAGTTTTTGTGCCCGATCGCGATAAGCTTTGCGATGAAATGATGTATTCTTAATTTTATGTTTGGATTTGAATTTTTCTATTTTTGATCCTTCTTTGATTTTTATCGTGTCGACTCCGTATTCCGGTATACGGTAGTAGGCATTTGATCTCAATTCATAGAAGTCGAGAGACTCATTGATTTGAAAGATCACTCAAGGAAAGAAGGAGTTGAACGCACCCCTAGAGATAGGATGACGTAAATCCTCCGGATTGGAGTCAAATCCAATAGTGCGGGTCACTTCGGTAATGCGACTTTAGGCCATTTTGACTTGTAAAGAGATTTCGATCAAAACGTCTATAAGTTAGGGGATTTAATGCTCTAGCGAGATTACTTCCTAATATCGGATCCGTCACGGTCTTAATAGAAGTGCAAATGCTAAACTAATTTATTTCGTTATTTCATTTCAAAGTGAATCGTCGATCGAGCACTTTTCTCGTAATAGTTTATTTTCTCTTTTTAAACTTAGTTTATTTTCATTTTCAAAACTCATCAAACATTCGGTAGGATAATCGATTCATTGTGAGTAATAGTACTTTCCTGCCCCGAGTTTTTATACGACCTTGATATATTTTTATCACTATACTATAAAACGATAGGTACACTTGCCTATTCGGATTGTAGTCTGTGAGATGATTTTTACGCATAACCCCCCCTCTAGGTGTTTAGGCTCTTGAAATAAGTCTCCTACTGCGGCTTGTTCTCATCCTTCTGGTATTGCCAAGCGGTTAGCCCCTTTGTCTAACCGTGCAGTCTGATCGATCTGTTTATGTCTAGCTGCTCAGCTCTATAAATTATTAAGTCCCACATTATTTATTTGTAGTCTCTCAACTCTCCTCCATTCAATAAAAGGGAGGTCATACCTTTGTAAATCTTATATTTTTGGATAATAAAACTTTCAATTATTTAAGTTCTGGCTTGTTTTTAGTCGCATGTTCGCTACTTTTACACCGCTATCAGACTCCCACTTAGGTGGTAGGGTTGGATGTCACTCCAGGGAGTCTACCCAGACCCCGAGCAGATCCCCCTGTACTGCTCTCACCTAGCTGGAAGGGATGGACATCACTCAAGGGAGTCTACCCAGACCCCAAGCAGATCCCGCAGTCAAGCTCTCACCTAGCTGGAAGGGTGGATATCACTCGAGGGAGACTACCCAGGCCCTGATCAGATACTGCTGTCAGGATCTCACCTAGCTGGCAGGGCTGTATGTCACTCGAGGGAGTCTACCCAAACCCCGAGAAGATCCGTTGTCAGGCTCTCACCTAGCTGACAGGGTTGCATATCACTCGAGGGAGTCTACCCAGAGCCCGAGCAGATCCTACTATCAGGCTCCCACCTAGCTGACAGGGTTTGATGACACTCGAGGGAGTCTACCCAAACCTCGAGCAGATCCCACTGTCAAGCTCTCACCTAGCTGGCAGGGCTAGATGTCACTCGAGGGAGTCTACCCAGACCATGAGCAGATCCCGCTGTCAGGCTCCCACCTAGCTGGTAGGGCTTGATGTCACTCGAGGGAGTCTACGCAGACCCGAGCAGATCCCGCTGTCAGGCTCCCACCTAGCTAGTAGGGCTGGATATCACTCGAGGGAGTCAACTAGACCCCGAGCAGATACCATTTTTAGCCTCCTATGTAGCTGGCAGGGCTGGATGTCATTCGGGGAAGTCCCACCCTCTCTGGGAGTTATTTGAGATGATCAGTCTTTCCTAAGGGTATAGAGAAGAAATCCCTTATAGGCGGGTCAGAGCAGTAGCGGAACGGGCACTTCCGCTTCCTAGGCGGGTATACACACTACCAATCCCAGACCCTTCGTACGCCTCTGTACATGTCCTAGGTGCACTCTAGAGTCTCTGCGTACTAATGATGGCCAACTGCCAGACTTTTTAGTCGGGTGTGCGTTTTCGGGGATTGTCCATCAGACCGCAGTATAAATAACATACTGGCCCCTCCAACCTCACACCTCACCAGAGTCACGGTACTGTCATCGGTGTGACGATTGGCCCAGTACCGCATGACCCGCCACTAGTTTTGTTTCTATGCACATGCAAGGTATCTCAACCCGAGTCTCCAGCTCGTAGGACTAAACCCATCCAGATGTCAAACTCTCGAGCATCTGACTCGCAGGACTAACTGTCCTGAAAACCCTCCAACCCTTCACGAGTGAGATTGTAACAACATTCTCTTAGCCTATTAGACTACTCTTGTCTACTATTTCTTATACTTAGCAATATAGGGTTAATCCCAGGACTGCCCAGGGCATGCCCGGTGAAGGGCTCTCGGGGGAACTATGAACTACGATTGGCTGAAGCCCAAAGTTCCCTTTCGCAAGGATATTTACTTTTATTAATTTCTACCCATGATCCATACCAAACTCTCATTATTACTCTGGGACAAACCTAATGACTTAGGATGTTATTGGGAGAGCGGCGGTCTTCCGCCGATCTCCGTTTTAGTTACTATCCATGTGTTTTTGCACTCTACCACTCGTTATCAAGAAGTGACCTATTGGACACCAACCAGGGTTTATCTTTCCGACATAGACTCCATCTCAACTGACAACCTTATCCCCTGTGGGTCCCAGTGTTATGTGTTATTTATACTAAGCACACACATGACCTAGTGATGACCCGTATGATGTGTCTTCGCAACTCTTAGGCTAACTGCCCCAAATTATTTATCATTATTTGCTAAGATGTATGATGTTGACCATCCTAGGTGAAAGGAGGGAGTTATTAAGATCTACTCTAGAGGGGGGGGGGGTGAATAGAGTGTTTAAAAAACTTTAGGCTGTTTTAATCTATTCTATCAGAGTACAAAAATAGGTGATACCAATAAATATTAAAGCATAAGGAAAACTAGAGAATTATTCTAAATATCACAGGAATTAGCTAGAGCAATAAGAAAAGGTGCAACCAGATGACACAAGAAATTATAGTAGTTCCCCAAATCTGGGTACATCCACTCTTCTACCACCCTAGTAGGAATCACTCTCAGGTTTTTGATCAGGTGACTGCCACCAAATAATATCTATTTTAAGGGAGATATTGCAACCCTTCTGGCTTTTGATCATGTGCTGGAAAACCAACTTGAAGTCTTTTGATTAAGTGACCTCACAATAAGGAATTTCCTTTGAACGGTGTAAAAACCCTTTACACAGAGGGGGGAAAGAAAAAGTTGAGTTGTCTTTTCTTTTATCAAGCAAATGAGAGAAGACTTAAGAGTGATCCTGATGGAGTCAAGGCTTGTTCTATGATTTGAATAGTTCAGGAGATTAGAGCCTTGTACAGGGTGTAGGACTTGAAATCCAGAAAGCTGAGACTGATTGAGGATGATTGTCTCCACAAGCTTCCTGAATGAATTCTTATTCTTGAAACTGAGAACTGTTCTTTCTCTTTTTCTTGCAACTGAAAGTCCACCTAGTGTCAACTATCTTCACCTATGGGGGGGGGGGGGGAATAGGTGTCTCTGCAGCGTATTTGCGGAATTAAGATTTTACCTGCACAAGAAAACAAAACAACCAAGCACAGAAAATACACAGGCAAATTATAGTGGTTCCCCGATTTGGGTACGTCCACTTTCCCCCTTCGACCTATCTCCCAACACGGGACGACTCGGTCACTTCACCAACAGGATTGAAATCCAATCCTTGCACTAACGGAAGAAACCCTTCCACACGTAGGAGTCAACACTCCCACAACCCGGGTTGCACCCAACCCTTACAACTAACGACCAATCGGTCCGTTACAAAGAAATTGAAAATGCTTGTAAGAAATACAAACGACGTTTGGAGAGTAAGGTGTCCCTCTTCGTTCGACGACGTGTTCTTGAAGTCAACGAAGAGTCCACAACCCTAGATCTCACTTGGAAAGAATCTTCCCGAAACCGGCGGCGGCTTAAAGCGGCGGCAAGGTTCTCGGAATCAGCGGCAGTGACGGAGAGCAGCAGCAGTGCCAACTTGATTCTAACTTCATAGCGAAGGAAGCAAGGTCTTCCAACGGTCACACTAGGATCGATCGTCTCGATCGATTCGGAAGGGGAAGGATTTTCCCGATCAACGAATGAAGAGACAAGGGATCTCTGGTTAGACGCGTGAGACGCTATGCTAGCCTAAGCTTCGGTCGCCGGAGATCTGGAAGAACCTGAGATCAGCAGCGGCGACAAGTGCACGAGCGGCGGAGACGATCGGCGGAGAGTTAGGGCTTGTCGGCGGCTCGTGCTTTTTGAAATCTCGTGGATTCTTACTTTACTGTTCATACATACGGAGTATATATACATTAGGTCAAGTATATGATCGTTGTGGGTCCCACCGATAAGAAGACTTGAGCCCGGTTCGAAACAGCCTAAATAATTTGAACCGGTCCAGAGAACAACCAGAAATTGCCTAAGTCAAATTCGGCGAGAAACGTAGGTGTTTCTCGCCGAAACGGCGAGAATCACTTACGATTCTCGCCGACTTCTACTTAGCCGAAATCTGGCTGAATTGATACAGAAGCCGGGGAGAATCGGCGGGAATCACTTTTGATTCTCACCGAATCGTCGAGAATGCAAGGTCATTCTCGACGAATCGGCGAGAATCATAAGTGATTCTCGACGATTCTGCCTTAGAAAATTTCCCTGTCTGTGTCGAAGCAGCCGGCTTCAACCGTCGAGAATCAGCTAGTGATTCTCGACGACTCGGCGAGAATCATTAGTGATTCTCGCCGAATCGGCGAGAATCACTTAGTGATTCTCGTCGATTTTTTACTTGGGCTATTTCTCCTCTTTCTTTCCTTGAGCTGGTCTTTGGCCCATCCTTGCTCCTTGTCTGCTCTTGCTTTATCGTAGCCCTGTACTTGAAATTAAGTACACCCCAATAGAGAGAGTACACGTAGACCAACACACTGATCTGCTCAACGAGGGATTATGTTGCACAGACCCGTGTATATTGACCCACTGCACCCTGACATTGGTGTGTACTTAGCGTGGAATAACTGCAAGCATAACTGGAAATATTTCATCAAATACATTGTCTATTTACCTTGGCTTGTACAGGGGCTTCTTCAAATCAGGTACATTGTGGATGCAATACCCAACAATCTCCCCCTATTTGAAGAAGCCTAAACCCTACAAGCTAAGGTGAATAGAGCATATAGAAATGAAAAACCGAAACTTAAGAGTGAGGTGATAGGGATAAGCATTACCCGTTACTTGAGAGCAAACTAGAACATTGAGCTACCTTAGCCTTAGCCGAGAGGGTAATCTCCCCCTTTTCGGCTTCTGCAAATTTGGTTCTGGTGCACCTGACACCATGCTCCCCCTCAGTCCATGCACTTATGTTGTCACTTGAGTTTCTGGCAGATGCTCCCCCTAGATGCACGAGCCAGGAGCGTTTGGAGTCTTTATTCCTCATAGTTGAGCATCCCCAATTCAGTTTTGAAGAGACTGAACTTGGCCTCGTCCAAGGGCTTTGTGAAAATATCTGCAATCTGCTTGTCCGTGGGGACATAGCAGAGAGAGATGTCCTTGTTCTCCACGTGCTCCCGAATGAAGTGGTAGCGCACTTCAATATGTTTCGTTCTGCTATGGGATACTGGATTGTTTGCGATGGCAATTGCACTTGAGGAGTCGCAGTACATGGGTACTTCCTTGAACTAGAGATCATAGTCTGCTAACTGGTTCCTTATCCATAGGAGTTGTGCGCAATAGCTCCCTGCCGAGATGTACTCAGACTCTGCTGTGGAGGTTGCGACACAATTTTGCTTCTTACTGTTCCATGAGATAAGCCTTCTTCCGAGGAACTGACACGTCCCGGAAGTGCTTTTCCTGTCATCCCTACTCCCTGCAAAATCAGCATCTGAAAAACCTATTAGCTCGACATCATTGTTTCTCGGGTACCACAAGCCAAGATTGGGAGTACCTTTAAGGTATCTAAGAATGCGCTTTGCAGTGACATAATGAGATTCCTTAGTGTTCACCTGATATCTGGCACAAACACATGTGGAGAACATGATATCCGGTCTACTGGCAGTAAGGTAGAGCAGAGATCTAATGATGCTTCTGTATTTGGTTTCATCGAAAGGTTTACCTTTCTCATCCTTATCCAGAGACATAGTGGATCCCATTGGAGTCCTCATAGAGGTTGCATTCTCCATTCCGAATTTCTTGAGGAGTTCATTTGTGAACTTCGTCTGAGAGATGAAGATACCGTCCTCAGACTGTTTCACTTGAAGTCCCAAGAAGTACTTCAGCTCCCCCATACTGCTCATTTCAAACTTTCCTTGCATAAGTTTGGAAAACTTTTTGCAAAGATTGTTATCCGTTGAGCCAAATATGATGTCATCAACATAGATTTGCACCAGCAAAATCTTGCCTTTGACTTCCCTGAGAAACAATGTCTTGTCTATTTTTCCTCTAGAGAACTTGTTCTCAAGAAGAAAACTAGACAATGTCTCATACCAAGCTCGAGGAGCTTGTTTTAAGCCATATAATGCTTTATTAAGAAAATATACATGATTAGGATATGTAGGATTGACAAAACCTGGAGGTTGAGCGACGTATACTTCCTCTTTCAAATCTCCATTCAGGAAAGCCGATTTCACGTCCATCTGATAAACTGTGAATCCTTTGTGGGAGGCATAGGCTAGGAATAGCCGGATTGCTTCGAGCCGTGCAACTGGTGCAAACGTCTGGTCAAAATCAATCCCCTCCTCCTGTCGGTAACCTTGAGCCACCAGTCTGGCCTTGTTCTTTATGATGACACCATGTTCATCCAGTTTGTTTCTGAAGATCCACTTGGTGCCAATCACATTCTGCTGTTGAGGTCTGGGAACAAGCGTCCAAACATTGCATCTTTCGAACTGATGCAATTCATCTTGCATGGCCAAAATCCATGCAGCATCTTTGTTTGCCTCGTCGAACTTCTTTGGCTCAACCTGGGACAGAAAGCTAAGATGCAAAATCTCGTTAATAGTACCTCGGCGAGTTCTGACCCCGTCACGAGGATCTCCGATGATCTGATCTCTGGGATGATCCCTCACGTGTCTGAGCTATAGAAGTCTGGCGTCAGGAACGTCGACTACTTCTAAGGCATCGCCTTCTTCTAAAGGATTTGCTCCATTTTGATTTTCAACTTCTCCGATCTGCGTAGAAGTGGATACCTTGACGTATGTTGGAGGTGCATCTTTCTCGGGCTCATCCAGTTGCAACCTTTCGAGTCTGTCACCTGCATCTTCAGGAAAAAGACTAGAAGTCTTGCAATTAAGCAAACTTCCTTCATCAAATACAACATTTATTGACTCCTCTACCACTAGGGTTTTCTTGTTGAAAACTCTATAAGCCCTACTGCGGCTACTATAGCCCATGAATATGCCTTCGAAGCATTTTTCACCAAACTTAGTCCGTGGGTATTTCCCATTATTCAGCACATAACATTTGCAGCCAAAGATCCTCAGGTAGGACATGTTTGGTTTCTTGCCTTTCAGTAGCTCATAGGGAGCCTTACGATGGCTCTTGTTAATCAACGCCCGGTTTTGTACATGACAAGCCGTATTGACAGCCTCGGCCCAGAAGTATTCTGGTAGAGAGGCGTCATTCAACATTGTCGTGCACGCCTCAATGAGTGTTCTGTTTCTCCTCTCCGCCACTCCGTTCTGTTGAGGAGTGCGAGGGGAGGAGAACTCATGATAGATACCAAGTTCTTCACAGAACTCTGTCATAGCCCCAGACTCAAACTCTGTTCCGTGGTCACTTCTGATTTTGACCACAGAGCAGTTAAGTTCGTTCTGTATCTGCTTGACAAAATTAGTGAAGATGTCAAACGTATCTGACTTGCGTTTTAAAAAGAACACCCACGTAAACCGAGAGTGATCATCTACAATTACGAGTGTATATGACTTCCCTCCTAAGCTGTGAACTTGCATAGGACCAAACAAGTCCATGTGCAGAAGATAAAGACATCTGGAGGAAACTTTGTCTGGGATGCTCTTAAAGGTAGCCCGAG
Source organism: Platanthera zijinensis (assembly GCA_039513925.1). Taxonomy (NCBI): domain Eukaryota; kingdom Viridiplantae; phylum Streptophyta; class Magnoliopsida; order Asparagales; family Orchidaceae; genus Platanthera; species Platanthera zijinensis. The sequence goes on from CM077082.1 coordinate 177,193,770, forward strand.
TCTGCTTGCCCATTTGACATGCAGGACATGGACTATCTTTAATGCACTTAATAATGGGAGCATCCCTTACTAAGTCTTTTGAAAATAGCATATTAATTGTCTTGTAATTAATGTGTGCCAATCTCTTGTGCCATTGTTCGCAAAGAGATGCACTGCCTTTTGCTACTAGGCATACAGGGGTAGAAGAGTCTAAGCTAAGAAAATCTAAACAGAAAATATTTCTGCTCCTAATGCCAGTTAATACTGTCTCCGAAGAGGCACATGATATTATCAGGCATTTATCCTTGCAGAACTTAACGTCATACCCTTTATCACATAACTGGCTTACGCTGATCAGGTTATGATTTAACCCTTCAACATAAGCTACGTCAGAGATAGAGAGTATACCGTTGGAAATCATACCGTAACCTCTGGTGACTCCCCGATCAGATCCCCCAAAGATGACTTTGGGTCCATTCTTGACTGGGGTGTACTCCCGCAGCAGGCTTCTTGTCCCAGTCATATGACGGGAGCATCCACTGTCCAAATACCAAATAGGAGTTTTGTTGGCCTTTGGACATTCCTGCAAAACAGAATTAGTTTGCCTTAGGAACCCAATCGAACTTGGGTCCTAGATTTCTTGTTAGCATACTCCCCCTTGATCGGTTAGCCCCACGAGTGGTCGGCCTCGCACTGCTAACATAAGGAGTCTCGTTATACCTTGGATTAAACCAACAATTCACGGCAAAGTGACCAATTTTTCCACAGCACCAACAGTCAAATCTGTTGTACCTTTTCCTAAGCTCCTACTTCACCCTGGGAATGGTGGGTACAGTTGGGGCCTTGGATCTGGAGGTGGAGGCATCACAGTGATTGCAGTCACATGATTTCTTCATCTTTGGTTCCTTCAGTATAACAGGCTTGGCTTTTGGTGCCTGCTTTCTATTATGGCCACTAGAGAATTGACCATAATTTCCCAATTGGATTTCCTCATAAGGTGCCTTGAAGACACTCTCACCGAAATTGCGGGAAAAAGTCCAGCCATCATATCGGCTCTTAGGCTTTGCAACCGAGGGCCGGAACTGATGACCAAAGGTTGACTCAAAGTCATGTTGGTTGCAGGGAAAGCTTGGCTTTCTGAACTCAACAGGACTGAGTGGAGCCTTTCCCTTTTCAGCTGCAGAGGCCTTCTTGGCGGCCTTATTCTTTCTCTGGTTCCTGTTTCTCCTGGACGAGGAACCGGATACCCCTACATGCCCCAAGCCAGCTCCTTTGGCCTGAGCAGAGAAGGTATCAACTAATGGAAGAACAGTTTTTTGCATAGAGAAGCTCTTGACGATCTTCCTTTCTGCCGCAAGTAGTTCTTCCAACTTGTTGACTTCCTCCTGCTTGAGATCAAGGAGCTTAAGAGACTCCGAGTGCTTTGAAGTTAGTTCCAAGTGCTCCTGTCGGAGGGAGATCAAACTGGTGATCTCTTCTTTCAGGGATACACTTTCACCTTTAAGGAATTTTACTTCCTTCTTTGCAGCCTTCATTCTCTTTCGACATTCCAGGAAAGTATTGAGCAGAAGCTCATACTTATCAAGGAGCTCAGCTTCACGGGAAGAAGAGCTATCCTCAGGGTCACCATCCCGAGACTCAGGATCAGAGTCAGAGTCAGAGAGAGGGGTGTGAGCTTTTACCTTCCCCGTAAATGGGGGGCAGTCTCCTTCCGAGTCACAGTGACCGATCAGCCCAAAGTAGGCTTCCTCGTCATCGCTGGTATCTGAAGTGTCAGATTCACTCAGCGTCTTTGGCTTCTTCGCGATGTAGCTCCTCTCCTTCTTCTTGTCTTTTGAGGACCTGTGCTCCTCTCCCTTTCCCTTTTCCCTCTTGCCTTGATGGCAGTCAGCCACGACGTGTCCTGGCTTGTTGCAACCAAAGCAAATGATGTCAGACGAGCGGTGTTTGTTCGGTTTGAATACATACCTGTCAGAAGAATAGCTCTTCTTCTGATCCCTCGAGGAGGAACCGTTTCTCTTTCTCTGATTCCTCAGCTTGAGGAACTTCTTGAATTCCCTTGTGATAAGGGACAAGTCTTCCTCAGACAATTCTGAGTCGGAGGAGCTTGGCTCCGAGTCTTCCTCTTCATCTTTCATCCACGCACGGGAAGAGGCAACACCCTTGCCCTTTCTGGAATGGATGGCTTTCAGGGCCACTGTCTTTTCCTTGGCCGCGGCTTTCTCTGCTTCCTCTTCAGCCTTCCTTGTGTTCAACTGAAGCTCATAGGACATGAGCTTCCCGAACAGAATCTGAGGGTCGGTTTCCGCAATTCTGCCAAACTCCCGGATGGCGCAGATCTTTGTGTCCCATTCCTTAGTGAGGGACCTAAGGAACTTATCATTGAGTTCACCGTCAGTGAACACTCTTCCATATCCTTTGAGTGCATTGACGATCTTGAGGAAATTTTCGAAGGTGACTCCGATCTCCTCCTTTGGCCCTTGTCTGAAGCCTCATATTTCTGATTTAGGAGGGATCTCCGATCGTCCCTCACTTCGTCTGTGCCCTCCATTAGGACAATCAGACAGCTCCAGAGATCCTTGGCTATCCTGCAGTTGCTGAAGTTCTGCATCATGGAGTCGTCAACTGCGCTCACCAGGATGTTCTGAGCTTTCTTGTCGAGTCCGAACAGCACCATTTCGTCCTTGTCCATTTCAGAAAGTTTCTTGGGTACTTTCTTGGTAGGATCAATGGTGGAGGCCTTAGTGGGAATGTAAGGTCCCTCCTCCACTATCATGAAGAGCCGGGGGTCGACTGCTTCCATGTAGAATCTGATTCTTTCCTTCCAGATAGGAATGTTCAGTCTGGTGCATACTGGGATTTCGCCGGAGTGCTTGAGTCCTTCCATGGAAGATCTCTGTCTGCTGCTTGACACTGGTGGCAGGATTCTACTCAAGGTGTGAACCTCTGTGATGAGTAACCTCCCTCTGATACCACTTGAAAGTCCACCTAGTGTCAACAATCTTCACCTATGGGGGGGGGGGAATAGGTGTCTCTGCAGCGTATTTGCGGAATTAAGATTTTACCTGCATAAGAAAACAAAACAACCAAGCACAGAAAATACACAGGCAAATTATAGTGGTTCCCCGATTTAGGTACGTCCACTTTCCCCCTTCGACCTATCTCCCAACACGGGACGACTCGGTCACTTCACCAACAGGATTGAAATCCAATCCTTGCACTAACGGAAGGAACCCTTCCACACGTAGGAGTCAACACTCCCACAACCCGGGTTGCAGCCAACCCTTACAACTAACGACCAATCGGTCCGTTACAAAGAAATTGAAAATGCTTGTAAGAAATACAAACGACGTTTGGAGAGTAAGGTGTCCCTCTTCGTTTGACGACGTGTTCTTGAAGTCAACGAAGAGTCCACAACCCTAGATCTCACTTGGAAAGAATCTTCCCGAAACCGGCGGTGGCTTAAAGCGGCGGCAAGGTTCTCGGAATCAGCGGCGGTGACGGAGAGCAGCAGCAATGCCAACTTGATTCTAACTTCGTAGCGAAGGAAGCAAGGTCTTCCAACGGTCACACTAGGATCGATCGTCTCGATCGATTCGGAAGGGGAAGGATTTTACCGATCAACGAATCAAGAGACAAGGGATCTCTGGTTAGACGCGTGAGACGCTATGCTAGCCTAAGCTTCGATCGCCGGAGATCTGGAAGAACCTGAGATCAGCAGCGGCGACAAGTGCACGAGCGGCGGAGACGATCGGCGGAGAGTTAGGGCTTGTCGGCGGCTCGTGCTTTTTGAAATCTTGTGGATTCTTACTTTATTGTTCATACATACGGAGTATATATACATTAGGTCAAGTATATGACCGTTGTGGGTCCCACCGATAAGAAGACTTGAGCCCGGTTCGAAACAGCCTAAATAATTTGAACCGGTCCAGAGAATAACCAGAAATTGCCTAAGTCAAATTCGGCGAGAATCGTAGGTGATTCTCGCCGAAACGGCGAGAATCACTTACGATTCTCGCCGACTTCTACTTAGCCAAAATCTGGCTGAATTGATACAGAAGCCGGGGAGAATCGGTGGGAATCACTTTTGATTCTCACCGAATCGTCGAGAATGCAAGGTCATTCTCGACGAATCGGCGAGAATCATAAGTGATTCTCGACGATTCTGCCTTAGAAAATTTCCCTGTCTGTGTCGAAGCAGCCGGCTTCAACCGTCGAGAATCAGCTAGTGATTCTCGACGACTCGGCGAGAATCATTAGTGATTCTCGTCGATTTTTACTTGGGCTATTTCTCCTCTTTCTTTCCTTGAGCTGGTCTTTGGCCCATCCTTTCTCCTTGTCTGCTCTTGCTTTATCGTAGCCCTGTACTTGAAATTAAGTACACCCCAATAGAGAGAGTACACGTAGACCAACACACTGATCTGCTCAACGAGGGATTACGTTGCACAGACCCGTGTATATTGACCCACTGCACCCTGACATTGGTGTGTACTTAGCGTGGAATAACTGCAAGCACAACTGGAAATATTTCATCAAATACATTGTCTATTTACCTTGGCTTGCACAGGGGCTTCTTCAAATCAGGTACATTGTGGATGCAATATCCAACAGCAACCTTGAGATTTCTTTTCAAAAGTCTGTCAACTGCTTCAAAAGAGATTGTTCTTGATAATAATTCTCTAGTTTTTTTATTCTCTGAGTCCCTTTATTTTGAATAATTCCAAATTGAATTTGAAATGGTCCACATTGATTGACTGTCGGAATCACGGGAACTTGTGCAATGGCTATAAGAGAATTAACTCATTTCCTTAACTATCCCGAGAAAAGATGTATAATAACTCTGTGAAAACCAGCGATTAATGCTTGGCAAGGAACGGCTATATTCAGAGAATATATGTCTTAATCACTTAGAGTCATATAAGCAAAAGAATAAATAGTCAATAAGGAAAACAATAACTGCAGGGAATAAAATGTTGATCTGGTAGAAATTGTCGATCTGGTCCTGAGATCGTCGAGCTCAAACATCCTCTATCGTCGAGCTGAGCCCTGTGATCGTTGACCTGAAAATCTGCTTTCCAAACTGGGTTTCACGATCGTTGAACTGAGATGGTTGAATGTCGATCTCAAACCTGAAATAGATCAGAGATCGTCGACCTAAGTTCAGCAATTGTCGATCTCAGCATTTAGAGATTTAACTCTGAGATCGTCGAGTGCAGAACGGAGATCGTCGATCTCTCTTTAGAGATCGTCGAATGACTTTTTACTTAGAAAAATCTCTTGCCTTGTTCACTCTCAACTGTCTTCTAATTCTCTGATCTCTTGGTCATGTCTCACTGTGTTGATGACATGGCTGACACCTAAGACACTAGACTAGACCCTAGTTATACCATGTGGGTCTAACTTAGTCTAGATTAGTGAACCTAGCCCAAATCTAAACAAGGGATCCAACAATCTCCCCCTATTTGGGTGAGGTTACTAAACAATAATAAAAGAAAACAACAGGAAAACTAAACAACTATATCTGTCATGAAATATAAGAAAAGTTCAACAGATATTTACAAAGATAAATACAGACACAAAAAGAAAATAATTACTAAGACTTGTCTGAAGCTGGCTTAGTAAATTTAATTCTTCTTTTTGGATCTACTGCTTGCTGTCTTGTCATTTTCAAGTCTTCTTCACCTAGAACTTTAATTGTAGCTGCTTTGGGAAAAACTGCCTCAGGATGTACCTACATATAAGCATAAGCATCAAAGATATTCTTATCAATATCAAATTGTTCCAGCTCTTTCTCCCTATACTTAGACATAGTAGAGAATTGAGAGGGATTAGTTCCTTCTTTTCTAGCTTTGTTTATTTGGGTGAGACCAATCAAATCATGAAACCTAGCCATCCTAAAGTTAGGATCAAGCTCAGGTTCATACTGAGATAATTCTTCTTTAGAGTCATGAGAGGTCTTCTGAAACTTCTTGTGCTTGATTGTGTTGATGCGTAAAATGTGACACCAACCATTTAACGGGTTGTTCGATCTCACAAGCTAAGGGTGACGGAAGAAGGGTCGCGGGGATGGAGGAGAAGCTTGCTCAGGTACTGTCGAGCAGACAACTACTTTGATGGTTAGCTTTGCAGGTTGACGCCGAGAGAGGAGAGAAGAAAAGAGGAGGCCGCTAGCAGTGGCAACAGCAAACTTCGTCCGCCGCAGCTTGAATGCCACTCTTGCGACGGGCTTTTCCTTTAATCAAGTAGGTTTACAACTTGCTATTGCACCATTACATGTAAAAATAGTAAAGGGTACAAGGGGAAGCTGGCGGCTGAGAAAAAGAGTTGTCAGAGACTAAGTAAAAGAGGCTGCAGAGGACAGGAGAACTGAGGCTGCAGATGCTGTTCAAGCTGCCTACTGAGGGCAGAAAAAACTATGTCCACAGCCCTTGACGACCTGGGAGAACTGGAAATCGGAGGCTGCAGAGGCTGCTCAAGCTGCCTGCTGAAGGCAGAAAAAACTAAGTCCACAGCCTTTGACGACCTGGGAGAACTAGAAATCAGAGGCTGCAGAGGCTGCTCAAGCTGCCTACTGAAGGCAGAAAAAACTAAGTCCACAGCCCTTGACGACCTGGGAGAACTGAAAATCAGGGGCTGCGGAGGCTGCTCAAGCTACCTACTGAAGGCAGAAAAAACTAATTCTACAGCCTTTGACGACCTGGGAGAACTGGAAATTTGAGGTTGCAGATCTTGCTTGATCAACTTTGACAAACTGGAAAACTTAGTCCGCAGGCTTTGATCAAGGTGGCAGTTCTCTCCCGCGCGTGCAGAATGAGAGGCCTTGGGGGCTATTTATAGGCCGTGGGAGAATCTTCTAGAAGCGGGCCCAGTGACATCATCATCGATGACCTCTGCTGACCTAGAACATGAGGCCGACAACCTCGGCGGACTCTGCGGACTGGCCTTTTCTCTACTGGGGCAGACATCTGGTTGGCAGCTAGAAGAGGGCAGACAGGCTGAGCGACCTGAGGAGCTAGCAAACGGATCCTGAGCAGGCAACTCTGGGCTAACTGGGCGGACTCCAGGAGGAGTCTTCCCCTCATAGAGCGGAGACCGCCCCCTATCGGGTGACCTGGGCGGACTCTAGAGGGAGTCTGCCCGGCTAGGCAGAGGCCGCCCCCTAGCGGGCGGCCTGGGCGGACTCCGGGGGAGTCCGCCCGGCAAGGAGGAGGCTACCCCCTAGCGGGCGGCCTGGGCGGACTCCGGGGGAGTCCGCCCGGCAAAGCGGAGGCTGCCACCTAGCGGGCGGCCTAGGCGGACTCCGGGGGAGTCTGCCCAGCTAGAGGAGGCCTCCCCCTAGCGGGCGGCCTGGGCGGACTCCGGGGGAGTCCGCCCGACAAGGTGGAGGCCGCCCCCTAGTGGGCAGCCTAGGCGGACTCCGGGGGAGTCCGCCCGGCTGGCGGAGGCCGCCCCCTGGAGGGCGGCCTGGGCCAACTCTAGGGGGAGTCCGCCCGGCAAGACGGAGGCTGCCCCCTAGCGGGCAGCCTGGGTGGACTCCAGGGGAGTCCGCCCAGCAGGCGGAGGCTGCTCCCTGGCGGGCGTCCTAGGCGGACTCCAGGGGGAGTCCGCCCGGCAAGATGGAGGCCGCCCCCTAGCAGGCAACCTGGGAAGACTCGGGGGAGTCCGCCCGGCTGGCGGAGGCTACCCCCTGGCGGGCGGCCTGAGCGGACTCCAGGGGGAGTCTGCCCGGCAAGACGGAGGCCGCCCCCTAGCGGGCTGCCTAGGCGGACTCCGGGGGAGTCCGCTCGACAGGCATAGGCTGCCCCCTGGAGTGCGGCCTAGGCGGACTCCAGGGGGAGTCCGCCCGTAAAGATGGAGGCCGCCCCCTAGCAGGCAGCCTAGGCGGATTCCGCGGGAGTCCGCTCGGTAGGCGGAGGCAGTCCCCTGGCGGGCTGCCTGGGCGGACTCTAGGGGGAGTCCGCCTGGAAGATGGAGGTCTCCCCTGGCGGGCGGCTAGCGGAGCGTCCGTCCTTGAGCGACTTTGGATCCGGCAGTCCGCGATGGTGGACATCAGCTGTAGCCTGCTCCTTGCGGGTGGGAACCTGTAGGAGAAAAGCAGAAAAAATGGGCACCTTGGAGAGGATTGCCGATTTTGGGGTTACAATAATCCCCGCACTTTTTTTAGTTCCGAAGGGAATTTCGAAAAAGTAGGAGACCCACAAAAATCGTGATCCTCCCCAAAGAAATCAGGAGAGAGAAAAAATTGGAGATTGGGAGAGATAGAACCTGATGTCTCTCCTTGAAAAAATTTGTCAGTGCCTATTCTTTACCTGTGAAGAAAAAGTCAATGCAGGCAAAAGGAGGTACATCTTGCGTGTACCTGAGCTGAGGGGGACTCGATGGTATCTACTAGTCTCTGCAAAAGTAAGGTAAGCGAGTAGATAGGAAAAGAAAAATAAGCTGCAAGTACCTGAGAGGAACTTGCTGATGTCTGCTAGTCTCTGCAAAAGGAGAGTGAGCAAGCAGATAGGAGAAGAAAATAAGCTACAAGTACCTGAGAGGAACTTGCTAATGTCTGCTAGTCTTTGCAAAAGGAGAGTGATCAAGCAGATAGGAGAAGAAAATAAGCTGCAAGTACCTGAGAGGGAACTTGCTAATATCTGTTAGTCTCTGCAAAAGGAGAGTGAGCAAGCAGATATAAAGGAAAGAAAACTAAGTTGCAAATATCTGAGCGGAACCTGCGAATGTTGACTGTTGATATGATAAGAGATAATCAGATAACAGAAGATATACCTGGTAAACTCTGCTATCAATTGAATAAAGATCAAACCACGATAATGAAAGTCTCGCGTGATCAAGATATAATGCCAACATTGCTCGCCATAAAAGATCAGCAATGTTGTGGGTCCACTGAAGGAACGGCTTGAGAGTACCTTGGAGTGTTTGACTATCACAGCGTGAGATGATCACAGAGACAAGGCTATACCCGGGGGCCATTTCTTGCCAAGCAAAGATAATCTTAGCTGTAATGTATCCCTAGCGGAGCACAGTAGAGCTAACACACCGGGACCTCACTCTATGCGCGTTGTTTGTTAGATACCATCTAGGATCCAAAGCCCTGAAGTCCGCCTGCACAGATTGGATAGCTCCTACTACACATATGGGAACACTCCCCGCTATACGTGGTCATCGTGGTGTTACGCTAAAAACCAACTTATGGGGGGACGAGCAAGACCTAGCGATATTTCAATTGTTCAGTGATCCCTTTGGCAAAGAGAAAATAGAGAGGAGACACTCCAAAAAAGTAAAAGTGTCAGTACGAGATCTATGATGCAAAAATATTAAAATGAATGAAAGAGTACTTAAGTGTTTCAGAGAAAGTGTTCAAAGAATAAAAATAACCAGCTACAATTAAGAATAGTTTTTTGGGACTTTACGACATCCTCTTTTTCCTCAGCATTATAGTTCTCCGAGAGTGCCTTCATCATCGGCATCGATGCACTCGCTAATATTAAAGTTGACACCACTACTTATTTGGCTCACTCCCTTTGAGCCAAAAGGAATGTCCGCTACTTCTTTGCCTTTCGTAGTAGACGGATCAGAGTGGTTATTCTTTTAGAATAAGTCACAAAACTTGCCTTGCTTCAGCATTCTTTCCAACAATTGACGAAGTGCTCGACAATTTTAAGTCAGGTTCCCTTTCTCTTTATTTAATTTGTAGTTGGGATATGAATCTTTGGATCTCTTATCTGCGGGCTGATAAGGCCTCTTATAATCGGGCTTACCTTTCATGACCTGGACTACTTCCTTTATAACTTTGTCTAGTTCATCTTCTAGCGGTTTACCACCCAGCTGTTAGTAAACTGAAGCTTCTTGTGGAGACAGTGTCGGATAAGCAGGAGCCGACAATTGTAATCTTTGAACATTGGGGGTGATCCCGACTTGGGAAGAGGTGTTGATGATGTCGTAAATTTCTTCCATTCCTCGCTAGCATTTGAAAATCCTTCTGAGGATACTTTGGTGGTTGCCCATACAAAGAAGAAGGATCTTTATTTATTACAAGCTTGGAGATATAGTTAGGATTGCTTTTTTCACCTCGTATGAATAAGTTGGCAAGGCTGATCATCTCTTGCCATGTCTTTGGCACTATAATATTAGCTACGAACTTAAGTGGTCCTTCTCTTAAACCACTTATTAGGGCGACTCAGTATATTTCTGGATCGATGTTTTCCATCTCAAGAAGCTCTCTTTGGAAACTATCGTCAAAATAAGCCCAATTCTCATTCTCTTGTTGCCTGATTTCAAATAGGGCTTCCAGACTGCCCTTCCTCTTTGTAGAGGTAGAAAATCTTAGTAGAAGCTCTCTTCGCAGATCAATAAAAGAAGCGATGGACTGAGGATGCAATCCATAGAACCACTCCCTTGCTCGTCCATCAAAGGAAGTTATGAGGAGTTTGCACATGGTAGCATCTGTAAGAGTCCTGAGAGCCTTGGCTAACTTGAAAGCTTATAAGTGGGCAATTAGGTCAGACTCACCAATTTAAATGGTACTCACGGCTCTCTAAAGTGAGAAGGAGTCGGTTCTTGCCATATACTATCTGTAAACGGCAATGGCTCTTCATGTTCTCCTAGAACATAAGGGAAAGGAAAAACGGAGCATAAGCTGCAGTTGAAAAAGGAGCGGGAGGATAGAAAGGAAAAGCTGCTACGGAAGGAGTAGCTGCGGGAGCTGAAGGGTAGGGATGAATTCCCTGGAAATTCAAGAATCTTGCTGGAATTCCTTGGGTAGCTTCCCAGAAGAAGTTTTGACAAGCTATAAACTCATCATTTTGAAACCGCAAAGGAGCTGCAGCCTTCCCTGGCGGGTAGGCTGCTGGACAGATCGGCAGATGAGCTGGTGGATAAACAAGAGGGTAGATCGTTGGATAGGTCTGCGGATTCCCCAATACTGTTGTCAGGTTGACTGGAGGAACTAGCGCTGCTTCCGGTTATTCCCCTAATCGTCGCGTGATAGCAGCTAGAGTATGGTTGATTTTCTATAAATGCTGGGTTGTTTCCAAACGCGATAGCTCTAAGGCTTCCTAGAGAGGATCTTCACTAGGACTTAAAGGAGTGAGGTTCTCGGTAGGTTGATGGTCTGACATGACTAACTGTTGAATTTCACTGTCTGTTCGAAACCAGATGGTCGCGTGTTAATTGTTGATGCCAAAAATGCACCTTTGTGTGAGCTCGAGAGGTGTACACGTTCGATCTGAGATGTAGGGATAAGGTAGGTGATGAGGAATGTCGAATAGCCGGTTACTTTGATGGTTAGGATGAGCGGTTGAGGGCCGAGAGAGAGGTGGAGAAGAGTAAGAGAGAGAGAGGCGCCGCTGGCAGCGGCAATAACAGAATTCTCCCTCCGCGGATAAAATGCCACTCCTGCAATGGGCTTTCCTTTTATTAAAAATCAGTGTTACAGCTTGAGTTCGCTCCTTTATATGGAAAAATATGGGACAAAAGAGAAGCTTGCGGCTAGAAAAAGAAGTCGCCAGAGGCCGCACGGGTTGAGCTCACAGATCGCCAGACCGCGTGGACTACCTATTCTACGGCTAGGTGCCTCAGGTCGCCTGACTAGATGGGCTGACAAGGAAGGTAACTGAGGCCGCTATTGTAGAGTAAGGAAAAGAGTCATGTCTACACGAGTTAACCGCTGAGCCCGCCCGGACAAGGTTGTTGAAGGACTTGCTAGAAAAGCCAAGTCCAGGCTCCAAGCAAGGGTTTGACGCTGAGGCCGCGCGGACTGAATTGGAATCCAGTCTGTGATTATTGCTGGAGGATAAATAACTATATTCATAGGGTTTGCTACCAAGGTTGCTCCCTGATCGTCTCTCTCCCCTTAATTAGAGTTATGGGGGCCTATTTATAGGCCCGAAGTGGAGACTCCCAGAACTGGGCTTGATGACGTCATCCCTGATGGTTTGGGCGAGCTGCAAGCGAATCCGCCACCTAATGGCGGACTGAGAAGGAGCTCGCCCTCTACTTTGGAAGCTGAGGAGCCCACCTGCTATTTGGAATAATCGAGTCTGCCACCTGCTAGCGGACAAAAGTTGAGTCCGCGTTATGCTGTCGGACTTAATAAGAGCTCGCCTTCCATTGAGTGTAGCATGTCCGCTTCCTTTAGGCAAACTAAGAATGAGTCTGCCACCTGCTGGCGGATAGCAGGTCGTCCACTGCTTCTTGGCAAACTGGAGGAAGGTCCTCCACTATTGGGCTACCTGGAGGCTTGTCGCCTACTGCTGCTATTTGAAGCAAGTCCGCCACTTGCTGACGGACTGAGGTTGAGTCTGCTTCTCCTAGAAAACTGATCGTGTCCACACCATGCTGTGCATAATGAAGTTTATTTCACGCTATATCATGCGGACTGAGGATGAAGTCACTGGGGACTGAAAAACAAGGTCACCTATTGCAGGCAGACTGGAGAGATGCTTTGTCTATGCGGGTTCTTGCTTGCGGTGACCTAGCCCACTAGCGGTAGGTTGGAGAAAGCTATCTACCCGACTAATCGCGTGATCTACTGGTGCGGACTGGGAATCATTCTGCACCTTTACAAAGTTGGCGACTATCGTTTTACTATCCTAGCCGTGAGGACAGAAAAGGCCTATCCGCGCGGTTAGGTGAAAAATAGGCCCCGAACCCCCGGGATTTGATGGAGCAGTCCATGGCTTGCAAGCTAGCCATCTAGGAGAGGATCGTGGATTTTTGGGTTAAAAATAAGCTAACAAAGGCAAAAGACTTTAAGAACTCCTTAAATGGAAGGAGTCAACAACTCGGGAACATTGCAGAAAAACTAAATAAAAATTTTAATCACCTAGGATTGGGAGCTGGCCCCACTAGAATAGTGAAAATTATCAATACGCATGCATGGAGGAATCCAGTATCCTTCACTAACGCTAAATAAAATCAACCTATCACAAACCTAGATAATGACCTTGAAAGATTCACGGTATTTAATAGAGTGAATGTATCTAATGGTAAGGTTATTTTATGGGAGAAACTTGTGGAAAATATTGTGCTAAAATCTATGGATGTTGTTAGCTGGGAACATGCGTTGACTGGATATCGACATAACCTCTGTGATATGTCGACATCAAATCGATGGAACTAGAAAGTTGTGTCGAATGCCAGTCGACGCATCTCCCCAGTTCTTAGTTCTACATTGTTATTTTATTATCATCCTTTTTATCTTACCTATACGAAGTGTTTTAGAAGATGAAAGTTGTTGGTTTAACAGACTAACACTCTTTTATCACAAGGGGTATTATGAAAGGCCTTCATATACATTCATCACCCTTTATAATAGAAAAAGTAGCAATGAGTCCAGGGTAACCAAGATCCAAACAAATGTTTAGTTTCCTGTGAAAGAAAGGATTATTCCTCCAAAAACCAGCCATGGTACTCGGACAGTGAATGCTCCAGACATATGAATGGATACAATGAATTGTTAGAAAACGATAAGGCCAAGAATGGACCCAACGTAATTTTTTGTGAATTTAATAATTGTCCGACAATTGCAATGGTATGATCAAAATTAGAGATACCACTTTCCCTAGAGTACATTATATTGAAGTTATTCAACATAATTGATGGTCTGAAACTATAGACATAATGGACAAAAGCAAGTGTATCTTATCGAGAGTACTATAGGATTTATAAAAAATGAAGGCCATATGTGACTCGAGTTTGCTGAGTACTTCTACTTTGAGTGAATTATTATTATTTTATTGACTAAAAAATTGATGTGTTGTGAGATGAAATAAATTAAAATAAAGAGCAAAACATTCGATCAAGAATGAATATTAAGGAAAATAAAATTAGAACGATTAAAACTAAAAATCTTGAAGACTAGAATTAACTGTTGAAAGTATCTAGCATCTACCTAAATAACCTAGAGGGGGGTGAATGGTGATATTTGTGTCTTTTTGCGGAATAAAAATTACTTAAAAAATCAAGCACACAAACAGAGAGATTTATAGTGGTTCCTAGAGTTGGGTACATCAACTTTCTCGCCTCGACTATCTACCACGAAGGCTAGATTCGGCTACTTCACCAAATTTAGATTTCGTCAAATCTCACACCTCGGAGCCGCAACTCCTACAACTCGGAGACAATGCTCCTATAACTTAGCGAACAACCTCTCCTATAACTCGATCCACAAACCGGATCTACTACTCGATGCACAAAGGGATCTACTCACTCGATCCACAAACAGATATACATACTCGGATATAAATCTTCTACAAGGGTAAATTAATATTACAACACAATAACAATTACAAGTCTTCGCTCCGACGTTCTTTGTAAAATTAGATCTTTAAGCTTGGAGAACTCGAAAAGTTAAAATCTTAAAGAACTTGAATCTTGAGTCTTCACACGTCTAGATCTAGAAGAATAAAAGTCTTTAGAAGGCAACGATCTAGATATAGAGGTCGAGGAAGACTAGATCTTACTGTGCTTGCAGGTTTCAGCCGATCGGAAAGTTGCGTGAGGAAGAAGGCTGACGGGTTTGCCGATTTAGAATATTTTGTCATTTTGAATCGGAGAGAAAATTAGAACAAAGCAAGATTAGCAATAAATAAGAATATCCCTAGGTATTTATAAAGAAAAACCCACCAATGGTATAAAGGGAATTTCCAAAAATGAAATCTGAAATTACTGTCCGTAGCCGACAGAAATCCATGACTGGTTTTGAGAAATTTTCGAAAAAATGACCTAAGTCAAATTCGTTGAGTATTGTCGAGTATTATAGTGATACTCGTCGAATACATCTTGATATACGACGAAAATGACTTGCCAAAACATCCCAGGTCAGCTATATACTCAACAATATGACGACAAGTCATTCTCGACAAATTCTTCGAGTATCACCAAGCATACTCGACGAATTCGTCGAGTAATGGTCAACAGACTCGACACACTCAATGCCTTATATTCGACGAATTGGACTTGGAAAAATCTACAGAAGTAGTGTCGACTAGACTCGATGAATTCGGCGTGTATCACTTAGCATATTCGACAAATTTGGAGAGTATCATTAGCTACATTCGACAAATTCAACGAGAATGCAAAATGATAATCGACGAATTTTACTTAACAGATTTTTCACTACGCCAATCAATGTACCCTAAGTATATATAATGAATTTGACGGGTATTGTTAAGTATACTCGACGAATTCGGCATGTATCAACGATGATACTCGACGAATTCGACGTGTATGCTTAACCATACTCGCCGAATTTTACTTAGGTAAAATTCCTATTTTTCCTGAATCTAACCCTTGACCATCCTTGAGCCTTCTCCTATACTTGGGATAGAAGTACACCCCAATAGATAGATTACACGTGAGTCAACACTTTGGCCTACACAATGAAGAATTACATTGTGTAGTCCTGTGTTTACAGACCCACTATAACCTGACATTGGTGTGTACTTTAATACAAACCTGCGAGTACCAAACTAAACTGTGGCATCAAATAAATTCTCAATTCATCTTAGCTAGACTGGACCCTTCTTCAAATCAGGGTTATTGTGGATGCAATACCCAACAATCTCCCCTATATAAAGAAGCAAAAATCCTACATGCTAAGGTGAATTGTACATAATGAATAATAATACTTTATGAGAAAAAATGAAATTAAAAATACCACGCATTCCAGATAAATAAGGAAATCATATTAATATATATATATATATATATATATATATATATATCAAATTGTTTAGTTTTAAGAGGACAACCCACAACATTCAACAATGTACATAAGATTCATTGATTTTGTCTGTTTTGACTCTTCGCACGCTATCTTGTAAAATATTCTTTGGGTTTCTGATAGTAGTTTGGAGGGGCTGGAGGAATTGGAATGACATTTGAGTTCTTCCTGAAATGAATCCTCTTTTTTGTATATGAAAGCTTGTACTTGTCCCATTCATCAAGAATATAATGCATCTCAGGCTTCTCACCACCGAGATCAACCAAGGAGATGGTGTCCAAAATAATCCTTCTGGAGATTGGGCTCCAAACTTCTTCCATTTCTCTAAACGGTTCCTCTCTTGCTATTTCTGGCATGACTTCAGACATGCCTTCCCTATATCTTCTTCTCTTGTGAACTGGGGGAGCAGGGTCTTCAGTCCTCTGAACTTCTGGGAATAAGGCAGTAGTAGCAGCAATATCCTGATCAAAATTCTGTAGATTCTGTGAGTCTTACCAGTACTGAGAGTAATCTTGGGGAGGATGAACCTCGCCAAGTGCTAGTACAGACATAACAGGAAGTTGATTTCCGGTCAACTTATTTTGTAGACACTCAATATTATCATACATGTAGTCATTTGTTGCCTTGAAGTTTTGTCCTGTAGAGGTTCCCAGCAAATCCACCTTAGCTACAAGGGCCACCTCCCCCTCTTTGGCTTCTGCGGTGATGGCAATGGCATAGCTGGCCATTGTGGAATCAAAGTGTGTCATAGATCTATTGTGCACATTAATAATCATTAGAAAATTAGAATCCGCATT
This sequence comes from Platanthera zijinensis, assembly GCA_039513925.1. Lineage (NCBI taxonomy): Eukaryota > Viridiplantae > Streptophyta > Magnoliopsida > Asparagales > Orchidaceae > Platanthera > Platanthera zijinensis. Next base: position 177,210,276 of record CM077082.1, read on the forward strand.
CTTTATAACCATCATATTATTCTTCAATCCTGACATTGTACGAATGATGGCTTGGCCACCCTGAATAAACCATGAATCAAGCTTCGTATCCCACTTGCTTATCTCAACTTTGACCTCTGCTAGGCCATTCAACATATATTTTTCAAACTCCTTATCTCTTTTCACAACCTTATACAATGAAGCCTCAAATTGAGCTTATTGCTTGGCCAACATCAGCTCGACTGCTTTCAGAAGAGAGTCATTATAAGAAGAAAGATCAGCAATCTGTGCCACTAGAACATCGGCTGGGATCTCAGAATCACTGGAGGACTCTTTTATTGGAGAAATATGAGCTTTCGAAGTCCGTACATGATTCTCAACATCTAGGACATGAGCATGCTCTTCTACTTCTCCTTCCTCGTCAGAAGTCGTGACCACCTCCTCTTAAGAAACTCGAGGGCCACCTGGTATCTTGATAATCCATTTCTCAAGGTTACGGTAGTACTCCTTAATGTGAGTAGACACAGTAATCATGGTCTGAGTCGCCTCCCCCTCAGAGACTGCAATAGAAGTCATCTCTAGGAGAGGAACTACTAGGTTGTACACTGACATGGCCTCAACAGCAACAACACTTGTACTCTCAACAACAACAACAACATCAATAATAATAGTCTTGTCTGTATCAATTATATTCTCTTCAGCAGCAATCTCAGATTCATCAACAGGAATATAAATCCCGTAATCATAAACCCTGAGGTCATCATCATCAGCAGTCTCAACATCAAATAAATCAGCATCCTCTTGGTCTGATGGAGATAGAACCTTTTTGTCAGCAACCTCTTCTAAAGCATCAGTAGGAACTGACTCTGGGGCTGGAAGCACTATATTTGGCATCTTTGTCACTGTCTTAGTGAATACACTCAAGGGCACTATAATAGTAGCCACTTGTGTTTCAACAGACTCCCCCTCAATTCCTGCACTCAATCCTTCAAGAAATTCACTGGGGTGTGGAGTAGGAATCCCGTCCTTAGGAGCCTGCTCTTTCTCCTCCACTAGCAAGTCAGGGACTCCCCCTGTCTTGACTATCCGCCTATCCCATCGAGAGAAGATAGTTGATTCGATTTTCTTTAACTGATGGATAGGTACTCCTTTGGTCATGTCAAACTTGTCACCGTCCATTTAATTCAGGTACAAGCTGAGAATCCTTCCAAAGTTGAGTTTGCGGAGACTGCCCTTTTTTTTCTCAAACAACATCGCACCCCGGTTCAACCTCTTCCTGCAGGTAATTACAACTAGCACTTTGAACATTTCTATAGACAGGTACTCGTTTGAACCAGTCTTACATAGCAATACTTTACCAACGATGTCTGATAGGAGTTTCCCTTCCTCGTTCATCCCTTTCCTCTTAACGGCCTTGGTTCCTCTAGGCAGTCCACAAAACAATATGGCTCTAGAGAAATCATCTTCGTCTGGGTAATCGGCATCTTCACGGACTGGAAGGCGTAAATACCTGTACATAAGAGAGGCTTTCACCTTTACCTTGTACTTCTGAATCCTGCTCTTAATAACTATGGCTTCATGTCTGAGCTTAGCATGATGGAATAACTCAAGGACTTCCTTGTCCAGAACTTTGCAAGGGTGTTCTAAGAAAAAGGATAGCCCTGTAGTCTCCAACATGAGAATGACATTCCTGAACTCATGTGAAGCAGAAGCAAACCCTGTCCGGACAATTTCACTTCCCCCTACCAAGCCACTGGTGCTTCTAGGAGCCATAAAAAACTACAATTTGGACTAGGAAAACTAGAATATGATATCACTGGAAAAATAGAATCTGATGCTACAATAAAACTAAAATTGGTAACCACAGGAGAACTGGAATCGGTTATCACTGAGGAACTAGACTCTGTTATCATTGAAAAACTGGAGTCTGTTATCACTGAAGAACTGGACTTGTCGGAATCGGCGACTTTTTGCTTCCGGGAACCCACCACAGTGCGAAATTGGCGGGAGAATCTGGATTCGACGGTTGGCTATGGCTTTGAAGAACTGCATAACCCTAATTGCGGGAAAGGAATCACGCGCCTTACAAGAACTTCTCGACAAGAATGACAAAGAGAAGGCGCGGGAGCTGAAAGGTCAAATTCTGGATTTTGGCGAATCGGATGGATTATCATCGAATGAACTGTGTGGCTCACCTCTTATATATATATAGGTATATAATTTGCAAATCAACCTAAAAGGCACGTACCTTATTTGTTGCCGGTTCTTCGGATCCAATATAGTAAGAAGAAATATTTCTGAATAAGTTAAATTCGACGAGATCCACCGGGTGCAGAGTTTAATTCGGAGAGTATCATATTGATATTCGATGAATCGATGAAATTTCCGTCCGATATACGCCAAATTTTCCTTTAGAAAATTTTCAGCTTTTTTGAAGTAGTTCCGGAGAGATCTTTTGCTTGCTTGGACTTCTTCAAGTGTCAATTTTCAGCATGCCTAGTTTCATTTTGAAAAACAAGAACTTGACCTCATCCAACACCTTTATAAAAATATTTGCAACTTGTTTGTCCGTCGGGACATAGCTGGGGCTATGTCCTTGTTCTCCACATACTCTCGGATGAAGTTATAGCGCACATCGATGTGCTTTGTTCAGCTGTGGGAGACTGGATTGTTTATGATTGCTATTGCACTGGATGAGTCGCAATACATTAGAATTTCTCTAAACTTATAGTCTTCTAGTTGATTCCGGATCTATAGAAGCTGTGCACAACAACTACCCGCAGAGATATACTCTGACTCAGTAGTAGAAGTTGCCACACAATTTTGCTTCTTACTGCTCCATGAGATAAGCTGTCTTTCGTGGAATTGACACATCCCGAAAGTGCTTTTCCTATCATCCCCGCTTCCTGCAAAATAGGCATCCAAAAAACAAATTAGCTCGACATCATTATTTCTCGAGTACCATAAGAGAAGATTGGGTTTTCCATTAAGGTATCTTAAAATCCGCTTTGCAGCGATGTAATGAGATTCCTTAGAGTACATCTCATATCTAGAACAGGCACATGTAGAAAACATTATATCAGGTCTACTGGCAGTGAGGTACAACAATGATACAATTATGCTTCTTTACTTGGTTTCAACAAAAGGTTTCCCTTTCTCATCCTTTTCCAGAGACACATTTGAACCCATTGGAGTATTCATAGAGGTTGCGTTCTCCATTCCGAATTTCTTAAGAATCTCCTTGGTGAACTTCGTCTGAGAGATGAAAATTCCATCTTCAGATTGCTTCACCTGAAGTCCAAAGAAATACTTCAGCTCTCTCATACTGCTCATTTCAAACTTCTCTTGCATAAGTTTAGAAAACATTTTGCAAAGGTTGTCTTCTGTAGAGCCAAATATGATGTCTTCGACATAGATTTGCACTTGCAAAATCTTGCCTTTAACTTCCCTAAGAAATAATGTCTTGTCTATCTTTCCCGTTGTGAACTTGTTCTCAAGAAGAAAGCTAGACAACGTCTCATACCAAGCTCGGGAAGCTTGCTTTAAGTTATATAATGCTTTATTAAAAAAATATACGTAATCATGGAATTGAGAATTTACAAAATCTGGGAGTTGCGCTATGTATACTTCCTCTTTCAGATTCCCGTTGATGAATGTTAACTTCACGTCCATTTGGTAGACGGTGAAGCCTTTGAGGGCAACATACGTAAGAAATAACCTAACCGCCTCAAGCCGAGCCACTGGAGCAAAGGTCTGGTCGAAGTTGATCCCCTCTTCTTGTTTGTATCCTTTTGCTACAAGTCTGGCTTTGTTTTTGATGATTACTCCGTGTTCGTCTAGCTTGTTTATGAATATCCACTTGGTGCCAATCACGTTCTGTCCTTTAGGCCTGGATACCAGCTCCCAGACTTTGCAGTGTTCAAATTAATTGAACTCCTCTTGCATTTCCAGTATCCAAGAAGCTCCCTTATTTTCCTCTTCGAATTTCTTCGGCTCAACCTGAGACAGAAAACTAAGATGCATAATTTGATTAATTGTACCTCTTTTGGTTCTCTCACTGTCATCTGGCTCTCCAATTATCTGATCAGCTGGGTGATATCTTAGGTGTCTGAACCCTAGATCCTTGCTCTCCCTTCAATAGGCTCTGCAATATCTAGTGCATCCTCTATAGGTTGTAGCAATTCTTCCTCTAGCGGTTCTTCATCCACCAAGCTTTGATCGACAATCTTGACTGAGCTTGGAGCTTCTTCCTTGACAGCTTCACCCAAGCTTAGCTCTTTAAACCTTGTACCTGCATCTACATCAATAACACTAGATGAGCTACTTTGGAGCATGCTTGTCTCATCAAATACAATATTTATTGACTCTTCTACCACCATAGTTTTCTTATTAAAAATCTTATATGCCTTACTATGGCTTCTATAACCTACAAAAATACATTCAAAACATTTTTCACTAAACTTTGTGTGATAATACTTCCCATTATTAAGTACAAAGCATTTACTTCCAAAGATTCTAAAATAGTACACATTCGGTTTTCTGCCCATCAATAGCTCATAGGGGTTCTTACGATAGCTTTTGTTGATAAGTGCTCTATTTTGCACGTGACACGCCGTGTTGATTGCATTAGCCCAGAAGTGCTACGAAAGTAAAGCGTCATTCAACATCATTGTACATGCTTCAATTAGGGTTCTATTCATTCTCTAATTAACTCTTTTGCTATGGAGTCCATGGGGAGGAAAACTCATGAAAGCCTTGACTTTCACAGAGTTCTATCATGACACCAGACTCAAACTCTGTTCCATGATCACTTATGATTTTGACCACTGAGCAGTTCAGTTCGTTCTGAATTTGCTAAACAAAATTGGTGAAAGTCTCGAAGGTATCTGACTTGTGTTTCAAGAAGAACACCCAAGTAAAATGCAAGTAGTTATCAACAATTGCTAATGTGTAGACCTTAAATCCTAGACTGTGAATTAGCATAGGACCAAATAAGTCCATATAAAGTAAGTATAAGCTTATTGAAGAATCTTTTTCAGCAATACCCTTGAAGGTAGCCCGTGTCTGCTTACCCATTTGACATGAGTGACATGGACTCTCTTTAAGGCACTTAATGTTGTGGGCATCATGCACTACGTTGTGAGAAAATAGCATATTTATTATTTTGAAATTAATATATGCTGATCTCTTGTGTTACTGGTTATAGAGAGATGCACTACTTTTAGCCCCAAAACACATTATGGTAGAATTATCTAAACAATGAAAATTTAAACAAAAAATATTTCTACTCTGAGTGCCTGTTAAGACCGTCTTTAGATTTGCAGACGATTTTATCAAGCACTTGTCCTTGCAAAACTCAATTATGTAGCCTTTATCACATATCTGACTTATGCTTATAAGATTATGGTGTAATCCTTCAACATAAGCTATATTTGTGATAGAGACTATGCCGTTAGAAATCATACCATAGACTTTTGTAGTTCCCCGGTCTGACCCTCCAAAGATCACTTTTGTTTCGTCTTTGACTGGGGTATACTCAAGTAGAAGGCTTCTAATCTCGGTCATGTGCCGAGAGCATCCACTATCGAAATACCAGATCGGATTTTTGGTGGCTTTTGGACATACCTGCAAAAGCAAATCATTTTACCTTAGGAACCCAAATGTATTTGTGTCCTTTGTTCCTAGTCAGCTAAACACCACTAGGAACATTAAGCTTGCGAGTGGTCGATCTCGCATTGCTAACTACGGGGGTTACATAATTTGCAGGATTGTACTAACAATCTGCGCCAAAATGACCAATCTTGCCGCACCAATAGTCAAACCTGTTGTACCTTCTCTTGTACTCCTGTTTTAGCATTTGAAGTGGAGATCTAGTAGGGGCAGCATTCTTTGATGTGGAAGCCTCTTGGTTGAACCATACATAGGAGCTCCCCATCTCTTTATCCTTAGTCACAATAGGTTTGGCTTTTAGTGCCTTCTTATGGTTATGGCCATATACATACGGACCATAACTCTTCATCTGAATTTCTTCATAAGGTTCTTTGAACATGCTGGCACCAAATTCACGGGCACGGGTCCATCCCTGGTATCTATTCTTGGGCTCTACATAAGTAGGCCTAGCATAATGACCATTGGATGACTCAAGGCCACACTTGTTTGTCGGGAAGATTACCTTCCTAAACGAGGGTTGACCCATGGGTGACTTCCCTTTTTCCTTAGCGTTAGCCTTCCTGATAGCCTTACCCTTTCCACCAACGTGGCCAAGACCACTACCCTTCTTCTGAGCTGAAAAATCATCAATGAGAGGGAGAATAGTCTTCGGCTTGGAGTAACTCTCAACGAGTTTTCTCTCCACCACGAGCTTTTCTTACAGCTCATCAAGATATTTTTCTTCAGACTCAATGTCTTAGTAGATCCCTTGAGTTTCTCTTTCAAGGAGTGTACTTCATCTCTGAGAGGAAGTAATTTTGCAATTTCTTCCTTCAGATTAGTTTCCACTGCCTTGAGGGAGGCAATCTCCTTTAACTGCTTTCAGACTACCTTACAACATTTTTCGAAAGCCATTAATAGGTGCTCGTGCTTGTTGGAACACCCTATTCCTAATTTGGGTAAGGATCACTATGTCCATAGGATTGTGTCTTGACCTCATTGTATAGATTTAAATGTCAACTAGAATAGGTCTAAGGCTTAGAACTTAGGTTTGAAAGCTGCCCCCAAGACCTCTTAGTTCAGATTACAAGTGCAGAAGACCAAAGGAAATTTTCGTTGAGCTCAGATCGACGAGGCGTCGAACTCAGTTTGACTATCTCTGAGCTCAGGTCGACGAGGCTACGAACTTGGTTCAACGATCTCCGAGCTCAGATCGACGATTTATGTCTCAAGTCAAACTCCAGATCTCTGAGCTCAGATCGACGATAATCGAGCTCTGTTCGACGATTTTTTTTAGAGATCGACGATTTAAGGATTTCAAATCAAACTGTTATGTAATTCAAATATCTTCAATATCCAACATTTAATGCATGAAAATTTTGTAGCCGTTTCATCAATCTGGAGCAAGTTTCAAGGAGACTACAAGGGAATGTTTCTTAGGACTTTCCTCCAAAGAAAGCTACCAATTAAGTAAGTCATTTATGACTGGCTAACGGCTATCAAGGAGATTTGATTTCATAATATCATTACAGACAATAGAGACAAAGAATAAAAAACCAAGGAGAATATCTCTCAAGAATTCTACAGGATTATACAGTTAGAGTTCTACAGAACACAAGGAATAGAACAGAGAAGGAGATCAACACACAGAGAAGAATCTCTTCTATTCTTTCAGATCTCTTCTCTGATTCAAGTTTTCCAGGCTTCATCAATCAAAGACTCTAGACACAACACATTTCAGTCTTTGCTGAAATTATCAATTGCTGGAGATCTCAACTTACTTAAGGCTTATCACCCTGTGCAAAGCTTCTTCTCCTGACCTACTGCTAATCTCAGGTGGAGCTTTGACATCAACAAATCCACTAGTCTTCTCTTTGATTTTTGACAGAGAAGAACACCTTCACTCTTTTTATTTTCTTTTGCTGTAAAAGGGTTATTCAGAACTCCCTTCAAAAGTTTTGTGTTTGGTTCCTGAGACCTTGTCAAAACTCAGTGGTGGCAAGACACCTGATCAAAAAATCTGGTTTGGTTTATGAGCACCTTATCAAAAGTTCATTGGTGCCCAGGACACCTGATCAACTCATCCTGTAGTGGATTCCTACCTAAGGTGGTAGAAGAGTGGATGTACCCAGGTTGATTGGGGAACCACTATAGCTCCTTGTGTCATCTGGTTTGCTTGTGTATTGGTTGTTGTGTGCTGTGTTTTTATATCTTGCTTTACTTTGTTTTATTTACTGCAAGCACAATACAGTATAAATAAATAAAGTCTTCCACTGCCAATTAGTTTTTAATTTGCAAAATTATTTTAAAATACTCTATTAACCCCCCCCCCCCCATAGAGTAAAGGTAGATCTTACCCTCACTTTCAATTGGTATCAGAGGGAGGTTTGTTGTTTTTACAGGATAAAAACTAAACCAAAAGATCTCTGATAAGATCAACCTTTAATAGAGGGTTGTTATTTCTATTATAATTATTTTAATATAAATCCATGGCACAGAATAAAGACTATGCAAGCACCAGACCTCCAGTGTGCAATCTTTCTAAGTTTGCACTTTGGAAGGCAAGGATTAAATTATACATGAATTCTATTGATGAGGATATCTTTAATTCTGTTTTAACAGTGTGTCCAAGACCTCCAGAAACCACAAGTACAAATGTTGTTCCACCCCCTAAAGGAACAGATGCAGACATCAAGAAGTGGAAAGTTGTTGATGCAAAGGCAATGAATATATTGGCTCAGACAATGTCTGATGATATATTTCAGAAAGTACCTGAATGCAACTCAGCAAAGGAAATCTGGGACAAGCTATCTGAGCTTGTGTCAGGATCTGTTGATGAGAGAAAGGACAAAAGATCTCATCTCATAACCCAGTATGAGAACTTCAAGAAGGGAGAAACTGAGTCAGTAGCTGACATGTATAACAGACTCAGTCTGATTGTCAGTGAATTAAAAACGTTTGACAAGGAGATCTCACTGACTGAACTCAATGATAAGATCCTAATATGCTACCCCAGCACTTGGGACTCAAGGATCTGGACAAAGGATGTCAGAAGCTTGAATGAGATCACCACTGAAGCTCTATTGGGCAAGCTCAAGTCTTATGAGCTGCTCATCAAAAATAGAGAGGAAGAGCAAAAGACAGCTTCTCCAGAACCAAGGAAGGAGAAGACAAATGCTTTTAAAGCTACAGAAGAACATCCTGAAGACAAGGTCATAGACAATGAAGAGATAATGAGCCTACTAGCCAAAAGATTCTATAAGATGGCTAGAAAAGACTTCAGGAAAAGGTCATCCAAAGGCCATGAAAAGCCAAGATATGACAAATCCAGTAATAAAGAGATTATCTGTTTTGGATGCAGGAAACTAGGCCACATTGTGCCTGACTGTCCAGAAAACCGAAATAAGGACAAGAAAGATAAGAGAGAAAGGAGAAGAGACAAAGACTCCAGGAGAAATAACTATGACAAATCCTCCTCTAGCAAGAACAAGCATACCAGGAAAGGATTTGTAGCTGAGACCTGGAGTGAGACTGAAGAAGAATCAGATGCTTCATCAAGCTCAAGTGATTATGAAGATGATGCCTAAGAGAAGGACTTCTGCATGATGGCTATCAATGCCTCTCAACATAATTCAGATGCAGAACAAGAGTCAGGGTCTGAATCTTAACCTGAAGCTGTAGAAGATCAGGTAATAGACTCTTTTGATTTTAATTCAGAGGACTTTAAATTTGAGTTTAAGGCACTGTGTTTAGACCTACTCAAGTCTGAGAAAGATATTATCTATCTCAAAAATCAACTGTCTGAACACAACACCTTAAAATCAGAAAACCTTAAACTCTCTGAGGAGTTAGAATGTTGTAGGGAGCAGATAGCTTCACTGAAAAGTGAACTATCTGAGGCAAAGAAGTTTGAAGAATCCCTCAATGGGAGAAGCATCAAACTGATGGACATCACAAGCACAGTGAATTCAAGACTTAACAGTATACTGGGCTTGGGAGCTTCATCCAGACAACATATAGTATTAACAACCCCAATCAAATTTATCTCAGATAAAGGAAAGGTAGTTGTAGAGGTAGTTAGGAAGAATTCTGATATACCTAAGGAAAATAAGGTTCAACAGAAAACGTCGAACAGAGCTAGACGATCTCCGAACGGAACTCAGCGATCTTAAGCTGCATCGTCGAACTCAGGTCGACGATCTCTGAACTCTGAACTCAGGCAAAGTCGATCTTCGAACGGAGCTCGATGATCTGACCCAAGATCGTCGAACTCAGCTCAGAGATCATCGAACAGAGCTCAAAGCTTTGAACAATCTTTTAAGGGTAAGTCAAAATTCAATTCTAGAGGTCCTACATCCCAAGGCTTCAACCCTTATTCTCAATGGATAATACCTCCTAGGAGATATCATCTAGAAGGCTATAAGAGTCAACCAGGGATGTCTCTTATTTCAGATTTTAAAGGTTATCAACCGAGACCCAAGGTAAACTGGGTCAAAAACAAATAAATTTTTATATGTACAGGTGAATACCTATCCAACAATAAACCAGCAATGGTATCAAGATAGTGGGTGCTCAAAGCACATGATAGGGAGCAAGGATAATCTTACATCCTTCAAAGCCAAGCTTGGACCCAAGGTCATATTTGGAGACTCAAACTTTGGACAGATCAAGGGATATGGTGCAGTACAGATAGGGTCAGTCACATTCAAGAAGGTGGCCTCTGTGGAAGGACTGAAGCACAACTTAATCAGTATCAGTCAATTGTGTGATGAAGGCTACCAGGTGACTTTAGACAAATCTTCATGCAAAATCAAATCAGAGGACAACACAACTGTGTTGACAGGTAAAAGGAAAGGTAACATCTATCTTATAGATTTTCAATCAACTAAGGTAGATATCTGTTTGTTCAATTATGTTAGTAAACCAAATGAGCTATGACATAAGAGATTAGGACATGTAAACCTTAGAAACATTGCTAGGATATCCAAGGACAACCTTGTTAGAGGACTACCTTATGGCCCCTACAAGAAGGAAGGACTTTGTAGGGCTTGTCAATTAGGCAAGCAAACTAAAAATAGCTGTAAGTCATTTAATAAGAGTGATTCACCTAGGATTTTGTATTTGTTACACATGGATCTATTTGGACCCATTACAGTACAAAGTCTAGGAAGGAAATCTTACACTTTAGTAGTTGTAGATTACTTCTCTAGATTCATATGGGTGTTCTTTCTGAGGAAGAAGTCTGATAACTTTAAGTGTTTGGCAGAGTTTCTCAAATGCATACAGATTGAGTTCAATACTCACATTGCCCTGATTAGAAGTGATCATGGGACATAGTTTGATTCTCTTCTTATGCAAGAGTCTGTCAGAGTGAAGGGATCAGGCATACTTTCTCAGCTCTTAGAACTCCTCAACAAAATTGGGTAGCTGAAAGGAAAAATAGAATCCTTATTGAATCTGCTACTACATTATTGACAGATGCTCACCTTCCTCTATCCATTTGGGCAGAGGCAGTGAACACCTCAAACTATGTGTTGAATAGAAGTTTGATACATAAGCTGAAGGGCAAGACTCCCTATGAATTACTCAAAGGGAAGAAACCTAAAGTAGACTATTTCAGAATTTTTGGTTGTATTTGTTACATACATAATAATGACAAGAAATATATAGCAAAATTTCAAGCCAAAGCTGATGAAGGAGTGTTTCTGGGATACTCCATGATCAGTAAGGCTTATAGGGTATATAACAAATCATCTCTTAAAATTGAAGAATCTGTGCATGTGTCCTTTGATGAAACTAACATGTCTTACAAGGAGAAGAATACTTCTACCATAAAACCTTCGCTGGTACATTCTCTTTCAGAGAATTTAGACAGGATAAACATCATTGAAAAGGATATAACACCTTCACCTATCCAATAAAAAGGTGAAAGAAGTGAAGATGAAGATGACATTCAACATCCTGGTTAGAATCACATTGAAGAGCCAGTTGTTGTTCCACAAGAGGAAACAACAACACCGGTTGGTAAACAATCAACACCCCCTGTTGATTTAGTAATATCAAGAGATCATCCAATCTCACAAGTGATTGGAGACATCTCAGCTGGTGTGCAAACCAGAAATCAGGTCAACCAAAACCTGATGCACACCTGCTTTCTTTCTCAAATTGAGCCTCAATCCGTACAAGATGCAGAACAAGATCCACACTGGATCTTTGCAATGTAAGAGGAGTTAAATCAATTTGAAAGAAACAAGGTTTGGGAGCTAGTGCCAAGGACAAAGGATCATCCCATTGTTGGAACAAAATGGGTATTCAGGAACAAACTAGATGATCAAGGCATTATTGTAAGGAACAAGGCAAGGCTAGTTGCACAAGGATACTCTCAAGAAGAAGGAATAGATTATGACCAGACCTTTGCACCAGTTGCAAGGTTAGAGGCCATAAGAATATTCCTAGCCTATGCAGCTCACAACAGATTTAAAGTTTATCAAATGGATGTGAAGAGTGCATTTCTAAATGGAGATATTAAGGAAGAAGTCTATGTCAGACAACCCCCAGGTTTTATCTCTCCTACTCATCCTGATCATATTTTTAAACTGCATAAAGCATTATATGGTCTCAAGCAAGCTCCTAGAGCATGGTATGAGACCTTAGCATGCTTTCTTTTGGAAAATGATTTTAAAATGGGTAGAGTAGACAAAACTCTTTTCATTAGAACCCATAAGTCTAATATCCTACTAGTACAAATTTATGTAGATGACATTATCTTTGGATCTACTGATTCAAACTTGTGTAAGAGGTTTTCCAACCTAATGCATTCAAAATTTGAAATGAGTAGCATGGGCGAGCTTTCCTTCTTTCTAGGATTGCAAGTCAAACAGCATGTTGATGGCATATTCATTTCTCAAACCAAGTATGCAAAAGAGTTGGTTAAGAAATTTGGTATGTCTGAAGCATCATCTATGAAAACACCTATGCCTACTAATACTGTATTAGATGCTGATGAACATGGGAAACCTGTTGATCAGACAACATATAGAGCAATGATTGGCTCTTTATTGTATCTAACAGCTAGTAGACCTGACATAATATTTGCTACATGCATCTGTGCTAGATTCTAAGTAAGCCCTAGACAGTCACACCTAACATGAGTAAAAAGGATTCTTAGGTATCTGAAAAGTTGTCCAAATCTAGGTCTCTGGTATCCAAAAGATTCAGGATTTGAATTAACTGGATTTTAAGATGCTGATTATGCTGGATGTAGAGTAGATAGGAAAAGCACCAATGGAACTTGTCAGTTTATTGGTGACAGACATGTCTCCTAGTTTTGTAAGAAATAAACATCTGTGTCCACATCAACTGCTGAAGCTGAATACATGACAGCATGTAATTGTTGCTAACAGATATTATGGATTCAAAATCAGCTCCTAGACTATGGTTACAACTTAGATAAGTCAAAAATCTTTTGTGATAACACCAGTGCTATTTCTATAGCCCAAAATCCAGTCCTCCATAGTAGGACAAAACATATAAGGATTAGGCATCACTTCCAAAGAGATAATGTTGAAAAGAATAAAATTGAACTTCAATATATCCCAACTGATTTGCAAAGGGGAGATATTTTCACCAAACCCTTGGATGAAAAGAAACACACATTCTTCCTGAATTAGTTAGGAATGTTAGATGGAGGAAGTCTAAATTAAGATCCAAGATTTTTAAAACCTTAAAATTGACAAAGACTAGGCTAAAAACTTGATTTTTTTCTAGTGTCTATAGGTTCTTTCTTAACTCTGAACTATGCTCGACATTTTTCCTTAAGATCGTCGAACGGAGATCGACGTTCTCATGAAAGCGTCGAACAGAGCTCAGCGTTTCCCTGATAGTGCTAGCCTATCTCTTTCCGGTCAGAGATAGTCGAATGGAGCTCTATGCTCTCCAATATCATCGAACGGAGATCAACGATGTTGAAGACCTTTCAGATTCCTTTAGAAGCCCAGATCGTCGAACTGAGTTCAACGATCTTTCCATTTCAGCGTCGAACCCTGATATAAAATCATTTTCGGCTGTCGTTCTCTTTTGCGCATTCATACTTTCTACAGAGCTTTCTTTCCCTCCAAACACCTCTACACTTGGTCTTGTTTGGTTTGTTTTTGCAGGAAAGTCATGGCCGTTTCAGTTGCTGTCCTAGCCGCCATGAAATTCGACACATGATTTTACATTGATATGGATTCATTTGAAGGCACCGATCAGATTTTCAAGGACTTCATAGAGTTATTCAAAGAACAACAGCTGGTCACCATTATGACTTCAAGGATTAAGATTGCTGTCGACAAAATCAAGGAATGGGTATACACAGCCCATAACCTAGATCAGAATACAGTGGTCGGGACTATCTCGGGAACCCAGGTATCCCTAACTCTCGCAATTTTGACAGAGGTATTTCAACTAAGTACTGGAAATGATAGTGTTGAGTTGTCTGGAGAAGAGTTTTCTAATATGCTAGATAGAATGGGTCATAATGCAGCAAACCCCAATAAGTTACTTAAGAAAAATCTATCACTAGAATATAGATTTCTGGCTGATGTAGTGGGCAAAGTCATATTAGCAAAACACTCTGCCCATGATACTATTTCTAAGTATCAGTTCTGTCTAATGGCTGCTATTGTAGATAAGAAACAGTTGAACTGGGGAGAGATTTTCTTTGATCTGATTAAGAAGAAAATCAATAAGAATTTTGTAAATTTTGGGAGAATAGTTGGATTGTTTTTGAACAACAGATGCCCCCAACTGCTGCTCTCAAATAACATGCATATACATGCCTCCAAGAGGTTGTCATCTGCCTTATTTGGCAAATGGTAGAGGACAATTGTAAACCCCAGCAGGACCCCCTCAACAGCTACTACTTCAGGCACCAAGACTACTTTAGTCACTTCCCCTCAAGCAACTGCCCCATTAGAGGATTTGCCTTCATCCTCCATCTCATCTCCACCATCTCCACCTCCAGTTTCCTCAACCATCCCTACATCCCTCATCATAATTTCATCTACAACAATCTCTACACCTCCTCCAGCCACTCTTCAAGAACAATTTTATCCACTTCATTACTATCCCCCACTAGAACTTGACTCATCCGTCCATATTCCATCATTCAACCTCCTAGATGACTCCTATATGGATGATTCACCTTCTTCTCCATAAGAGCTTTCATCTTCTTCCACCTCCTTCCAACAGCTTCTTCAAGATATCTTAGCTCAGCCCTCATTCACACCATCCATCTTTACAGTCACACCATCCATCACCATCCCAGTTTCATCCATCACCATCATCCCTATATCTGAACCATTCATACCACTTCCATCAACATCACCCCCACACATTTCTGCAGCTCCACCAACAACATCCACTTCTGCAACATTCTTCTCTCCCTCTACTAAAGCCTCCCTTGAACAAGTAGATGTTCCTGCACTTGCAGATAGGTTATTTGAGATTTTAGCTCCCAGGCTAATACTCCTGCTGGAAGCCTCCTTGGCTCATCTTCTAAAATCTATCAATGATTTCTCTGCAAGGCTATCTTCTTCCAATCCTCCTAAGGCAATCCCTTCTTTGGGGTGCCTAGATCAAGTTTCTACTGAATCTAGGAAGGGGGAGATGCCCAATGAAGAAGCCATGCCGCCTGCTGAAGTTTCAGATTTCATGCTAAGTTCAGAAGCAGTGCCAAATGTTCCAGCTCTAGCCCCAGTCCCATCTTTCAGTGCAGTTAATCTCAGGTTCCTGCTTTCAGTTTTTGATGTTCTATATAGTAGATATCTTCCAGCTCCAGATGCTGAAGATCTTTCTAAGGCCATTGTGCCTGTTTCAATCTGTGATCCCAGCTTGATCCAATCATATATTGATTCAATCAAGTATGTGGAAGTTCCAACTACTGATGATGATGTGATGATCACATAGGCTATTGTTGAGCCTATTGTTGTTTCAGAGCCTACTGATGTTGTTTCAGAAGCTGTTGTTGTTATCTCAGAAGCTGCTGCAGTACAAGTTATTCCAACTTCTTCTGTTGTTATTCCTACTATTGCACCTCCTGCTTCTGCTCCTGTTTCCCCCACCAAGGCAGCTTACAAGGAAATAAATGCTATGTATGATAAGCCCCAGAGCTCTGATAGTGATGAATATAGGACAGACTCTTATGATTCTTCTGCAACTATTGCAAGGAAGAGGAAAGCTAGAAGTAAAGCAATGAGGAGAGTTCCTGCAAAGAAAGCCACTTCTGAAAATGACATTCCTTATTATACATTGCATGATTGTCCCATTACAGAACATTGGATGCAATATTTTAGGAATTAGCTGAAGGCTATGAAGAAGAAAAAGAGATGCAATGAAAGATCTCTTCCATTTATTCATCCTCCTCATCCTCCTTCTCCTAGTGCAGGATCTAGTGCTGATTCAGCCTCCAATATTTCTACTCAAAGATCTGCCCAGTCTCATGTTCAAGCAAGAGGTTCTCAGTCCAGAATCTACAGCTCCAGGGGAAATCAATCTAGAGGAAGCCAGCAGAGAGGCAATCAGAGAAATCAGCAAATATACACCAGAGGACAGTCAAGATACAGGCCATATGAAAGAAGAAGACAAGCGGCTTCCAGTGATACTACTGCAGGGCTATTCCCTTAAAAACTCAGAGAAGGATTTCATGAAAAAAGCTGCTCCTTTAGATACTATTAATAAATATGAGCCTCCTGTTCCATTTTAAGATCCAGAGAATAATCCAGTCTCTTGGACAGCCAGGATGAAGGAGCTAGCTACTTTAGATCAGATGAGGAAAGTCAGAGAGCAAGGGAAAGACACCTCCAATATCTCAACATTTTCTGAGCAAAGAAAGCAAGAACTTGAAAGGTATTCATCCAGGAAATTCTTTGACCCAGAAAGGTATATGGAATTGCACCCAGAGGCAGTTGTTCCTAGAGCTAAATCTCAGAATACTCTTGGTGCTGCTGAAGATAGAAGATCAAAGAAAGAAGCAGAAAACCCCAATAGGGAAATTTTTTTCAAGAAAGCCAAGGAAAAGGACTGCTAGTGTAAGCTGAACTATATATCTCACTCTGAACAATTTGTTGTGTGTTATATATATATATGCTTCTGCAATGCTGTTGTCTATAATTCTGCAATGTTGTATTTATTTCTGCTTATTTGTATTTAAATTCCTATAAATCATGTAAATAGTAATCCTAACCCAAATAGGGGGAGATTGTTGGAACACCCTATTACTAATTTTGGTAAGGATCACTATGTCCATAGGACTGTGTCTTGACCTCATTGTATAGATTTAAAGGTCAACTAGAATAGGTCTAAGGCATAGAACTTAGGTTTGAAAGATGCCCCCAAGACCTCCTAATTCAGATTACAATTATAGAAGACCAAAGGCATCTTTCGTCGAGCTCAGATCGACGAGGCGTCGAACTCAGTTCGACTATCTCTGAGCTCAGGTCGACGAGGCGTCGAACTCTGTTCGACGATCTCCGAGCTCAGATCGACGATTTATGTCTCAAGTTAAACTCCAGATCTCTGAGCTCAGATCGATGATTTTTTTTGAGAGATCGACGATTTCAGGATTTCAAATCAGACTGTTATGGAATTCAAATATCTTCAATATCCAGCATTTAATGAAGAAGATTTTGTAGCTGTTTCATCAATCTGGAGCAAGTTTCAAGGAGACTAAAAGGGAATGTTTCTTAGGACTTTCCTCCAGAGACAGCTACCAATTAAGGAAGCCATTTATGACTGGCCAACAGCTATCTAGGAGATTGGATTTCATAATATCATTACAGACAATAGAGACAAACAAAAACCAAGGAGAATATCTCTCAAGAATTCTATAGGATTATACAGTTAGAGTTTTACAGAACACAAGGAATAGAACAGAGAAGGAGATCAACACACAGAGAAGAATCTCTTCTATTCTTTCAGATCTCTTCTCTGATTCAAGTTTTACAGGCTTCATCAATAAAAGACTCCAGACACAACACATTTCAGCCTTTGCTGAAATTATCAATTGCTGGAGATCTCAACTTACTGAAGGCCTATCACCCTGTGCAAAGCATCTTCTCCTAACCTACTGCTAATCTAAGTGGGACTTTGACATCAACAAATCCACTAGTCTTATCTTTGATTGTTGACAGAGAATAACACCTTCACTCTTTTTATTTTCTTTTGCTGTAAAAGGGTTATTCAGAACTCCCTTCAAAAGTTTTGTGTTTGGTTCCTGAGACCTTGTCAAAACTCAGTGGTGGCAAGACACCTGATCAAAAAATCTGGTTTGGTTTTTGAGCACCTTATCAAAAGCTCATTGGTGCCCAGGACACCTGATCAACTCATCCTGCAGTGGATTACTACCTAGGGTGGTAGAAGAGTGGATATACCCAGGTTGATTCGGGAACCACTATAACTCCTTGTGTCATCTGGTTTGCTTGTGTATTGGTTGTTGTGTGTTGTGTTTTTATATCTTGCTTTACTTTGTTTTATTTACTGCAAGCACAATACACTATAAATAAATAAAGTCTTCCACTGCCAATTAGTTTTTAATTTGCAAAATTATTTTAAAATACTCTATTCACCCCCCCCCCTCTAGAGTAAAGATAGATCTTACCCTCACTTTCAGTGCTGAGCCATCAATTCTTATTCATCCTCATCAGAATAATAACCTTCATGACCATTAGTGGACGTTTTAGACACAGAGAGTATTGTGTGCCAATTTACCTTCCAGTGGTTCTCAGAGTCGCCCACTTTCGCTTCTGATTTTGCCATAAGCCCAAAGTAGGCTTCTTTATTTTTTTAGCTCGACTCACTCGAGTCACTTTCACTGAGTCTTCAACTTCTTGGCGATGAAGCTCTTTTCTTCTTTTCTTTTTCCCTTGAAGGATCTATTTTCTTCTTTCTTGGAACCATCCTTCTTCTTATAAGGACACTCTGGAATCATATGCCCTGGCTTATAACAATAGAAGCAAACAATGTCAGAAGAAAAATTTTTATTCAGTTTCGATTTATACCTGTCCTATTTATAATAGCTTTTCTTTGAGCGATCTCCATCATGATGAGATTTTCTGTAGTCAGAGTAGGACGACTGATTCTTCATCTATCACCTCTTGTTGAGTAGTTTGTTGAACTGCTTGGAGATAAGAGACAATTCTCCATCTAATTGCTCGGAGCCTGACGTGCTTGGCTTAGAGTCTTCTGGAGTATCAAGAGCATGTGTCCTTACAGGTGACCAAGCTTTAGATTTCCACGAACCTTCAGCCTTCAGAGCCACTAGATTGACTTTGCTTGAAGTTCTATTTCTTTGCTCCCCCTTCTTCCTGGTATTCATCTGGAGTTTGTAGGAGAGCAACTTGCCAAACAGGTTCTGGGGGGTCAATTTCCTGCAACTTCCCAAATTCCCTAATGCCAACAACTTTGGTATCCCAGTTCTTAGTCAAGGATCTTATAAATTTGTCGTTGAGCTAACCACTAGTGAATGTACAACCATAGTTCTTGAGGCCGTTGACGGTCTTGAAAAACTTCTTGAAGCTTCCAGCAATAGTATCACTTGATCCTTGCATAAAAGCTTCATACTCTTGATTCAGTAAAGATCTTCGATCGTCTCAAACTTCCTCAATCCCTTCCATCAAAACTACTAAACAGTCCCACATTTCCTTGGCAGTCTTCCAGTGGAATAAATTTTGGAGCATTGAATTGTCCACTGCACTTGCTAAGATATTCTTACCTTTCTTGTTCAAGGAGACCAAGGCAATTTCATCCTCCATTAAATCCATCATTTTATTAGGGATCATAATTGCCGAATTCAAAGCTGAGGCTTGAGTAGGCATATGTGGTCCTTCTTCCACTATTTGAAAAATTCTTGGATCAGCAGCTTCCATGAAGAACCTATCTCTTTCTTTCCACATGGGAAAATTCTCTTTAGTGCATACAGGCAGCTTCATAGATGGCATATCCTTTCTTCTGTCCATGGTTACAAAGCGGAATCTCTAAATGATAGATGAGGGAACTTGTTCAAGGTGTTAACCTTATATCGAACAAAACACCCCTCTGATACCAATTAAAAGTATCTAGCATCTACCTAAATAACCTAAAGGGGGTGAATAAGTGATGTTTGTGTCTTTTCACGGAATAGAAATTACTTAAAAAATCAAGCACACAAACACAGATTTATAGTGGTTCCCCGAGTTGGGTACATCCACTTTCCCGCCTTGCCTATCTACCACGAATGACTAGATTTGGCTACTTTACCAAACTCAGATTTCGTCAAATCTTACTCCTCAGAGACAGAACTCCTACAACTCGGAGACGACGCTCCTACAACTCGGAGAAAACCTCTCCTACAACTCGATCAAAAAACCGGATCTACTACTCGATCCACAAATGGATTTACTCACTCAATCCACAAACGGATCTACAAACTCGGAGATAAATCTCCTACAAGAGTAAATTAATATTACAACACAATAATGATTACAAGTCTTCGCTCTGACATTCTTCGTAAAATTAGATCTTGAAGCTTGGAAAACTGGGAAAGTTGAAAGCTTGGAGAACTTGAATCTTTAGTCTCCACACGTCTAGATCTGGAAGAATAGAAGTCTTTAGAAGGCAGCGATCCAAATGTAGAGGTTGAGGAAGACGAGATCTTGCTGTTTTTGCAGGTTTCGGTCGATCAGAAAGTTATGTGCGGAAGGAGGCCAACGGGTTTGCCGATTTGGAATCATTTGTCATTTTGAATCAGAGAGCAAATTAGCATAAAGCAAGATTAGTAATAAATAAGAATATCCCTAGGTATTTATAGAGATAAACCCTCCAACTAAAAGAAATTTCCAAAATCAAAATCGGAAATTACTGTGTATGGCCGACAAAAACCCTTGACCGGTTTTGAGAAATTTTTGGAAAAATATCCTAAGTCAAATTCATTGAGTATCGTCGAGTATCATATTGATACTCGTCGAATACATCTTGATATATAATTAAAATGACTTAGCCAAAACATCCCAGTCCGACTGTACACTTAACATTATGGTGACAAGTCATACTCGACAAATTTGTTGAGTATCACTAGGCATACTAGACGAATTCGTCGAGTATTAGTCAACAGACTCGACGCACTCATCGTCTTATATTCGACAAACAGGACTTGGAAAATTCTAGAGAAGTAGTGTCGACTGGACTCGACGAATTCGACATGTTTCACATAGCATATTCGATGAGTTCGGCGAGTATCGTTAGATACATTCGACGAGTATGCACAATAATACTAAATGAATTTTACTTAACAGATTTTTCATAACTCGAATGAATTTACCCTAAGTATATACGACGAATTCGTTGGGTATTGATAAGTATACTCGATGAATTCGGCGTGTATCAACGATGATACTCGACGAATTCGACGAGTGTGCTTAACCATACTCGCCGAATTTTACTTAGGTAAAATTCATATTTTTCCTGAGTCTAATCCTTGACCATCCTTGAGCCTTCTCATGTACTTGTGATAGATGTACACCCCAATATAGAGATTACATGTGAGTCAACACTTTGTCCTACACAATGAAGAATTACATTGCGTAGTCTTGTGTTTACTGACCAACTGTAACCTGACATTGGTGTGTACTTAGCAATGCGATCCTGCGAATACATAATTAATTTGTGGCATCAAATACAATCTCAATTCAACTTTGCTTGACTGGACCCTTCTTCAAATCAGGGTTATTGTGGATGCAATACCCAAAAACCGTGGAGATTTTAGAAGCATGAACGCACCTCTCTCGAGGAATATGCCGAATTAAGCTTAAGAAATATTAACTAAACTCTCGTTCAAATCAATAACTTAATACTTGCTTTATCGAGGTGAATGTCACTGTAGGATTTGACTCCTATCAGGAAAAGCTTCGCCATCCTCTCTCAATGGTGTGATCAACTCCTTTTATTCTCGAGTGATCGATTTGTACGCATGAACCTCTCTGAAAGTGAGGAAAAGATCTACCTTAACTCTAGAGAGGGGGGGGGGGTGAATAGAGTATTTTTAAAATAATTTACAATTAAAACTATGAAGCAGTGTAATACTTAATTTGTGTATATGTGTAAGGTGCTTGTTATGAAATAAAACTTAAAGCAAGAACTAAGAAAACACACAGCACACAGCAAAGTCAAACACACAGCAACCAGATGACACAAGGATCTATAGTGGTTCCCCAACAACCTGGGTACATCCACTCTTCTACCACCCTTGCTAGGAATCCACTACAGGAATAGTTGATCAGGTGTCCTGGGTACCAATGAGCTTTTGATAAGGTGCTCAAAAACAAAAACTAGATTTTTTTGATAAGGTGTCTTACCACCACTGAGTTTTGACAAGGTCTCAAAAACCAGTCTCAGAACTTTTGAAGGGAGTTTTGAAAAACCCTTTTACAGGAGGGAAAGGAAAAAAGAAAGAAAGAGTTGAGTTGTTCTTCCCTGTCAACAGTCTGAGATAAGATAAGTGGAAGATGAAGCTAAAGCACCCCCTGAGATCTGTAAGGTTCAGGAAGGTGAGCTTTGCTAGGGTGATAGGTCTTTAGGTGCTTCAGATCTCCAACAAAAGATGATTTCAGCAGATGCTGAAATGTGTGATGTCTGGAGTCCTTGATGTTGAAGCTTTTGAACACTTGAAGATTTGGAGGAGCAGATGATTTCCTCCACAGAAAACTTTCTTGTGTTCTTGAAGATTTTGACTCAGTGAATCTGTATGTTCCAGAAGATGAGTTCTTGATCAGAGTATATTTTGATCTCTCTTCTGTAACTATTTTTCTCAATCCAATGATCCTGTATATCTCTTGTCTGTCTTTTTGTATTGATCTGTTATATTTTAAAAACATATTCTGTAGGAGTATATGAGATTCTGACTTAGATGGTCGTTACTCAGTCATAAATTACTTCCATAAATGACAACTGTCTTTGGGGAAAGTCCTAAGTAACATTCCTTTTAGCCTTCCTTGAAACTTGCATTAGATTACTTGAAAAAGCTAGAAAATCCTTTGCAATAAATGCAGGAAATAACTTTGAATGAATCTGAATGAATTCCATAACTGTTCTTGAATTTGAAATCTGAAAGCGTCGATCTCTCACAGAAATCATCGATCTGAGATCTACGATCGTTGAACTGAGCTCAGAGATTGGATTTATACTAGAGACAGAAAACGTCGACCTGAGCTCTACGATCGTCGAACTAAGCTCAGGACTTGGAAAATAGCTGAAGACAGAGCGTCAATCTGACCTCGAAGATCGTCGACCGGAGTTCGACGACTTGCAGAGTTAAGCTCAGAGAACGTCGAACTGAGTTCAACGTTTCGTCGACCTGAGCTCGACGAAAATTGTCTTTGTCTCAACAATGAATCCTGATCTTTGAATGGTCTTGGGGGCAGCTCCAAACCTAAGTTCTAAGCCTTAGACTCATTCTAAGTTGACCTTTTCAACTATACAACTTGGTCAAACCAATTTCCTAATAACATAGTGATCCTTTCCCAAATTAGTAATAGGGTGTTCACACAATCTCCCCCTATTTGGGTTAGGATTACTATTTATAGGACACAATAGGAAATACAAAAGCATACATATAGAAATAAAAGCTAAACCAACAATGTAGAAGAAAAACATAGCAGCATTGCAGAACTCATATAGAATATCAGCAATATTAAGAGATATAGATGTACTGTCTGCTTACAGAAATCATTTCTTCTCATTGCCTTTCTTAAATAGAATCTCCCTGTTAGGATTGAGGGCTTCTTTCTTTGATCTTCTGACATCATCTGCACCTAAGGATGATTGGGATCTTAGCCTTGGGACTACAGCCTCAGGATGCTGCTTCATATAATCTTCTGGATCAAAGAACTTTCTTGAAGCATATCTCTCCAGTTCTGTTTTTCTTTGTTCTAATAGGGTTGTAATGTTTGAAATGTCTTTACCTTGCTCCTTGGCCTTCTTCATTTGATCTAGAGAAGCAAGCTCTTTCATTCTGACAGTCCATGACACTGGGTTATTTTCAGGATCTTCAAAAGGGACTGGAGGTTCATATCTATTGATTGATTCTGAATCAGTAGGAGTCCTGGTGACAACTGAATCTCTAAGCTTGTAAGGGAAAGGACCTTGAGTAGAATCAATAGGACCTTGTCCTTCCCTTTGTTATCTGGAATAAGTACTGTGCTCTCTCTGATTTCCTCTGTACTGACCTCTTTTAGAATGATAACCTCTTTGATGTTGACCTCTGGGTTGATATCTTTGAGAAGATTGAGAAGAACTATGCTTTTAAGAAGATCCAGGTTGAGAAGCAGATCCTCCACCAATACCAGCTTCTGGAGGAGGAGGAGGAGGATGAGACTGAGAAGATCCTTTCTCATATTTGTCAAGTTTTTTTCTTTTCTACATAGCCTTTAACTGATTCTTAGAATATTGCATCCAAGGCTTTGTTATCTGACAATCATGCAAAATGTAATACGGTATGTCATTGACATCTTTGGCTTTAGCAGGAGGGACTCTCATCATTGCTTTGCTTCTTGCTTTCCTTTTCCTGGCAATGGTGCCAATAGAATCATCAGAGTCAGTGTTAAATTGATCACTTTCTGAACTCTGGGGTCTGTCATATAGATCATCAATGCTTTTGATATACTCTTCTCTTTGTTTAGACTTCTCAGTAGACAGAACAGGAGCAGAATCAATTGTAGTAGCAGCAGGAGTAGAAGGAACTTCTGGAGCAGCAGGAGCCTCAAAAACAATAGGTTCTTCTAGAAAAACAGCAAGTTCAACAGCAGCAGCAGCAACATCAACCGGATCAGCAGGCAACATATCAATATCAATAGATTCAGCAACTTCAGCAGCAGCAACACAATCAGAAACTTCCACAGCCTTAAGAGAATTGATATAAGATCTAATCAGGCTGGGATCACAGACAGTAATAGGCATAATGGCCTTAGTAAGGTCTTCAACTCCCTGAGTTGATAAGCAGCTTCTGGGAAGAGAATCAAATTCAGACAACAGTGACTTGAAGTCCACTGTGAGTACTGGTACTGGGGTAGAAATCACTGGTAGCAGTAATTCCTCACGAGCATCAGGCACTACCTCATCTTCATAGGGCATCTCCCCCTGCCTTGATTCAGTGATAACTGGATCAAGGCACCCCATAGAAGGGATTGCCTGAGGAGAGGTGAGAGAGGTTAGCCTGTCAAATAGCTCCTTTATTGAGTTCAGGAGTGGAGCCATGGAGGTCTCCAGCAGGCTTATTAGCTTGGGGGCCAGTATCCCATATAGCTTATCTGACAAGGCTGATAGATCCACTTGCTCAAGTGTGACTTGAGTAGAGGTGGAGGAGGGAATGGTTTGGTCTTGTGATGGATGGACTGTGGTAGATGGTATTGTGGATGATAGGATGGTTGGTTGAGAGATTGGTATGGTGAAGATAGATGATATGGGTGTGGAGATGGATGGTGTAAAGGATGGTTGGGTGAGAATGTCATGAAGGAGCTGTTGGTATGAGGAGGTAGAAGGAGGCTCAGTAAGGGAGGAAGTGGAATCATCCATAAAGGAATCTTCCAAGATGTTGAAAGAGGGTATGTTAAGAGGTGGATAGTAGTGGAGTGGATGGAATTGTTCTTAGGTGGCTGGAGGTGAGATTGGTGATGAAATGGTAATGGAGATGAATGTGTAGATGGTTGATGTAGTTGAAGTGGAGGTGGAGGTAGAAACAAGTGGTGGAGAAGGAGGAGAAGAGGTGGAGGCAGGCAACTCTTCCATGAGGGCAGAGGCCTGAGGGGAAGTGACTGCAAGAGTCCTTATGCCTGAAGCCATAGTAGTCCTAGATGGTTTGATTATCTGCCTATCCCACTTACCAAATAGGGCACAGGTCAGTCTTTTTGATGCATTGATGTGCATCCCATTTGAGACTAGTAGTTCTGGGCACCTGGAGTGCAAGAATACCCCTAAAATCCTCCCAAAATTCACAAAGCTTTTATTTATTTTCTTCTTTATCAGATCAAAGAAAATTTCTCCCCAATTCAGGTGTTTCTTATCTACCAGGGCTCCCATCAAACAGAACTGATACCTGGATATGGTATCATGAGCTGAGTGCTTTGCCAGAAGCACTTTCCACACAACATCAACTAAAAATCTAAATTCAATAGAAAAGTTCTTTTTCAATAACTTGTTAGGGTTTGCTGCAGAGTGACCCATTCTATCCAACATTGAATCAAATTCCTCTCCAGACATTTCAGTAGAATCATCTCCAGTACTTAAATGGAATACTTCAGTCAGTAGAGTAGGTGATAAAGGTACCTGAGTCCCGCTTATAGTACCGACTATAGTATTTTGATCCAGATTATTTGCTGTAAATACCCATTCCTTTATCTCATTGGCCGCAATCTTCATTCTGGTAGACATAATATGCACCAACTGTTGTTCTCTGAATAGTTCCAGAATGTCTTTGAAGATTTGATCGCTGCCGTCAAACGAATCCATATCGATATCAAATCCAGTATCAAACTTCATCTTTGCAAGAGTGGCAACATTCACAGCCATTGTATACCTACAAAAAGTTAACAAACACAACCAAGTGTAGTAGAGTTTGGAGGGAAAGAAAGAATTTGCAGAGAATATGAAAGCGCAAAAGAAGAACGACGACGAAAGAATGATTTTTATATTAGGGTTCGACGCCGGAAAGGAAGGATCGTTGAACTCCATTCGACGATCTTGGCTTCTTAATGGAATCTGAAGAGTCTTCAATAACGTCGATCTCCGTTCGACGATACTGGAGAACGTCGAGCTTCGCTCGACGATCGATGAACAGAAAGAAGGATAGCTAAAAGCTAACCGACGACGTTGAACTCCGGTCGATGATTTAGGAAAATGTCGATCTGCGTTCGGCGATTTTTGGGGAAAATGTCGAGCGCAGTTCAGATACAAAACAGAACCTACAGACACTAGAAAAATAATTTTTTAGCCTAGTCTTGGTCTGTTTTAGATTTTCAAAATTTTTGGATATATTTTAAACTTCCTCCATCTAACATTCCTAACTGATTTAGGAAGAAGGTGTGTTTCTTTTCATCCAAAGGTTTGGTGAAAATATCTCCCCTTTGAAAATCAGTTGGGATATATTGAATTTCAATCTTATTTTTCTCTACATTGTCTCTTAGGAAGTGATGCCTAATCTCTATATGTTTTGTCCTACTATGGAGGACTGGATTTTGTGCTATAGAGATAGCACTAGTGTTATCACAAAATATTTTTGACCCTTCTAAGTTGTAGCCATATTGTAGGAGCTGGTTTTTAATCCAAAGAATCTTTGAGCAACAACCGCCTGCTGCCATGTATTCAGCTTTAGCAGTTGAAGTGGACACTGATGTCTGTTTCTTATAGAACTAGGAGACAAGTCTGTCACCAAGGAACTAGCAAGTTCCACTAGTGCTTTTCCTGTCTACTCTACATCCAGCATAATCAGCATCTGAAAATCCAATTAATTCAAATCCTATGTCTTTCTAATACCAGAGTCCTAGATTTGGACAACTTTTCACATACCTAAGAATCCTCTTAACTAATGTTAGGTTTGACTCTCTAGGGCTTACTTAGAACCTATCACATATACATGTAGCAAACATTATATCAGGTCTACTAGCTATAAGGTACAATAGAGAGCCAATCATTGCTCTATATATTGTCTGATCAACATGTTTACCATGTTCATCAGTATCTAATACAGCATTGGTAGGCATATGTGTTTTCATACAAGATGCTTCAGACATACCAAATTTCTTAACCAATTGTTTTGCATACTTGGTTTGAGAAATAAATATGCCTTCAGCATGTTGTTTGACTTGCAATCCTAGAAAGAAGGAAAGCTCACCCATGCTACTCATTTCAAATTTAGAGTGCATTAGGGTTGAAAACTTTTTGCACAAATTTGAATCAGTAGAACCAAATATGATATCATCTACATATATTTGTACTAGTAAGGTATGGGACTTATGGGTTCTAATAAAGAGAGTTTGGTCTACTATACCCCTTATAAAATCATTTTTCAAAAGAAATCATGCTAAGGTCTCATACCATGCTCTAGGAGCTTGCTTGAGACCATATAATGCTTTATGTAATTTGAAAACATGGTCAGGATAAGTTGGAGAGATAAAACCTTGAGGTTGTCTAACATAGACTTCCTCTTTGATGTCTCCATTGAGAAATGCACTCTTCATATCCATTTGGTAAACCTTGAATCCTTTGTGAGCTACATAAGCAAGGAATATTCTTATGGCCTCTAGCCTTGCCACTGGTGCAAAGGTCTGGTCATAGTCTATCCCTTCTTCTTGAGAATAACCTTGAGCAACTAGCCTTGCCTTATTCCTTACAATAACTCCTTAATCATCACACTTGTTTCTGAACACCCACTTTGTTCCAACAATTTAGTGATCCTTAGGCCTTGGTACTAGCTCCCAAACTTTGTTCCTCTCAAATTGATGTAGTTCCTCTTGCATAGCAATGATCCAGTGTGGATCTTATTCTGCATCTTGAATGGATTGAGGCTCAACTTGAGATAAAAAGCAGGTGTGCATCAGGTTCTGGTTGAACTGATTTCTGGTTTGCACACCAGCTGAGATGTTTCCAATCACTTTGGAGATTGGGTGATCTCTTGTTGTTACTAAATCAACAGGGGGTGTTGATTGTTCACCAACCTGTGTTGTTGTTTCCTCTTGTGGAACAACAACTGGCTCTTTAAAATGGTTTTCTCCAAGATGTTGAACATCAAGATGTTAAGTATCCTCTTCATTTTCACTGATTTTAGCTCTTTGTTGGATAGGTGAATGTACTGAATCCTTTTCTACAATGTGTAACCTGTCCAAATTTTCTGAAAGAGAGTGTACCTACAATGGTTCAATGGTAGAAGAAGACTTCTCCTTATAACACATATTAGTCTCATCAAAAGATACATGAACAGATTTTTCAATTTTAAGAGAAGTTTTATTATAAACCCTATAAACTTTACTTATCATGGAGTATCCCAGAAACACTCCTTCATCAGCTTTAGCTTGGAATTTTGCTAAATACTTCTTGTCATTATTATGAATATAACAAATGCAGCCAAAAATTTTGAAATAGTCTACTTTAGGTTTCTTCCCTTTGAACAATTCATAGGGAGTCTTGCCCTTCAGTTTATGTATCAAACTTCTGTTCAACACATTGTTGGAGGTGTTCACTGCCTCTGCCCAAAAAGATAGAGGAAGGTGAGCATCTGTCAACAATATAGTAGCAGATTCAATTAGGGTTCTATTTTTCCTTTCAGCTACCCCATTTTGTTGAGGAGTTCTAGGAGCTGAGAAAGTATGCCTGATCCCATCACTCTGACAGAACTCTTGCACGAGAAGAGAATAAAACTCTGTTACATGATCACTTCTGATCAGGGCAATGTGAGTATTGAACTCAATCTGTATGCATTTGAGAAAATCTGTCAAACATTTAAAGTTATCAAACTTCTTCCTCAGAAAGATCACCCAAGTGAATCTAGAGAAGTCATCTACAATCACTAAAGTGTAAGATTTCCCTCCTAAGCTTTGTACTGTAATGGGTCCAAAAAGATCAATGTGTAACAGATACAAAATTCTAGGTGAATCACTCTTATTAAGTGACTTAAAACTGTTTTTAGTTTGCTTACCTAGTTGACAAGCCCTGCAGAGTCCTTCCTTCTTGTAGGGGCCAGAAGGTAGTCCTCTAACAAGGTTGTCCTTAGACAGCCTAGCAATGGTTCTAATGTTTAAGTGTCCTAGTCTCGTATGCCATAAATCATTTGGTTTGCAGACTGAATTAAATAAGCAGATATCTATGTTGGTTGATAGAAAATCTACAAGATAAATGTTACCTTTCCTTTTACCTGTTAACACTATTGTGTTATCCTCTGACTTGATCTTGCATAAGGATTTGTTAAATATCACTTGATATCCTTCATCACAGAGTTGACTGATGCTGATTAGGTTGTGCTTCAGTCCTTCCACATAAGCCACCTTCTTGAATGTGACTTAGCCAATCTGAACAGCACCATATCCTTTTGTTTGACCAAAGTTTGAATCTCCAAAGATCACTTTGGGTCTAAGTTTGGCTTTGAAGGATGTGAGATTGTCCTTACTCCTTGTCATGTGCTTTGAGCACCAACTATCCAGATACCATTGTTGGTTCATTGCTGGATAGGTCTTCACCTGCACATAAACAATTTATATGTTTTTGACCCAGTTTACCTTGGGTCTAGGTTGATAACCTTTAAATTCAGAAATAAAAGACATCCCTGGCTGATTCTTATATCCTTCAAGATGGTTTCTCCTACGAGGTACTATCCATTCAGTATAAGGGTTGAAGCTTTGGGATGAGGGACTTTTAGGATTGACTTGAGATTTACCTCTGAAAGAAGGTTCAAAGCTCCGATCTTCGTTTGACGATCGTCGACCTGATTTCGAGGATCTTGGGTCATATCGTCGAGCTCCTTTCGAAGATCGACTATACCAAAGTTCAGAGTTCAGAAGACGTCGATCTGAGTTCGACGATCCAGCCTTGGATCGCCGAGCTCTGTTCGACGATCGTCGAGCTCTATTCGATGTTTTCTATTGAACTTGATTTTCCTTAGGTAAATCTGGATTTTTTCTAGCTACCTCTACAACACCCTTTCCTTTATCTGAAATAAATTTAACTGGGGTTGTTAATACTATAGGTTGGCTGGATGAAGTACCCAAGCTCAGTGTACTGTTGAATCTTGAGTTCACTGTGCTTGTGATGTCAATCAGTCTGATGCTTCTCCCATTAAGGGATTCTTCAAACTTGTTTGCTTGGGATAACTCACATTTCAGTGAAGCTATCTCCTCCATACAACATTCTAACTCCTCAGAGAGTTTGAGGTTGTCTGATTTTAAGGTGCTATATTCAGACAATTGATTTCTTAGAGAGATAATCTCTTTCTCAGATTTTAACAGGTCTAAACAAAGTGCCTTAAATTCAGACCTAAAGTCCTCTGAGTCAAAGTCAAAGGAGTCTATTACCTGGTCTTCTTCAGTTTGAATTTCAGATTCTGAATCTGATCCTTGTTCTACATCAGAATTTTGCTGAGAGGCATTGATAGCTATCATGCATAATTCCATTTCTTCAACATCATCCTCATCATCACTTGATCTTGATGAGGCTTCTGATTCCTCTTCAGTATCACTCCAACTTTCAGCTACAAACCCCTTCCTTGTATGTTTATTTTTGTTGAAGGAGGATTTGTTGCTGTTGTTTCCTCTGGAGTCCTTGTTTTTTCTCCTATCATTCCTGTCCTTCTTGTCCTTATTCTGATTTTCTGGACAGTCAGGCATAATATGGCCTGGTTTCCTACATCCAAAATAGATTATTTCTTTATTATTTGACTTGTCATACCTTGGCTAATCATGCCCTCTGGATGACCTCTTTCTGAAATATTTCTTGGCCATCTTATAGAATCTTTTGGCCAGAAAACTCATCAATTATTCATTGCCTGTGACCTTGTCTTCATGCAGATCTTCTGTAGCTTTGAATGCTATGGTCTTCTCCTTTCTGATGGCTAGAGAAGCAGTCTTTTGTTCTTCCTCTCTGTTCTTGATAAGCAGCTCATAAGACTTGAGCTTGCCCAAAAGAGCTTGAGTAGTAATCTCAGTTAGGCTTCTGGCTTCTTTGATTGGCCAGATCCTTGAGTCCCATGTACTAGGGAAGCACATTAGGATCTTGTCATTTGGTTCCGTTAGAGAGATCTCCTTGTCCAGTGTTTTTAGTTCACTGACTATTAGGCTGAGTCTGTTGTACATGTCAGCCACTGATTCAGTTTCTCCTTTCTTGAAGTTCTCATATTGGCTTATGAGATGGGATCTCCAGTCCTTCCTTTCATCAGCAGATCCTGAGACAATTTCAGATAACTTGTCCCATATCTCTTTTGCTCAACTGCATTCAGCCACCTTTTGGAATATCTCATCAGACATGGTCTGAGCAAGGATATTCATAGCCTTTGCATCTGCAACTTTCCATTTCTTTATTTCTGCATCTGTTCCTGAAGGAGGTGGAACCCCACTTGTACTTGTGATCACTAGGGGTCTTGGACAAACTTTCAAAATAGAATTAAAAATGTCCTCATCAATAGAATTCATGTAAAGCTTAATTCCTACCTTCCAAAGTGCAAACTTAGAGATGTTGCACACTGGAGGTCTTGTACTAGCATAATCTTTGTTCTGTGCCATGGTTTTGTTTGAAATTAAATATAATACAAAAAGTAATAACAATCCCCTATAGATGGTTTATCTTATCAAGGATCTTTTGGTTCAGGTGTTAGCCTGTTCAACTAATCTGTCGAAGATTCAGATGTTGAATAACTAACCTGGCTCTGATACAAAAGTAAAGTGAGGAAAAGATCTACCTTAACTCTAGAGGGGGGTGAATAGAGTATTTTTAAAATTATTTTAAATTAAAACTATAAAGCAGTGGAAGACTTAATTTATGTATATGTGTAAGGTGCTTGTTATGAAATAAAAACTAAAGCAAGAACTAAGAAAACACACAGTAATCAGCAAAGTCAAACACACAGCAACTAGATGACACAAGGATCTATAGTGGTTCCCTAACAACCTTGGTACATCCACTCATCTACCACCCTTGGTATGAATCCACTGCAGGAATAGTTGATCAGGTGTCCTGGGCACCAATGAGCTTTTGATAAGGTGCTCAAAAACCAAAACTAGATTTTTTGATAAGGTGTCTTGCCACCACTGAGTTTTGATAAGGTCTTAGAAACCAGTCTCAGAACTTTTGAAGGGAGTTTTGAAAAACCCTTTTACAGGAGGGAAAGGAAAAAGAAAGAAAGAGTTGAGTTGTTCTTCTCTATCAACAGTCTGAGAGAAGATAAGTGGAAGATGAAGCTAAAGCTCCCCTTGAGATCTGTAAGGTTCAGGAAGGTGAGCTTTGCTAGGGTGATAGGTCTTCAGGTACTTCAGATCTCCAGCAAAAGATTATTTCAGCAGATGCTGAAATGTGTGATGTCTTGAGTACTTGATGTTGAAGCTTTTGAACACTTGAGGATTTGGAGGAGCAGATGATTTCCTCCACAGAAAACTTTCTTGTGTTCTTGAAGATTTTGACTCAGTGAATCTATATGTTCCAGAAGATGAGTTCTTGATCAGAGTATATTTTGATCTCTCTTCTGTAACTCTTTTTCTCAATCCAATAATCCTGTATATCTCTTTCCTGTCTTGTTGTATTGATCTGTAATATTTTTAAAAATATACTTTGTAGGAGTATATCAGATTCTGACTTAGATGGCCGTTACTCAATCATAAATGACTTCCATAAATGACAACTGTCTCTGGGGAAAGTCCTAAGTAACATTCCTTTTAGCCTTCCTTGAAACTTGCATTAGATTGCTTGAAACGGCTATAAAATCCTTTGCAATAAATGCAGGAAATAACTCTGAATGAATCTGAATGAATTCCATAACTGTTCTTGAATTTGAAATCTGAACGCGTCGATCTCTCACAGAAATCGTCAATCTGAGCTCTACGATCGTTGAACTGAGCTTAGAGATTGGATTTATACTAGAGACAGAAAACATCGACCTGAGCTCTACGATCGTCGAACTGAGCTCAGCAACTTGGAAAATAGCTTAAGACAGAGCGTCGATCTGAGCTCGAAGATCATCGACCGGAGATCGACGACTTGTAGAGTTGAGCTCAGAGAACGTCGAACTGAGTTCAACGTTTCGTCGACCTGAGCTCGACGAAAATTGTCTTTGTCTCAGCAATGAATCCTGATCTTTGAATGGTCTTGGGGGCAGCTCCAAACCTAAGTTCTAACCCTTAGACTCATTCTAAGTTGACCTTTTCAACTATACAACTAGGTCAAACCAATTTCCTAATAACATAGTGATCCTTGTCCAAATTAGTAATAGGGTGTTCCAACACTCTCGGCTAACTAGAATTCAAAAACCAAAATGAGATCATATAATGACATTTTAAATCATGGTTGATCGAGAATAAATTGTAAGATCTAATTCAAAGATTCAGAGAAATAATTACACAATTATAATTCCACAAGGGATCATCCGATCAAATGCTAAAATAATTAGCTAAACATGATTCAAATTAAAAGAATAAACAAGAAGTAAGAGAAAAGAAACAATTTTATTAGTTAAGGGAAGAAAAATTACAATTGTCATGGTGTCTCCCTCTAGACGCTCCATCAATAGCAAAATTAGTAGAGTCACTACAACATTTTTGGTCTTTAGCAACACCTACTGGGCAATATCTATAAAAATATTTTCTAAACCTTGATAGAGAACAGTTTATAAGTGTTGTAATAGAGTATCATCTTTAGGCAACACTTTTACTGCAACATTCAACAAATGTTCTCTAAAGCCTTATAGGGAACACTTTTTAAATATTGCAGATGACAATTCAATTTAAGAAACACTTATACAATGTTGCCTTTGTAAAAACTAATTTACAATA
This sequence comes from Platanthera zijinensis, assembly GCA_039513925.1. Taxonomy (NCBI): domain Eukaryota; kingdom Viridiplantae; phylum Streptophyta; class Magnoliopsida; order Asparagales; family Orchidaceae; genus Platanthera; species Platanthera zijinensis. The sequence continues at coordinate 177,244,430 of CM077082.1, forward strand.
TGTCTAAGAGTGTTGCCTAATCGTTTTCTACTCATTAAAAAAAATTAAATTATTATATTTTAATACAAAATCTGCTCATCAGTTTTCTCGATAACCTATTTGGCCATTCCTCCCTCCTCTTTGTCCCTCCTCTTTTTCTCGATATCCCTATCGCAAATCGCGCTCCTTCTCTAATTTCATCGCCGACGATGACTACTGTGGGCTTGTAAGATGCGGCTTGCCCTAATTTCATCGCCTGCCTTTAGGGCTGTGATGCTAAAGATCACGACAGTGAACCGGTCGCACAAGTAATATAAAATGACAAATTTTCCCAAGTATTGATCTCGAGGGAACACAGTAAGGTGAAGTTAGTTTTGAGGAGGACTTGAGATTGAAGTCCTTAGGTCGGAGTTTACGATGGGGGTTTTGATGGTTGCGATAAAATAAAGCAAAAGGCTATCAATAACTCCTATGCAATGCCGTTATGCATCGCTTCGCCAGGCGGGATGGAAGACTACATGGGCCCCTATGCACCAAATCGCTAGGCGGAATGGACGAGTAGACAAGCGTAAGAACCGAGAGAACAGTGAGGGTCGCAAGTACCTCTTTGCAATACATGCCACTAGAAATCGTTAGTGCGACCAACAACAAATGGAAGGTTGGAAAATGGAAATAGGCGCACCTCAAATATAAAAACGTAAATACGCACAATCACATAGACATGATTAAGCGTAAATGTTAATTACAATAAGCGTTCTTCATCAAACATAAGAGATCAAGCTAAACTATCAACATCAAGAAGAAAACAGTGTGCGGAATCGACCGGATCCGAAGTCTCGCCGAGGATTCACGATAGGAATCACTAGGTTGTCAATCAGCGTCCTAGCTCGGTCCTCAGCTACGTCCGGGGTAGAGGAGGCTGTCACTCACTCCCAATGGCCCGTCTTCTTCGTATCACGATGAGAAAGAATGACAACACAACTTCTCCAAGCTCGGTGGAGAAAGCTAGATCAATCCCTCCTTAAAGCTCAAGGATGAAGGAGGAGGCCGAGAGGAAGCTCCGGCTTGGATTTGGCGTTGAATGCTTGCCTGGAGCACCTCACAATGGTGGAGAGAGAAGAAAATGGCAGACCTCTCCCTAGAGAAGATGGAAATCACGAGAAAGAAGATGGATCCTCGACGGAGAGAATTTTGCGCTTAAAAAAAATGTCAGAAAAATAGGCATGCACGGTTTGGTAAACGACCATGCATTAACCGTTCGTATTTAACTTCCTGAATATGCCCGATGAAGATGTTGCGTTGACCCGTGCGTTTTACTCGCGCACGGGCGATTCCGCCCGTGCGTGAAGGAAATCGCATGGGTAACAACAGAGCGCTGGAAATAAAGAGAAACAGGGGAACCGTGCGTTTTACTCACGCACGGGCGCATTTGCCCGTGCGTGAAGGAAACGCACAATTTACCCCAGAATGTAGGAAAATAGAGAAAAATGTCCAGGGCGTGTGATTCCTTCTCGCACAGTTTGGCCTAAACCGTACGCGGACAAAACGCACGGGTAGAAACAGAAGTCCCCAGAATTGCTGTGTAAAACGCACGATCGAACTGGAACCGTGTGCGAAGAAACACGCACGACCGTGCGTTTTACACAGAAATTGAAAATGAACTTCAGGACAATCCGACTACCTGCACATCAATGAAACCAACTGGGGCACCCTATCCCAGCAACAATACACAGCAAAAAATAAATAAAAAAACCATTTGGAGCACCATGTGCTTACCCCCAACAAAAAAATGTGCAATCGCACACCCTCGGGCCAAAATAGTATACTTAGCATGAAAAGCAGCATGAAAGAAATATCAGCGATAGCATCTTAAAAGTGAAGTGCAAGTGCATTAAAACTAGCTCAGATGAGTCCGAAAAACCCTATATAAATAGGACTCATCACACCCCAAGACTTAACTATTTGCGCGTCCCGAGCAAACAACATCTATGTAGAGAGGGAAAATAATCTAGCTAACATAAAAATTAAAATACAGAGTACCATGCAAAGTCGCATGCTCGCGTGCGTAAAAATACAATAGAGAAATTTCTAAGTATGCATAATAGTTTATATTTTTCACAATGCGTATCAAAATTTTATTACAACTCAAAAAATGAATTATGGTGAATCAACAGGTCACACATAGGAAGAAAGTATGCAGGCCACTAAGGTGAGCTTTGCCAAAGACTGGGGCTCAGGATCACCTTCAAAGGAATCCACCAATGTCGGGGACCATACGCTTGCCCGTTCACACTCTCTCCACGGCACTAGTTCGACTCAAACGTGAATCCGTAGGACTTAGGATAGAATGGGGCTTATGTGAAGGCGGTGTATACAAAGGGTAAACAAGACGGACACGCACATCAAAAATGAAACCGCCCGAAAACACTCACAACTAAAAACATGAGAAACACGCGCGGTGCACCACCAGACTTGGATTTTTTTACGGTGCGTGCACGCCCACCACGATCATAAAACCAAAAACAATCACAACTTTACAACCACATATGTATTCTTTTTATTCCAACTGAGCAATTTCGTTTCATTATTTTTTTCTTCTTTTCTTCTTTTCTCTCATTTTTTTTAAAAAATCAAATAGCCGCAACTAAATACAAAAACACAGCAACACCACAAGCTGCACTAACACCACATGACAACCACACAGAACGGATACAAGTGACAATAAAACAAACTAAACGAGCGATCACATCCGGATGTTTAGGAAGGTGCGGCTATAAGGCTTTGGTAGCGAGGCGTAGGGTTGACAAAGGAAGGGATAAGCTCAATGGGGATAGCAATGGATGGACATCAGGAACGGTACAAGGCTCAAACAAAACAAATGACGGACTACATCACACTCACGCTTGTCTAACCATGAGCCAATTCTTCGAGAGTAGCTTAGGGGAAGTTCTTAGCCACCGAGAAAGATAATCCTTCCTCCTGACTCGAGCAAAACGAGTCTAGTGACGGCTACACACATCCCTACACTATAGTTTAATTCACACCGGATTCACCAACTTTTGAGTAGAATAAAAAGATCTTTACGCAAATAGAAAATTATAAAACTATAAGCATACAGAAAAATTAAATCTACTTGAATTTCTACACGAGACGAGAGCAGTTGACTAGAAGCACAGCAAGGTCAACATTTTACTCCGTCTCACAATCCTATGTAAGCACAATAATTTTCCCAAATCTAACAAGGACACGAGTTTAACTCACAGCATGCAAAAAGTTAAGCACGCGCTCATGTGGGTGCAGTGGTGTGCAATGCAATGAACTAATCAAAATAAAACAATACAAGCTTCTAGTATGCAAATGAAATATGAACATGCAAAAGGTAACAAACAACAGCTCTCCCCCAAACTTAAACTAAACTACACAGCAAATGATATAGACATTTAAATCAAAAAGAGACAAGGGAAGAGGTTACCCAATGCTCAGCCAGTGAACATACCAAAAGACGCGTGAAAACCTGAAGCAGGCCCGCCATACGAAGAATCACAACCCTGCCAATGTGTAGTTTCCATGAATACCTATAGGGGTGAGCTCCGCAAAAAAACAAAATAAAAATATACAAAAAGAAATACTAAAACTAGAAAGAGATATGAAAAATAAAATGCAGAAAATATAAGATAACTACTGGGGTTACTGTCATCCCAGCACGACTTATTAAATTCTATATAGTTCTAGCTAATGGGCCTATGAAAATAAAAATGCACAGGTAACTGGCCTAATATCCATTGCGATAACGGGTACCGATACGGAGATAGAGCAGTTACCCCTCTGCTCAAATAGTCATACCTGCTCCTCTCAAGCAAAGGAAATAGGAAGTAAGATTAGGAGGAGGCCTGGTCCTCACTCATCTCACCACAAAACAAGTCCTTGCCTAGCAAGGTTTCGTCCACCACAAGTTTGCTGGGGGCAAAGGTGACGGCAGGGGATTCCACTATGAAGGATGTAGGAACCTCCTCACACAAGAGGATGCACTCGTCGACAGCCTGAGTGTAAGGCTCAACGTCAACCCAGCTTACCCATGGAGATTCAACCTGCACAGGCTCAGATAAAGAAGGGGGGGGGGTCAAGAAATAAAAGATACGAAGAACATAAAGAAATAATCGGGTGAGTGATCCCGGTTTCTCTCCCCAAAGGCTGAGGTAGAAAAATATCATCAACATTGTCGATAATGCTACAAGGCTTGGCAGGATCCATAGAGGCCTCCACCAAGACTTGGACTTCCTCCTTTGGTGTCGAGGGAGAATCCTCGACACCAAGAAGGTTGTCCACCTCCATAGGAGTGGAAACAATTCATGTATCACAAGCCTAAACTTGTGTTGCATCATTGATGAGTCCTCTTTATATACCTATTTTCGGACTCATCTGGGCTTATTTCCTTGTCTTTGCACACCGTTTAGCGTCATTTGCACTCCTTTTGTTTCGCTACGGTTTTCCACGCCCTGTGCACCTTTGTTGCCCATTTTCTGTGCTTGTGTGCATTTACTTTCTGGCTATGTTTATCACTGTTTGCTGTGGCTGCCGCGATCGATGCCCCGTGCAGTTTTCCTGCAGGTTTGGGGATCGTGAGGGCATTCGGGATAGGCGTTTCACTATTTTTGGCAAAGGAGTCAGTGGTCGTGCGTTTTTACCTACGCACGACCATCGACCTCCTGGCACACGATCAGTGATCGTGCGCAGCCCGGTCTCATTTGTGAAACTCTGTCTTGAACCTTCCGCACGATCACTTGCCATACCGCGCACGACCACTGCTCGTGCGCCGCCGATCGTGCGCAGTCATACCCATTTTGCAAAGTCTGTCTGGCTATTTCCACACGATCATCAGCCTTGCCTCGCACGATCACTGATCGTGCGCTGATGATCGTGCGCGACTACTGATTTTCTGATGCAGTTTTGCAGGTTGCTCACGCACGGGCGCTGACCTTGGTCGCGCACGATCACTGGTCGTGCGCCAGTGGTCGTGCGCGCTATTTATTCTGCAAGCTATAAATACGCTGTTCCGCGAATTAGGGCGGGACGATCATTACGGAACCTTCGCCAGTCCGCCGTTTCACCCTCCAGCAAGTCCCATTCACCTCCACCTTCATCCATACCAACGGGAGGACCTTCTCCGGTGATTCCGAAGCATTTCGCCTCCTCCGGCGATCCTCCCGGCCATTGAAGCATTCTTCTCCGAGCTTTCCACCAAGGAAGAAGACGGAGCACCCCTAGAGAACGGAGTTACAGGCCCTCGAGGTGACAGCTCGGTGGTACCGGAAGCCCTCCTCGGACTGCGCTTGGAAGCGGATTGACAACCCGCACCTCCGGCCAACAACCGCGGTGGATCTTCAATCTCATGGTTGTGCATTTTCTCTCTTTTTCTTGTTGTATGAAATGTTTGTGCTTGTAATGGACATCAACTTCTAGCATTATTGTTATCAGTTGTATTTCATCTTGCTCTTGAGATTTATTCTTTGATGCGCCTCGCTTCATCTCGCTCCACTCCACATGTTCGTTTCACTCAAGCTTGCTCCGCACTAATCACCTCACTCGCTAGATTTCCGTCCACTCGCCAATCGAAGTACGGCATCGCGGCCGCTACATCCATCTCGCCTTGAGAAGCGGTGATTGTGACCCGCATAGTTTACATTAGTGTAATCGGTCGTAAGACCACCAACAAAAGCACCTTTCTTTTCTGTTTATTTAAATTAACTCTCATAACGATAGTTTTAGAGTCTAGATCGTTCGACGCCAATTGCATTCCTCAAGAGACCGACATCCGGGGATTCATTCCCAACTTTATTACTTGAGCGACCGGTACGCTTGCCGTATTTTACGCGCATCAAGTTTTTGGCGCCGTTGCCGGGGAATGCAACTGTTGAACGATCATGATTTCTGAAAATTTTGGTATTCGAGTTAACTTGTTTTGCTCTGTTTCATTTCTTTCCTCTTCTGCTGTAGTTCATTGTTGGAATTGTAAGTTTTGCGCGATGAATCTTTGCAAAGTAGTTGCTTCCGTTTGACTTTGATATTTCCGCGATGTGGGCCAATTTCAATATTCGTTGCCCTCATTGTGGAGATATCTCGCATGCAAGTGATCGATGTCCCCAGAAGTATAGTTCCCAGGAAATTCATGACTCTACATTTCGTAGACATAAGCCGGTTATCCACCGACCAGCGGAGCCATTACCGCACTACTTTTTCTCGGCTTCAGCAAACGCTTCACCGCGAAAGCCGGCTAAGCAGTGCGTCTTTTGTCGAAGCTGGGATCATGCATTGAAGGACTGCACTGCTTATTTAGCTGAATTGGAAGTGGATAATGAGCCGGACTTCCGGATTATTCCCGCTTCCACCGTGGGCAGCACCCCTTCAGCCTCGGGATATGCATCGATGCCGTCTCCATGTTTTGGAGAAGGCACTTCCGGTACATGCCCCGATGCTTGCGTCGATCCCCATCCCGGCATGGATACGTATACTTCTGATGAACATGCATCACCTAGCATCGAGTCCGGTTGTGATGAGACAGTTCTTGACTCCCCGTTGAGTTCTGTACCTCCGCCTTCCGCTTTGCATAGTATTCATTCTTTTTCTGATGTTTCTGTTGAGGCTGGTTCGCAGGTGGAAACTAGCACTTTCAGCTTTCTGTTAGATCCAGTCGAGGAGGACATTTCCTTGGTTGAGGTTGCTACCTTCACCCCATGTGAGGATGTTCAATGCGCGGACGAAATGGATGCTGCGCTAGGAACTTCTTGCACCATCCTGGACAGTGGTGTTCAGATTTCTGCAATTCTACCAACGGGAGATGACTCCGGGATCATTTCCAAGATTAAGGATTGTTTATGTTATTCTTCTGATTTATTTCTTGACCCCGTTCTTGTTTCCACTTCCCTGCAGGATTCCATCTTGGAACCGGTTCAACCAGTGCACGGGCTTGTAATGCGGCCTATGCCTGCTAGCAACCAGATGCAGGTGGAGTTGGAGATGAAGAACTTCACAAGTTATGTCTTGCCCATGCCTGACACTCTCGGCAGGTGTACTTATACAGGTAGTGGGGCATTTGTTCTGTCTCCATACCGGTACCCGCTACCAACACGTGAGCAAGAACAATTGCCTGGGCATCTCCATTTCCATATGCCAATCAGTTAAGCAAAGTCGAGGATTTGAATAAGTCCTGTTGGGAGACAGAAAACCCAATAGTTATCTAGGTAGCGTATTCTTTTCTTTTAGAATTTTTGGGCAATTTTCTTCCACTTTTCTCATCTCATCTTATATATTCTTGCCTTTTAGTCTAAAAATGCTTACGGTAGCTTTGCCTCATTTCTGTATCCCCCTAGCGCACCCTCAGCGTTATCCGAGCGATCTTGGTACAAAAATTGGCTGCCTGTAATTTTTAAGTATCGCGCACGATCAGTGATCGTGCGCGCTATTTATTTTCGCACGATCAGTGATCGTGCGGTCGGCCCAGTTTTTATAAAAAGACCGCTCGGGCTGTGCCGAGCGTGCGCCCTAAATCTCTCGCTCCCGAGCTTTCGTCGTGCGCCGCTCTCCTGAGCTTCCGTCCCCTCTTCTTTTCCGGCAAATCTCCGAGAGTTTTCTTCCCTCCTCGCTTCATCGGATCTTCCTCTTGCAATGGCTTCTACCTCTAACCGCAGGGCTGTCAACGCCTACCAGCGCTCCACTCCGGCTCAGGTGCTGTAGAGGATGGCGGCATTTCAGAAGGACACCCACCAGCGCCGGTTTACTGATTTGAAAAACAAACCCTTCCTCCCTCAGCGTCTTGTGGACTGGGAGGAGTTAAGGTCCATTGGCGACGGCGGTGTTCTTGCGGATTCTATCCTCCACCTCTACTCATTCGACAAGTGGAGCCACGTTTTCGAGTGCCGCGAACCCGGATTCAAAGAGCTCACTTTGGAGTTCCTCTCCACGTTTGAGTGGGAATGCGACACTCGCGGCTATCGCCCTGTTGAATGCTCCTTCCGGATTCGGGGACGGGTCATTTCCATGACCATCCATAAGCTTGGCGTCCGAGCCGGATTCTACTCAGATGCTTCGGAACCACAAGGTTTAGGCTCCGGCTTCCCTGAAGGGTCCTCCCATGGGTCTGCTTGGCGCAAAATTACCGGTTCTGACGAGGAGTATGTGGCTCGGAAGGCCAAGTCGACCAAGATCATTTCCCCTGCTTTGCGGTATCTTCAGCATCTTCTTAGCCACTCACTCGCGGCGCGGTCACTCAGTCAGAATGTGGTTGGATGGCAGGATTTAGTTTCACTTTATAGCATGCTCCGTCGGGAACCCATCCACCTTGGTTATATGCTGGCGACATTCTTCCATCATGAGGCTACTTATCGCCTCGCCGGCGCGATCGGTGGTGCTTATTACATCACTCGCATCGCCAAGAATTTGGGAGTTTGGGATAGTTTGCCGCCGATGGAGCAGGTTACCACCCCTTCCGTCATCACCCGAGCCAACATGGTCAGTTTTCATCTGCTACGTGTTATTGGGAGGCGATCCGATCGCCGATTCGAGGTAGTTATGCCAGGTGACGCCCGAGGAGCATTGCAGGAGGACGAGGATGGAGTTGCTCCAGAATCTTCCGCCATGGGTAGGCGGAGAGCTGCAGGAGGCACTCAGTCACGTCGTTCTCGGCCACCATCTGCTGAGCCGGAGAGGCAGCCCGACCCTCATTTCAGTGCTGCGCAGGGTCAGAACATTCCATTTCTGAATGAGCGCCTTGCGGATATTGAGGCCTCCCAGTTGTGGATGCAGAACCTGGTATATCAGCAGGCTTTGCGTGGTGGCCTAAACATCCCTCCGCCGCCGGTTCGTTCTGCTCCCGCTCCCCGCCCGCCGCCCGTTGAGATCGACAGCAGCGACGAGGAATGAGTGCAATTCCTCCACCCCATTGCTACCTCTGCATTTTATTTTTGGTCGTTATTTATTTTATTTTGTTGCATAAACATTATATACAACTGCTAATACAGGTATTTGGTCCACCTTAAGGACGGTAAACAAAAGGGCTATTCGGGAGACAACCCAAGCTTGGACCTTTTGGTCCCCTTGTTTTTGTTTGATTTTATTTTATGCTTTCTATCTTTTTGTATTTTCTATTGTTCGGCCTAATTCGCAGGTTCAGCTTATCTTTTGTGCGATGCAGCACTGCCCGCGAATCATCATGCTATCTTCTGGCATGCTCCCCTCTTTGGAGCATTGGTACTCTCTCTCGCTTCAGATTTCATTTTCTGGTTGAATGTTTATTTTTCTTGCTTATGTTTTCATTCAAGTCTGGGGGGAAGAGCCGCTTGTGCACTCCACGAGCACATTTAATTTCGCATGCCAATAGTTTTCCTTTTTCGCTTTATTATGTTAGATTCCTGTTGCACACCACTGCACCCACTTGAGCGCGAGCTTAGCTGTTCGCGTGCCACGAGTTGAGCTTGTATCTTTGTTAGATTTGGAAAATTTCTGTGCTAGTTCAGGATTGCGCGACGGAGTAAAATGTTGGCCTTGCTGTGTTTCTAGTCAACTGCTCTCGTTTTGTATAGAAATTTGTGTAGATTTAATTTTTCTGTATGCTTATAGTTTTATATTTTTCTATTTGCGTACATATTTCTTATTCTACTCAAAAGTTTGTGAATCCGGTGTGAATCAAACGGTAGCGTAGGAATGTGTGTAGCCGCCACTAGACTCGTATTGCTTGAGTCGGGAGGAAGGATTATCCTTCTCGGTTGCTAAGAACTTGCCCCAAGCTATTCTTGAAGCATTGGTACACGGTTAGTCTAGCGTGAGAGTGATGTAGGCCACCTTTTGGCCCGGTTGAGCTTTGTACCCATTCCTAACATCGCCCTTGCCTGCCCCTTTGTGCCTACCCTTCTTTTTGATTCAGCTCCACTATATTCGCCAAAGCCTCATAGCCGATCCTAGTCGCACACCCAAGTCGAGCATAAAGTTTGTATTTTCAAGTTGGGTTGTGATGTGGTGATTCGTATTTGTGATATGTGGTTGTGCCCAAAAGAAAAAATGTGCTGATTTTGTAAAAAGAAAAAGAAAATATTGAAAAGAAAAATATTTGAAAAAGAGAAAAAGAGAAAAGAGAAAGAGAAAGAAAAAGTTTGATTTAAAATCTTTATTTGAGATGATTTGGATTTCGAGTAGGCGGTGCACACACCCATTTAGTAAAAGTTAAGTCTGGGGGTGTGGTGCACCCGTGTTTATTTTGTGGGCAGCGGGTACTAGTTTTGTACGTTTGCTCATTTGGGTTAGGTGCATACTCATCATGTTTATCGTTGTTTTCCTCACCGTAACCCAAGCCCCATTATTACCCGAAGTCCTACGGACTTGCGCTTGAGTTGACTAGTGCCGTGGAGAGAGTGCGATCGGGCAAGCTTATGGTTTCCGACATTGGTGGATTCCTTTGGGGGTAATCTTGAGCCCCGGTCTTCGGCAATGCTCACCTTAGTGGCCTGTCTACTTTCTCCCTGCGTAGGACCTGCTGATTCACCGTGATTCCACTTTTGAGTAATAATAAATTTTTGTTACGCATTGTGAAAAATATAAAATATTTTGTATACTCAAGAATTCCCTCTACTTTATTTTTATGCACGTGAGCATGCGACTTCGCATGGTACTCCGTTTGGCAATTTCTCTTTTTAGCTAGTTCATTTTTCTCCGTCTGCTTAGGTTCTGTTTGCTCGGGACGCGCAAACGGTTAAGTCTGGGGGTGTGATGAGTCCTCTTTATATACCTATTTTCGGACTCATCTGGGCTTATTTCCTTGTCTTTGCACACCGTTTAGCGTCATTTGCACTCCTTTTGTTTCGCTACGGTTTTCCACGCCCTGTGCACCTTTGTTGCCCATTTTCTGTGCTTGTGTGCATTTACTTTCTGGCTATGTTTATCACTGTTTGCTGTGGCTGCCGCGATCGATGCCCCGTGCAGTTTTCCTGCAGGTTTGGGGATCGTGAGGGCATTCGGGATAAGCGTTTCACTATTTTTGGCAAAGGAGTCAGTGGTCGTGCGTTTTTACCTACGCACGACCATCGACCTCCTGGCGCACGATCAGTGATCGTGCGCAGCCCGGTCTCATTTGTGAAACTCTGTCTTGAACCTTCCGCACGATCACTTGCCATACCGCGCACGACCACTGCTCGTGCGCCGCCGATCGTGCGCAGTCATACCCATTTTGCAAAGTCTGTCTGGCTATTTCCACACGATCATCAGCCTTGCCTCGCACGATCACTGATCGTGCGCTGATGATCGTGCGCGACTACTGATTTTCTGATGCAGTTTTGCAGGTTGCTCACGCACGGGCGCTGACCTTGGTCGCGCACGATCACTGGTCGTGCGCCAGTGGTCGTGCGCGCTATTTATTCTGCAAGCTATAAATACGCTGTTCCGCGAATTAGGGCGGGACGATCATTACGGAACCTTCGCCAGTCCGCCGTTTCACCCTCCAGCAAGTCCCATTCACCTCCACCTTCATCCATACCAACGGGAGGACCTTCTCCGGTGATTCCGAAGCATTTCGCCTCCTCCGGCGATCCTCCCGGCCATTGAAGCATTCTTCTCCGAGCTTTCCACCAAGGAAAAAGACGGAGCACCCCTAGAGAACGGAGTTACAGGCCCTCGAGGTGACAGCTCGGTGGTACCGGAAGCCCTCCTCGGACTGCGCTTGGAAGCGGATTGACAACCCGCACCTCCGGCCAACAACCGCGGTGGATCTTCAATCTCATGGTTGTGCATTTTCTCTCTTTTTCTTGTTGTATGAAATGTTTGTGCTTGTAATGGACATCAACTTCTAGCATTATTGTTATCAGTTGTATTTCATCTTGCTCTTGAGATTTATTCTTTGATGCGCCTCGCTTCATCTCGCTCCACTCCACATGTTCGTTTCACTCAAGCTTGCTCCGCACTAATCACCTCACTCGCTAGATTTCCGTCCACTCGCCAATCGAAGTACGGCATCGCGGCCGCTACATCCATCTCGCCTTGAGAAGCGGTGATTGCGACCCGCATAGTTTACATTAGTGTAATCGGTCGTAAGACCACCAACAAAAGCACCTTTCTTTTCTGTTTATTTAAATTAACTCTCATAACGATAGTTTTAGAGTCTAGATCGTTCGACGCCAATTGCATTCCTCAAGAGACCGACATCCGGGGATTCATTCCCAACTTTATTACTTGAGCGACCGGTACAAATACATCTCATGCATTGTGCGCTGAGGCTTATGCTCAATATCTCTCGTAGGGCATTCATAACTAGCGTGGGAGGAATTTCCACACCAACGACATCGGGCATACGAATATCCCTACATGGTGTCGAAATAGCAGATTCAAAATAAATTGTGCAAATTACTAAACCCAACAATATATTACTAAGTTGCCTAAACAAATAAGAAAAAAGGTAAGATAAATAGTACTAACAAAACAAAAGCAATTTATAATGGAAAAGGAAAGCAATCTTACGTCTCCCTCTCCAGCAACTCACACGACTGTGTTCCCAGGCAACGGCGCCAAAAACTTGATGCTAAAGATCACGGCAGTGAACCGGTCGCACAAGTAATATAAAATGGGCAAATTTTCCCAAGTATCGATCTCGAGGGAACACAGTAAGGTGGTGTTAGTTTTGAGGATGACTTGAGATTGAAGTCCTTAGGTCGGAGTTTACGATGGGGGGTTTTTGATAGTTGCGATAAAATAAAGCAAAAGGCTAACAACTACTCCTATGCAATGCCGCTATGCATCGCTTCGCCACGCAGGATGGAAGACTACACGGTCCGCTATGCACCGAATAGCTAGGCAGAATGGACGAGTAGGCAAGCGTAAGAACCGAGAGAAAAGTGAGGGTCGCAAGCACCTCTTTGCAATGCATGCCACTAGCAATCGCTAGTGCGGCCAACAATAAATGAAAGGCGAAAAATGCAAATATGCGCACCTCAAATATATAAAACGTAAATACACACAATCACATAGACAAGATTAAGCGTAAATGTTAATTATAATAAGTGTTCTTAATCAAACATAAGTGATCATGCTAAACTATCAACACCAAGAACAGAAAAGTGTGCGGAATCTACTGGATCCAAAGTCTCACTAAGGATTCATGGTAGGAATCACTAGGTTGTCAATCTGCATCCTAGCTCGGTCCTCAGCTACGTCCATAGTAGAGGAGGCTGTCACTCACTCCCAATGGCACGCCTTCTTCGTGTCACGATGCAGAAGAATGATGACACAACTTCTCCAAAGTCAGTGGATAAAGCTAGATCAATCCCTCCTTGAAGCTCATGGATGAATGAGGAGGCCGAGATGAAGCTCCGGCTTGGATTTGGCGTTGAATGCTTTCCCGGAGCACCTCCCAACGGTGGAGAGAGAAGAAAACGGTGGACGTCTCCCTGGAGAAGATAGAAATCATGGGAAAGAAGATGGATCCTCGGCGGAGAGAAATCTGCGCTTTAAATAGAAAATGTCAGAAAAATAGGCATGCACAGTTTGGTGCACGACCGTGCGTTAACCGTGCGTATTTAACTTCCTGAACAAGCCCGATGAAGATGCTGCGTTGACCCGTGCATTTTACTCGCGCACGGGTGATTCCGCCCGTGCGTGAAGGAAATCGCACGGGTAACGACAGAGCGCTGGAAATCAAGAGAAATAGGGGAACTGTGCGTTTTACTCGCGCACGAGCGCGTTTGCCCGTGCGTGAAGGAAACACACGATTTACCCCAGAATGCAGGAAAACAAAGAAAAATATGCACGGCATGCGATTCCTTCTCGCACGGTTTGGCCTAAACCGTGCGCGAACAAAACGCATGGGTAGAAACAGAAGTCCCTGGAATTGCTGTGTGAAACACACGATCGAACTGGAACCGTGTGTGAAGAAACGCGCACGACCGTGCGTTTTACACCAAAATTGAAAATGAACTTCGGAACAACCCGACTACCTGCACATCAATGAAACCAACTGGGGCACCAGCTTCCAGCAACAACACACAGCAAAAAATAAATAAAAGAACCATGGGGAGCACCATGTGCTTACCCCCAACAAAAGAATATACAATCGCACACCCTCTGGCCAAAATAGTGCACTTAGTGTGAAAAGCAGCATGAAAGAAATATCAGCGATAGCATACTAAAAGTGAAGTGCAAGTGCGTTAAAACTAGCCCAGATGAGTCCGAAAACCCTATATAAATAGGACTCATCAGGCTACTCATTGCTCGGCCCATCAGTTGCTCGGGCTTCAACGAGTCGCAGATAATCCTCGCCATTTCCTATGGTGCTTCCTCCAGTGCGGGCAACCTCTCTAGCCATCTCGTCGGATCAGAGTTTGCAGAGCTTCATTTTCAGTTATGCATTGTTTGATTGGTCCTAGAGTTCTGAAATTGTGCTACTACACTGTAAGCTCTCCTTTCCTCCTCTTCCCTTTTTTTCTCTTCATCGATGATGGATTTCATGTCAAGGGCATATTAGGGTTTTGATTTTTGGGAGCTGCTAGTGTTTTGCTGGCCGGCTATCATCATTTTTGGTCTGTTGTTGGTGTGTTGGCCAGTGTGTTTGTGGATGAGTGTGTGTATTATTATTAATGTGTGTTTGTGTGGTTTTATGTTCGTATTTATGTTTGTGTGTATGTGCATATGAATTTATTTGTGTGTATGTGTATAATTGTTATAAGTGAATTTGTGTTAAATATGTTGGTATGTTTGTGTGGATGTGTGTATTGTTGTTCGTGTGTTTGTGTGTTTATGTTTGTATATTTGTGTGGATGTGTATGCGCATGTTAATTTATTTGTCCATGCTTGTGTTTATGTTGTGGTGGTGTGTATGAATGTGTATGTTTGTGTGTGTCTTTATATTTGTATGCATGTATGTGCATGTATATATAGGTGTGTGTATAAGTGAAGTGTGTGAGCCTACTGTCTTTTAATATAGAAGTGTGTATGCGTGTGTATGTATTGAAGTGTGAATTTATATATTTGTTAGAATGTAATTTGTATGTGTTTCTTTGTGTTTATATTTGTATGGATGTGTGCATGTGCATATAAATTTATTTAGGTTTGTGTCTATTTATGAGGTCTTGTGTGTGCGTGTGTTTTTATGGATGTGTGCATGCGCATATAAAAGGTTACAAAGATTGGATTTATATATATGTTAAAAATTTATCTGTATGTGTTTCTTTGTGTTTGTATATATGTAGGTATTGTCATTATTAAAGATTTGAAATCAAAATATGATGAGAAAATAGTGGATTAATTTGCCTCGCTACGGTGAAGATTATATTAATGGTATTAATTATTTTTTGGATGTTGCATTTAGTAAAGGATTTTTTGAAGGAGAAGAGATTTTATGTCCATACGCTATATGTTGCAATGATATATGGGGTAAAAGAGAAATGGTATTTGACCATTTGATAAGTAAAGGTTTTGTAAAAGCTTACAAAGATTGGATTTGTCAAGGGGAAGATATTAAATGTATGGATGTTGATCAAGACAGTTCTGCTAATATCACTTCTGATGATATTGATTGTTTATTGTCTGAGACATTTAAAGATGTTGTTCAAGAAGATGGAGTACATGAAGGCCTAAATGAAGTTGCAAAGAAGTTTGATAAGCTTGTTGAGAATGCAAATCAGGAATTATATCCGGGTAGTAAAAAAATTTCTACACTATCCTATATTATTCGGCTGTATTTACTGAAATGTCTTCATGGATGGAGCAATGCATCATTTACATCTCTCCTAGAGTTATTAAAAGAGGTTATACCCGACTTGAACATCCCTATCTCTTTCAGTAAAAAAAATCAATGATATGTGATATAGTCTTAGATTATAAGAAGATTGATGCTTGTCCAAACAACTGCATATTATTTTGGAAAGAGCATGAGAAAGATGAAAAATGCCATGTTTGTGGTGAATCTCGGTGAATTGTATATCCCGAATTGAATTGTGAGTCCGAGGTATTTAAGAAACCCCATAAAGTTTCCGCAATGGTGTTAAGACATTTTACAATAATTCCAAGACTAAAAAGACTCTATACATGTTTAAAGCTTGCTGATTCAATGAGGTGGCATGCTGAAGAGCGTTCCAAGGATGGTAAGTTAAGACATCCTGCTGATGGACAAGCATGGAAAGACTTTGATGTGAATCACCAAAATTTTGCTCTCTATACTCGTAATGTTAGATTTGGATTGGCTAGTGACGACTTTAATCCATTTGGCAATATGAGTCTATCACATAGCACATGGCCTGTGGTATTAACAATATTTAATTATCCTCCAAATTTGTGCTTGAAGCCAGAAAATTTTATGATGTCATTGCTTATCCCTGGACCGCGATCACCTGGAAATGTTATTGATGTGTACCTTCAACCACTAATTGAGGAGATAAAAATCTTATGGGATGTTGGTGTAGAAACATATGATGTTTCCAAAAATGAAACGTTTCTGATGTGTGCTGCTCTTTTGTGGACAATTAGTGACTACCCAACATATGTTATGCTATCTGGTTGGAGCACAAAAGGAAGGTTGGCATGTCCTGCTTGTAATTATAAAACATCTTCTACTTATTTAAAACATAGTCGGATGATGTGCTATATGGGTCATCGTGCCTTTTTGGACTCGAATCATGAGTGGCGGTCCGATAAAAATTCTTTTTTATCGAAAGACAAAATATAGACATGAACCTTCTTTGTTTAATTCAAAAAGAATTTTAGAAGATTTACAAGACTTTCATGATATATTCACAAATAATGATAAGAAAAAAAGCTTGATTCATGGAAAAAAAATCCATCTTTTGGCAATTGCCATATTGGAAGAACAATACTTTACATCATAATTTTGATGTTATGCACATTGAGAAGAATATATGTGATAGTATAATAGGTACCCTTCTAGAGATTGAAGGGAAAAAAGGATCATGCAAAGGCTCGTTTGGACCTACAAGATATGAGGATAAGAGAGAAGCTTCATTTGAAGGCCACAATTGATGGAAAAAAAACTCAGCTCCCATAAGCTTGTTTCTCCCTAACAAAAAATGAGAAATCTATTTTTTGCAGTGTTTTAAAGGATGTCAAATTTCCTGATGGTATGGCCTCCAATATTTCGCGATGCGTGCATGTTGAAGAAGGAAAAATTTTGGGGTACAAGAGTCACGATGCTCATATTATACTACATTATTTGCTACAAATTGCAATAAGAGGCGTAACCCTTAATCAAGTTGCAATTCCTTTGATTAGGCTTTGTTCCTTCATTCATTGTTTATGTCAAAAAGTTATTGAGCTAAAAAGTTTAGATCATTTGGAAGCAGAGATCGCTGAAACACTTTGCCAGCTTGAGAGAATCTTTCCTCCTAGTTTTTTTGACATAATGGTACATTTACCAATCCACCTTGCAAATGAGGTTAGATTAGGTGGACCAATTCAGTTTCGATGGATGTATAATATGAAAAGATTTTTAGGTGGTTTAAAATCATTTTTCCGTAATAAAAGCCTCCCAAAAGGCTCTATCGTCGAAGCAAATTTGGCCAAGGAGTCTTTGACATTTTGCTCAAGATATTTATCTAGAGATGTTAATACATTGATGAATAGAATGACAAGAAATAATAGTGAATTTCATTCTATTGGGGTGATGATTCTCCTTTCTCTTGATCAAAAGTCACAAAATCAAACACATGGTTACATTTTATTTAATTCTGATGGAGTCGAAGATTACATAAGGTAATATCATTTAATTCCTTCAATATTTTTTCCCTTAAATATATATACATTTGTGTTACAAATATTTTTTTATGTAGAGAGCATGAGCTTTATCTGTAGAAATGTAAAAAAAGAAGTACATGGAGCAATGGTAATAATCAAAGAGATGATTTCATTCAGTGGTTTGAAACACGTGCCATGAATGTTGATGTTTCTGATTGGATAAAGGATTTGTCTCGGGGACCAAATAATGTTGCAAAAATCAACTCTGCGTATATTATTAATGGATACAGATTTCATACAATAAAACGTGATGCAAGGCGGAAAAATAAAAATAGTGATGTCACTTTGGAAGCAGTAACCCCAAGCTTTAAAAGTATTAAGGATGATAATCTTAAAAAAATTGTATGTCATCTTATGGCGCAATAACATATATCATAGAGTTGGATTATTATGGAAATATGAATTTTGTTTTATTCAAATGTGTGTGGTTTGAGGCTGAAGAAGACAAGTATGGAATGACATGTGTTTATTTTAATAAAGAATGTTACAAGAATGATCCATTTGTTCTAGCATCTCAAGTGCAATAATGTTTTTATGTTAATGATTCTTTTAATAAAAATAAACATTATGTTTTGAAAGTACTTCCAAGGGACTCATTTGAGATGGGCGTTAATGCAATTTCAAATACCCAAGAATTTCATTGAAACACACTATGCCGGCAGATGAAATTGAAGTTGATTTGGCTAGGGAAGATGTACTAGATGATATTATTAAATTGCCATTATCTAAAATTCATGTTCAACACACTGGAATCGAGGATGAGATCATTTTTGAAAGTGAAAATGAAAGTGATTCTGCTTCTATTTATAGTTATAATACAAATAAGGTAATATTCATTCATTTATTTATATAAAGGTGAATATGATTTGAATATGATAACGCTTAAAATGATTTGATTTTAGGTTTACAGGAATGAAGAAAGCAACAAGTAAATCGGTCCTTAAGCAAGAGAAAGGTAAAATAAATGAAACACGTGCACATGGTTTTGACATGCCTATCCAAGCAAGGTCAAGTACTGAGTTGGTAAAAAATTTCATCAAATTAAGCAAGAGAAAGCTGAACTTTTACATAAAAGTGAAGAGGTTGCAGGTAACTATTAAATTTCCCTTTTTCTTTTGCGGGTTTATTTTAGTCTATTTGTATTTACTTTATATTTAATTCTGTGAATATGCATCCACTTCTAATAGGAGTGACGGTAAAAAAAACTCGTGCAAGGACGTTAGAGGAGCATTAAGAAGTGTTACTAAATGAAGAAGGTCATCCTATATAGCCTACTGATTTGCATATCCAAGCAAGGTTAAGTACTGAGTTGGCAAGAAAACTTCGTCATATTAAGCAAGAGAAAGCTGATGTTTTTCATAGAAGTATTCGAGGTAATACAACGAATAAAGAATAAGAGGTTGATACCATTATAAGTCAAGAGGTTGCAGGTAACTATTAAATTTTCCTTTTTCTTTTGCGGGTTTATTAGTCTATTGTATTTACTTTATATTTAATTTTGTGAATGTGCATCCACTTTTAATAGGAGTAACGATAAAAAAAATTCGTGCAAGGAATATAGAGGAGCTTGAAGAAGTGATAATAAATGAAGAACGTCAGCCTATAGAGCCTACTGATTTGCATATCCAAGCAAGGTCAAGTACTGAGTTGGCAAGAAAACTTTATCATATTAAGCAAGAGAAAGCTGAAGTTTTTCATAAATGTTTTTGAGGTAAAACAACAAATAAATAAATCGAGGTTGCTGACAAGTTTGATCAAAATCAAGTTAAACAGCTAGCCCCTACCATTATAACTGTGCCCCAGTAATGCAATAGTGTAGAAGAAGGTCTCAATGGCAAGGTAGAGAGGAACAAGAGATGTCCATCAATGTTGATTGATGAGTTCGTCGAAGTTCTGTGGCAATCTTGTGGGAGAACCGAGTCCCTTCAAGTTGATAAAGATATAAGTCAAGAAGGGATAGTTGCACAATCAAATAAAGAAGCTGGTAAGTATAAAATTTTCTTTATTCTTTTGTGGGTTTATTAGTCTCTTTGTATTTACAATTCATATCTAATTATGTGAATGTGCCTTCACTTTTAATAGGAGTAACGATAAAAAAAGCTCGTGGAAAAACTATGTGTAAGAACATTCATGTAAGGACTTTGGAGGAGCGTGAAGAAGTGACAATAAATGAAGAAGGTCAGCCTATAGGGCCTATAGATTCTATCGTATCTAACCGAAGTCTATTCCTAGGCACACTGGCTAGATATTCTGCTTTTGTCCTTTGATTAACATAAATTAGAAAGCCATACCAAAGGAGAACATAGAGCGTGTATGGGATTATACCAAGGTATATGTATATGTATTTATTTTCTTACTTTTAGTTCAATGAAATTATATGATTTAAACACTCATTCTTATTTTGGACTTTGTAGTCGAAGTTTATTTTGCCAGATAAAGCAAATAATTGGGCAAAGATTACTGTTAGAGATGCTTGGAGAAGATATAAACACTTAATTATGAAAAAAAACATTATTTGAAGTATTCCAATATGACTGATAGACTCAAAAATCGTCATGTAAAGATGCCAGAGCCTATATTTAAAAAGCTTTGCAAGTTTTGGAGTTTGGAAAAATATAAGTATGATTAAAAGTTTTTTTAATTATCTTATAAGTATATATTTATTCTAATATTTTTAATCAAATGTGTATTCAATAAGAAAAAGGAATACTGAAAGTAGAGCAAATCAAAATTGGAGGCATCAAATAGGACCCAAAACTTTTGGCATAATTCGCTAAATATTGGTACATAACTCCTTATTTGAATTTTATTACTTGAATTCATATTTATTTATTTTTATGCATTTGTAGCGTTCAAAGGAAAAGGGATATCCTACTCTAGCTAAAAATTTTATTGAAACTCAAAAATGCAATAAGGGAAAGGAGCTGGACTTGGAGACTAATAATGCAATTATAAGTTAAATATTATTATTAAGAAAAATATACTGTGCATTTATTTCCTCATTAGTCAAGATAATTAAATATTTTTCTTTTTTAAATTTTTTTATAGTCTCAACTACAAGATATTATTATGAATACCGAGGAAAGTTATGCAGAAACATCTCAAGTGGGGTTTGGGAAAGAACATTCTGGATCAATGCATTATTTTGGTAAAGGTGTTACACAAATGTCTTTGAAGCGAAAGGTAGAGATTGCTGCTTTGAGGAAATTACTCAATTAAGAGGTGCTTTCATTGAACAAAAAAAATGAAAAATATGGAAAATTCCCTAAATAAATTAAAAGGTGTGCTCAAGACTATTTTGCAACAAAGCAACCCAGCAGGAATTGATATTGAATCATTGGAATATGTTTTGGGTTCATCTCCCAACGACACAAATAGTGCAGAAGGATAGTGGGTGTACCACATGCACATTCTCTTGGGGAGGTATATATATAGTGTTATAGATCTTCATATAATTTGAGTATATTAATATTATATTATATTTATTTATTTTGTATAGAAAGTTCTAAATATTTTGGAGGTAAATATGGAGGTCGATGATGATGGACTATGAAGATATTTTGATGTTCAAGTTCATGATTCAGACTACTTGCTAATTATTTTGGACTACTTATCTTGGACTACTAGCTAATTATATTTTGATCTCTAATCCTAATATGATATTATTGTAACTGTTGAAAACTTTGCATGTTCCTAATTTTGGATGTTATTATGTTGATGTTCTCTTTGGATGAAGTTTTGTTAATGTTCTCTTAGGTATGTTCTCTGATGTAATATTAACTTGGAGTTAATCAATAGTTGTAATTTTTTATAGCAGGTATTGAAGTATATCCTGAAACGTACTCTGTCTAACGGTTTTTTAGTGCTGGAACTCCATCGACAAAATTAGAGTGTTGACATTTCAATTTGAATAATAACATGTCTTCTACAACTTATTCCTGCAGCTTAGGAGTTTGGACATTTTTATTCCTGTAACTTAGGAAACTATGGTCTAAAGGATTGCCAGTACCATGGATGCCATTGGATGCAGATCCTAATTTGGCTTCATGTCTTGTGCATCAAGAATTGCAGGTGATCAATTATTGTAAATCCAGGAAACTAAGACAAAATGCTACAATTAAGTTATTAGTTTCAATCAATTATTGTATATAAGGGAAACAATTGTCACTGATAAATGTTGAATCGTACTCTCGAGCAAGCTACTAGGCATGCATGTTCACTGATTTTAGTGGACTGCAACTGGAGCAGTTCATTGATTTCAGTGAACATGCAACTATAGTTCACTGAAATCAGTGAACTGTAGCTGGAGCATTTCACTGATTTTAGTTAACATACATTTGCAGTTCACTAAAATTAGTGAATTGTAACTAGAGTAGTTCATTGATTTTAGTGAACATGCAGTTGTAGTTCACTAAAATCAGTGAACTGCAACTACAGCAGTTCAATGATTTCAAATCCTGGTATAATTAAAGTTTTTATTTTGGGCAGAAATTTAATTGCAGGTACTTGGTTAGCTTCTTCTCCATCCTCGGTTGTTTGGTTTCCATCCCATTCTATACTGGATTTCTTCCACTTCTCATCTGGGTATGTCTTGTTCTTCCTTGTTACTATTTCTTTTATGTTGAGTGATTGATTCTGATGTAGATTTGTGGTGGTTTTGTAGAGTAGACATAGAAGATTAGGGAGACAGTTGACTCTGCTCATGGCTTTTTGTTTTTATGTTGGGAAATCTATTAAGGTTTGCTTTCTACAAAATTAACTTTCATTTATCATCTTCTATTAGTTCTGGAGTTAAGATTTCATTGTTGTTATTTTGTTGCTTAAATAATGAGCAGGATGCTGTATCAGCCCCAAGACCCAGCTGCCCTCCTATTCGAAGAGTAACGACTATAGAAGATGAGGAAGATATATCTTCCGATTACAACTCTGTGTGATATTTGTTTTCTGCTGGTGTGTATTAGATACTCTATTCTCTAATTGAATAGGGAAATAAAGTCCTTTTAGTAACATTTTTGAGGAATACAGATCTTCATTTTTTTCTCTCATGGCAATAATGATCCTGTTTGTTCTAGGTTTCTCGTTGACCTTATGTTCAATGTTGTATGGTAAATAGAGGGATCATTTGAATTTCATTTTTTTGAATGTGCACATATTATATGTTTAGCATGAAGCACCTAAATCTCGCTGAGTTTCAGCGAGTTGCAGGTGCAACACGCTGAATTTCATCGAGCTACAGGTGCAGCTCGTTGAATTTTAGCGAGATGTCGGTGCAGCACGCTGAAATTCAGGGAGCTGCAGGTGCAGCTCGCTGAATTTCAGTGAGCTGCAAGTTCAGCTCGCTGAATTTCAGCGAGCTGCACGTCTAGCTCGCACAATTTTAGAGTGGTGCACGTCTAGTTCACTGATTTCGAACTTAATTATTGACAAATTTTATTACTTCACTTCATATTTGCTGTCAGTGTAAAGTAATTTATTATTTGGAATGTGCACATTTAAGGTGTCTTTACTTTCATATTACTAATACACATTTTATTCGATTTTAATGAATGTGCAGACCCTGGAAAAGTAGTCTTTCCTACCCAACTGATGATGATGATGTTGAAGAAGAGGCTGATGATCAGGTGGTTCCTGATTGTGTGGAGGAAGTAGAGTGCAAGAATTCAACTTGAACATTTGTGTAATTCCTCGACTCCACGACGAAGGAGTTAGGCGGCCCTTTTCCCAGCTAGAATTTCTTAGTGACAATGTTGATGCTATTTGTATAAATCAAATACTTTTGAGTTAAATATTATGCGACTATTATAATGTAATATATTATTCATCTATTTTGTATGGTACAAAATTATAGAGTTAATTTGGCGATATTACCAGTTTAATTATGATATTATAAAAAAAATTTAAGTCTTTATGATTTTGGTGATTATCACTATAATTTATACCATCTCATCAATTTTGTAAATGTCGCGACATTGACAAATTTTTGTAAAAATAATGTCTAATCTTTTTGGCAACATTTCCAAAATGTTGTAATAGGTCCATGAAACAACTATTGCCTTTTCTATAGGTTTAGGCAACAGTTTTTGCATAGTGTTGCCTAAAGGTATGAAAACTGTTGCCTTAGCTATTTGGTAACACGCGTATAAAGCACACGCCTATGGCAACCGTTTTTAATGTTTAGACAACACTTGGCAATTTTAGGAAACAGTTTTTACGTGTTGCTAAAGGCCAAAAATGTTGTAGTGAATCCATGTTAAGATAAGCCCTAAGCATCTGACAAAAGCTCTGCACTTACTACAAGTAGAGATCCATCAAGAAATCCCATCGCAGCACACTATAGATGCTCTGGACTGGTGTGAATATGTTGGACAGCCTTATGGTTCCTTGGAGAGAAAGTTCTTCAATCTGAAAGGAATGTTTCTGGCAGACATTATTTGGAGGGCCCTCCTATGCAAGGTAGGGTCCCATGAAATAATCTCAAAGGAGATGTTTGAATTGATGAATAAATTTATTCTCGTAAAGAAAGCAGATTGGGTTGGAGTGGTCTTTTAGAGAATTAAGGAAAGCTAGCAGGTTCCAATTATGGGGAGGATTCTATCTTTGTATCTCCTAATTGAATATCAAGACCTCTTAAAAAATAAATAAGGAATAAAGATTCATCGTATGAGGGGAATGGATGTGAAGAACCTAGAATGGTATAAGAAGGTTCTGGTGAATCTTTCACAGAACTACAGGAGTCTGTCTAAAAAAGTGTAAAGCTATTATTGTGGATATAGAAAGTGAGGAAGAATTCTCAGAGGAAGAAACTATCTCAGGAATCAAATCTCCTAAGACAGGAAGTAGAGAAAGTGAGAGAAGTGAGCATATCCATAATCTAAATGTGAGCACTCAAATTGATGACATTCCATCTGACTTGGAGAAGATTGCCTCGGTTGAGGGGAAGGCACTAAAAGATCTTCCTTAAAATATCCTTCAAGATGAATGAAATTAATTTGATAAGGAACATGAACATATACTTGATAGGTTCTTGGATGATGATGAAGATGATTCACTGAGAATGGATGTTGACACCGAGGGGGTAAATTCACACAGTTCTCCCTTCTCTAAGCACTCAATTGCATATATCTGAAAAGGTTGATGATGCAAATCAAATTAAGTTGGATATCCAAAAGGACCTAAGTGAGATAAGGAACAAGTCACATCTTCCTTCAGAAGATGTTTCTCACATGTCAGGGCCCTTTACATCCATCCCTGCAAATTCCACCACTTCAATACTAACTGCTCTGGAAATGATGTTGGATGAGCAGAGCACCTCTCTAAGGACTCACATTGATGTAGTAGTGCAAGGAGTCAGAGAGGAATTTATGGCAGAAATAAAGGTAATCAAGGAATAAATTTCTCATGTGAATAGTAAGATCACAAAATGGATTGTTAAAGCTGCTGGAGATGTGGAAAACAATATAAAAGTGATGAGTACTATGAATTAAAATCTCCAACTCTGTGCTTAGGACCTCACTGGAATCAAGCAATATGTTAGTCAAACTAATCAAACAATTGAACAGGGCATAAACTACATCGAGAATTATGTGTATGCCACTCAAATTGAAGTTATATAGTAGGTTGATGAGTTAAGGGATGCCCTTCTTGAAGAGAATGAAATTGACTTTCAGACCCTTTCTAGCAGGATTGTAGCAAGCACTGTTGATATTAAAAACAAACTATTTGAAAAGCCAAAAAGAGGGAGAATGTAAATAATGATCAAGTCTTATGGGTACTTCAAGGCACAAGGCTTGCACTCCACCTGCCCCTTCTGGATCCAAATGAACTATCAGAGTTTGACTTTACTACTATAGAAAGAGATGTAAAGGATGTTCAGAAGTCTAAAAGAAGAGAAAGAGAAGGAACTATGCACCCTAAAGATCTCATGTCAAAGAAAACAAAAAAGTCAGGGATCCTGATCATGAAGAATGGAGCGATGAATAAAATTCTATCATTATGCAGACCTGGGTCAGTCATGGATAGATCAGGAAAGACATTCACAAAGTCTATCCCTCTGAAGAATGGATCAAACACCTGGAAATGAGATCTCTTAGAGAGAAAACTATCAAATAGAACATGAATGAGTAAAATCCCATCAGAGTACTCTTCAACTACATTCTAAAGCCTCTAAAACATTTTTAAAGGCAAAGGGTGAAGAGCGGGAGAACTAGAAAGAGTGTTGTTGAGTAACTAAGACGAGTCCCTTGCTTAAATAAATTTGTTGTTTATGTTTTGTTCAAAATTTAAACTCATTGGCCTACAATTATATGATTTCATTTTCATCTATTATCATTTTCTCATCAAGTTATATTTGATCAGCTCTTTCACTAGTTAATTATCTCTATGATAGTAGTTTAACTGTTTGCATGAATCTTATCATAGAGCAAAGTTCTGACATATTCAAATAAGGGGAGATTGATATCAGAGGATCAACCTTAAGGAAAATAAATTATAAAATTAACAAAATTTTCTCTTTTCAAAATATCAACACAAATTCCCCAGCAACGACGCCAAAACCTTGATGTGTTGAAACTATTGCCACAACCGATGAAGGCAAATACATTATCAAGAGCAGTATAGGATTTATAGAAAATCAAAGTCGTATTAGACTCAGGTCTGCTGAGTATTTCAACTTCGAGTGAATTATAATTATTTTATCGACGGATAAATTGAGGGATTGAGAAATAAAATAAATAAAGGTAAACAAGAGCAAAGCATTCAATCAAGAATAAACCTTAAGGAAAAAATAATTAGAATGATTAAAACTCAAAAGCTTGAAGACTAGGATTTACCGTGGAGATTCCCAAAACATGAACGCACCTCTCTCGAGGAATAGGCCCAACAAAGCTTAAGAAATATTAAGTGAACTATCGTTCATATCAATAACTTAAGACTCGCTTTATCGAGGTGAATCTCACTATATGCTTTGAATACTATACGAAAAAACTTCGTCATCCTCTCTTGAGGGATGCAATCAACTCATTTATTCTCGAGTGATCGATTTGTACGCGCGAACCTCACCACTAACTAGAATACGAAAACAAAAATTTAGATTATATATTGGCATATCAAATCAAGGTTGATCGAGAATAAATCGTAAGATCCAATTCAAAGCTTCCAAGAAATAATAACGTAATCATAATTCTATTAGGAATCATTCGATCAAATGCAAAAAGAAGTATTCAAATATGATTCAGATTAAAAGAACAGACTAGAAGTAAGAGAAAAGAGAGAATTTTATTAACTAAGGGAAGGAGAATTACAACTTCTTCAAAGTAAAATTCTATGCTATGAATATAAAAGTGCAATACATGAAATTGAAATTACAAACTAAGAAAAAAATACATGAAATAAATCTAAAAGAAGCCCAAAAGGGGCTAGAAATGGACTCCTAGTTTTTTCGAGGAGCTGGGCTCTTATAACTGCAAAATTCGAGTTACACGCCCATGACCTGGGGGCGTCAAAGGGGTGTGAATGTTGGTGGAAAAAAGGGGGCGGTCTGAATAAATATGGGCATTTGGGGCATGTAATGACCTAGGGGTGTGACCTCTTGAAATGGCTTATGGCGGGAAATTTTGGTGGGACGACATGTAACGACTGATCTATGGGAAGTACATGAGTGTGACCCATGAAGGTCATGAGTGTGACTTTGGCGGGATCAGGGGCGTGACTTGTGGATAAGCTCGAGATTGACTGGAGGCGAGCTCTAAGGGTCACGCCTATAGGTCATGGGCATTACCTGTGCATGTAACTTTAAATGATTTGTCAGATGCTTTCTCGATCGGTGGGTGGGACCTGGGCATAATACTATATAATGCCCTAAGTACATGGTTGTGAGCTAGGAAGGTACCACGCTTGTACTTGGGTTTTTTATCGAAATCCTCCTTTTAAGCTCTGATCCTTCCTACATGCTCAATTTTACTATATGCAGCCCAGTTTCTCCTAAAAACACAAACAAAGTAAATTAGACCATAATTAAATAAAAACAATAAAAGTTGTTTATTTAATAATTAAATATTATACTAAAAATTAAGTAAATAAATCTCTATCAAATAACTCAATACTTAAGCTTTTGTTATTTTAGAGCAAAAGAATGAGAGGCATTCATAAAACATTAATAAAATGTCTAATTTAAACAAAAATCTATTAAATCAAATGAAAGTTAAAATAAAATTTAGAGATTTAAAAATTAAGTCCTAAAGTATGAAATTAATATGCAAAGAGCAAAAAGTTTAGCCAAGAATTCTCAAGTAAATTAACTAGCTAGAAAGGTTGGGTAATTTTGCAAACAAAATTATATTGGAATTATAAAAACTCATTACTTAAAAGAACTTAAGCAAAAATTTCAAACTACTACTTATGCTCTCTTAGAATTTTAATTTAAGTCTAAATATTGTCTAATGTTTTTTTGGTAGAGACATGGGGTTAAAGAGATTTTTGATTGGAAGTGTTGAATTTTATCCTCTCACCTCACGCTTTTCTTTTTTTTTTACATATTTTCATATGTTTACCAGAAAAAAGAAGAATTTTATCCTCTCATTTTTCATGACATATGAACAAATATTTTTTTCTCTCTTCATATAAAATCTAAAAAATGATTAGGAGTAATAAAATTTATCTCCTTACTTCATCTTTCTTTTCTTTTGGGGTTGTAAATGTTTACCAAGGAATATTGAATTCTCATTACATATGATCTTATAAAAAAAGAAAACAAATCATGTGTTTACCAAGGGATATCAAATTTTATCATCTTAACCACATGACATATGATCTAACAAAAAAATTAAAAAAATAAGAAAAAAACTAAACAAATTTGAATAAAATAAATCAAGATATAAGAGAGCAAGTACTAATAGATTAAATTTTCCTAAGAATATAAAAGCATGAAGTGAATATAAATAAAATCTAAAGATGTTTAAGCAAGGAACAAAAAAATTGAAACTAATTAATATTAAAGAGAAAAACGTTAAAGAAAATACTCTGAACAAATTAAAATCATAAGATATTCTTTAAAATTAAAACACCTAAAAATTAAATCTAACTAACCATGATAAAATAAATTATTAAAAAATTAAAAATAATAAAAATACTTATGGATAAACTCAAACTAGATTTTGAAAATAGTAAAAATTCAAGCAAGGGTTTATTGAAAACATACATTTTTTGTTTTTTTCCTAAGCTTTTCATATATATTTTTATTGAATTTTTTTAAATATAAAAACACTAAAATAAAGAAAACTAGAATACTAATCCTAATTTAATATTAATTATTGGATTTCCCAAGGTCTACTACATGAAGTGATCGCAGCGGTACTTGGAGATATTATGGGATGAAAGCCCAAATTTTCCTTTCCAAGTCATTAAATTTTGCTTATGTAATTCTTTAAAAATTTTGTGTTTTTTTTAAAAAAAATTAAATAAAGGAAAAATTAAATAAGAGACACCCTCATACTTAAAGTTAAACATTGTCCCCAATATTTAAAACTAAATATGAAAGATAAGACAAACAAAATTACATTTTTTTTAAAAAAAACATTATTTTATAAAACATAAAAAAATATAAACAAGGGGTGCCTCCCAAGAGCAATTTCATTTTCCGATATTTTAGCGAAACGATCAAAGGTTATCTAATTGGAAAATAATAGGAAAAATGCATAGGAAACTCCCATAATTCGTGTTGCGGGGAAAATGTTGAAATCTGTTGCCCAACGACTCCTCCGATATAGTCTTGATTCTTCTTTTGTTGGCGGTGAGCTTCAAATTATGAATCCAAATTACCTATTCATGCCTTAGGTAATTTGGATTGCTGGAGAAGACAGGCAAATAAATCATCGAATTCATTTAATTGCAACGACTCATCTCTAATATGAAAATTGACAACATAAGAAGAATCAAAATTAAGTGTGTTAGAACAATTTCACAAGGACGAGACTCTTGTGAAAGAAAAAGACTAAGATCCGATTGTTCAATTTCTAAAATCAAATTCTTATCCAAAAAATCATTTAAAAAATCAAGCAGATTAAATTCATGCCAGAAATTATTTTTATGAATTCTATTTTAAAAATTATTATGCCAATTTTAATAAAAACTAAGAGTGGAATCGGGCGAAGGTGAAGGTGAAACATGTTCCGATCCACTTCAAATTTTTTTGGCACCTCCATGACTTTTTTGAATTCTTTGTTAAAACTTTGTTAAAAAATATTTCTTGATTTTGGGGATAATTATTTAAATTTGAAGAATTCCTAAATGTAGAAGAAAAAGAATTTTGCGGCGCTATTTTGAATGTCTGAATTTTCTTCATCGCACCTAACTATCTGAGTGATCTTGTCACCATGAATAGTTAACATCAAAGGATGAAGAAAATTTCTTAGAATTATAATCATTATTACTATTATAATTAGAAAATTTATTTTCAATATGAAAATTATTTTTATTATAATTAAAAAAATTATTACCATTGTAAAACTATCTTCATAAGATTTTTGGAAATTATTTTCATAATAATTATAAAAATTATTTTCATATGAAAAAATTTGAAAATTAAAATTATTTTCATTATACGTAATTTTCTCATAAGAACTAGAAAAATTATTTTCATAACAGTTATAAAAATTATTTTCATAAAAAAATTTATTTTCATAATTATTATAAAAATTATTTTCATTGTTAAAATTTTTAAAATTTAGAAAATAAGAACATTCCTCACTTTTATGATATGCACCACAAAAATTGCAAATAATATTTCGCTTTCTTACGGCTTTCAAAATATTAAGTTTATTTTCAAGCTCGTCAAGAGTAGCGACTAATTAAGATAATATTTTTTTAACAAAAAATAAACAACCTTAGCTTAGAGGAATGGAATTTTGAAATATAAAATTAAAGATAAATATATATTTCTTCTTTTAAAAAGTGAGGTAATTTAGCCCCAGACTTCCCGAGGTCTACCCTAAGAAGGACTCGCACTGGTACTAAGAGATGTGCTGGGATAACAAGCTCAAACCTCCCTTTCAGAGAATTTAAGTTGCGCCTTTAAGAGGAAATAATTTTTTTCCTAAAATAACAAGAAAGCGAAAATAAATTATAAAATTAATAAAATTCACTCTTTTCAAAATATCAACACAAATTCCCTGACAACGGTGTCAAAAACTTGATGGGTTGAAACTATAGCCACAACCGACAAAGGCAAGTGTGCGTTATCGAGAGCAGTATATGATTTATAGAAAATCAAGGTCGTTTTAGACTCGAATCTACTGAGTACTTCTACTTCGAGTGAAATATTATTAATTTATCGACGGATAAGTTGAGGGGTTGAGAAATGAAATATATAAAAACAGAGAGCAAAGCATTCGATCAAGAATCAACCTTAAAGAAAATATAATTAGAACGATTAAAACTCAAAAGATTGAAGACTAGGATTGACCGTGGAGATTCCTGAAGCATGAACACACCTCTCTTGAGGAATACGCCCAACTAAGCTTAAGAAATATTAACCAAACTCCCATTCAAATCAATAACTTAAGACTCACTTTATCGAGGTCAATCTGACTTTAGGCTTTTACTCCTATCTAGAAAAGCTTCATCATCCTCTCTTGAGGGTTGCAATCAACTCATTTTATTCTCGAGTGATCGATTCATATGCACGAACTTCTCGTCTAACTAGAATACGAAAACAAAAATGATATCTTATATTAACATATGAAATCAAGGTTGATCGAGAATAAATTATAAGATCCAATTCAAAGCTTCCGAGAAATAATCATGCAACAATAATTCCATACGGAATCATCCAATCAAATGTTAAAAGAATTAGCTAAACATGATTCAGATTAAAAGATGAGGCAAGAAGTAAGAGAAAGGAGATAATTTTATTAGCTAAAGGAAGGAGAATTACAATTGCTTCAAAGTAAAATTCTACGCTATGAATTAAAAAGTGATATATATAAATTGAAACAACAAACTAAGGAAAAGAAATACATGAAATAAAGCTAAAAGAAGTTGGAAGTGGACTCCTGGTATTCTAGAGGAGCTGGGATTTTATAGTTGCAAAATTCGGGTTACGCGCCCCAAGTACATGCCCATGATCTTGGGGCATGTAAGGGGTGTGAATGTTGGAGGTGAAGAGGGCATGGTCTGCATCAATGTGGGCATTAAGTGTGTGTCACGCCCCTTTGTCACGCCTGTGACCTGGGGGCATGACCTCCTAAAATGGCTTCGGGAGGGAACTTTTGGCAAGACGGCGTGTTGGAACACCCTATTACTAATTTGGGCAAGGATCACTATGTTTGTCTTAGGAAACCAGTTTGACCTAGATGTATAGTTAAAAAGGTCAACATTAGAATGTGTTTAGGGCTTAGAATTTAGGTTTGAAGCTGCCCCCAGGACCATTCAAGGAATCAATCTTAAAGCTGAGGCAAAGACAATTATCGTCGAGCTTAGGTCGACGAAACGTCGAACTCCGTTCGACGCTCTCTGACCTCAACTATGGTAAATCATCGAGCTCTGGTCGACGATCTTCGAGCTCAGATCCACGATCTGTCTTCAGCTTATCCTTCAGGTCGCTGAGCTCCGGTCGACGATCTTCGAGCTCAGGTCGACATTTTCTGTCTGATCTTCATTCCAATCTCTGAGCTCAGGTCGACGATCGTAGAGCTCAGATCGATGTTTTTCCTAAGAGATCGACGTTTTTAAGGATTCAAATCAAGTCAGACTTTGGAATGTTTTTCAAATTATCTCACCATTTATTTCAAGAGATCTGCCAGCCGTTTTCCTTTATTCTGGAGCAAGTTTCAAGGAATTCTTTTTGAGAATGTTTATTGGACTTTCCTCTAGAAGACAAGACTTTTATGGAGGACATTTAATGTCTGCTAACGGCTATCTTGGATGGAGGATCTTCAGAGAATAAATGATCCTTTTTGGTCTAACAGATATACATAATAAGAGACTTTACAAACATAGACAGAAAACAACAAGAAATTCTCAGTACAGATTCACAAGATAGAGAGATCAATTCAAAAATTAAAGTGATCAATTCTGAAGAATCAGTTGAACATTTTGGCATACTGAAAAAGTGATCATAGCTTCATCACAAGGACTCCAGACAATTCAATTTTCTCAGCCTCTGCTGAAACCATCTTCTGCTGGAGATCTGAAGCTTCTGAAGACCTATCACCCTGAAGCAAAGCTTCCACTCCTGAACTAGTCTACATATCAGGGGGAGCTTTGACAACAAAATCAATCCACTTGTGCTTCTCTCTTTGATTGAGATAGAGAAGACAACTTCACTCTTTTCCTTTTTCCTTCCTGCTGTAAAAGGGTTACCAAAACTCCCTTCAATAGTCTTGATTCTGGTTCTGAGAACCTTATCAAAACTCAGTGGTGGCAAGACACCTGATCAAAAAATCTAGTGTGGTTTTTGAGCACCTTATCAAAAGCTCATTGGTGCCCAGGACACCTGATCAACCCTTCCTGCAGTGGATTCCTACCAAGGGTGGTAGAAGAGTGGATGTACCCAGGTTTTTGGGGAACCACTATAGCTCCTTGTGTATTCTGGTTGCTTGAGTATTTTCTTTGCTGTGTGCTGTGATTTTCTTTTTGTTGTCTTAGTTTTAAATTATATAGAAAGGCACCTTACACTTATACATAAATTAAATCTTAATTGTTTTGCTTGTTTAAATTGTAAAGTTATTTTAAAAATACTCTATTCACCCCCCCCTCTAGAGTTAAGATAGATCTTACCCTCACTTTCACGGTGCATAATGACTGATCCGTGGGAAGTACACGGGTGTGACCCATAAAGGACACGGGCGTGACTCTGGAAGGGTCAAGGCGTGACTTATGGATGAGATCAAGACTGGCTGGAGGCGTGCTCTGGGGGTCCTGCCCTTGGGTCATAACGGTGACATGGGCGTGTAACTTTAAATAATATGACAGCCGCCTTCTAGATTGGCAGGCGGGACCTGGGCGTGACACTATATGATGCCCTATGTATACAAGCGTGACCCATGAAGGTTACAAGCATGTACTTGTGATTTTTTCTTAAATACTCCTTTTATGCTCCTGATCTTTCCTACATGCTCCATTTTGCTATATGTAACCCTGTTTCTCTTGAAAAAAAAAGAGTAAATCAGACCATAATTAATTAAAAACAATAAAAGTTTTTTATTTAAAAATAAAATATTATACAAAAATTTAGTAAATAAAGCTCTATCAGTAAGCTAATTAGTATTAAGTAGATGTGTGATGGTTAATACAAAGTTTTTTCACCTGCAACTTATTCCTAATTATCAACATTAGAATAGATATCATTGTGTTATCTGGGTCTAGAAAGGGAAATGTCTATGTTGTTGACTTCTGCTCAAGTGATAAGGAAATCTATCTATTCAATGATGATGTAGACAGAGATGAGATTTGGTATAGGGGGCTTGGTCACATTAATCATAAGACCATAACCAAGCTTGCAAAAGTTAGTTTGGTTAGAGGCTTACAAAAAGGTAAGTAAAAAAAGTTAAATCCTTATAGAGCATGTCAATTGGGTAAACAAACTAAGTCATCATTCAAACCAATTAGTAAGAATGATTCTCATAGAGTTTTGTATCTAATGCATATGAACTTGTTTTGGTCCACTTACCACTGAGAGCTTAGGAGGAAAGTAATATACTTTAGTCATTGTGGATTATTTTTCTAGATTTAGTTGGTCGTTCTTTCTAAAATCTAAGCCTGGCACCTTTTGGACCCTCTCAAGATTCATTAGATAAATTCAATCTGAATTCAAAACTCAAGTTTCTTTGATCAAAAGTGGCTATAGTAAAAAATTTGAAAATAAGTTAATTTGTAGACTCTATGAGGATGAAGGAATAAGGCAAAGTTTTTCAGCTCCTAGGACTCCCCAACAAAATTGGGTAGTTGAAAAGAAAAAAAAACACTAATTTGGTAAGGACATTATTGGGGGAGTCAAATTTTCCTAAGTCCTTCTTGACTGAAGTAGTGAACACTATCAACTATATTCTGAAGAGGGCCTTGTCCACACACCTAATCTTAAAACACCTTATGAGCTACTGAAGGGGAAGCCACTTATAGTTTTTTACTTTAGAATATTTGATTGTGCCTGCTTTATTCTAAATAAGTGGAAAAGCCATCTTGCCAAATTTGACAAAAAGGTTGTTGATGTTATATTTTTGGGATATTCATTATCTAGCAAGTCCTATAGGCGTTATAACAAGAGGACTTTATAAATAGAAGATCTATGCTTGTAGTCTTTTATGAATCTAATGTATTTTCCAGAGGGGAACTTTCACTAAGAGCATTTTGCAAGAACAAGTTTCTCTAGTTACTGAGTTGGAGAAAGTAGTTATAGAAGAGAATAATAAAGGATCATGTGAAAAGCACCATCATTAGCTGAAAGGTGCTGAAGCTAATTTCGATGATGAAGTACCTGCTGACCCAATTATCAGGTCAACCATAAATTCAAAACAGACAGCAAAATAAAAACATGCAGAAGAAACTAATCTAAATGAAGTACAAGAAGAAATAATCCCTACACTTAGGGTAGCAAGAATAAATTAAGAGAGGGCTATCCTTAGGGATTACCACCAATACTAAGTGATATTTGATGTCAATCTGGGTGTCAGAATAAGGAATCAACTAACAACTGAGGCTATGCTATAATGATTCAATTCAAAATATAAACCAAAGAAGTTTGTGGAAGCTGACAATGATCCCTATTGGATTATTGCTATGCAGGAAGAGTTAGCTCAAATTGTAAGGAATAAGGTCTGGACAGGAGTGGAAAGGCCTAGAAATTATCCAATCATTAGGAAAAAATGGGTATATAGAAACAAGTTGGACTCAAATTGGGTAATAGTTAGGAACATAGCCAGACTAGTTGCCCAAGTGTATAGGGGGAAGATAGAAAAGATTATAACAATACCTTTGCATTAGTTGCCAAACTGGAGACAATCATGTTATTTCTTTCTTATGCTGCTAAAAAGAAGATAAAAGTATATCAGATGGATGAAAAGAGTGATTTCCTCAATAAAACCCTGCAAGAAGAGGTTTATATTAAACAACCTCTAGGTTTTATCAATCAAACCCATCAAGCTTATGTATTTAAATTAAATAAAGCACTATATGGTCTCTAGCAAGTTCCAAGAGTTGGTATGAGACCCTATCCACTCTTCTATTAGCATACTCATTTATAAGTGGAAAGGTTGAAAGATGTAAGTTGTCTACCTAAATCACCTAGAGGGGGTGAATAGGTGAGATGTGCGTCTAATACGGAATAAATTTAGCAACTAGCACAAATAAGTAAGCAAGCAATCACACAGACGACAAAAGATTTATAGTGGTTCCCCGATCTTGGGTACGTCAACTTTCCTCACCGATCTGGCAAATCACTAGACTCGGCTACTCCACTATCTCGAATTGCAAACCAATCCGACACCTCGGAACCACGTTCCTACAAAACTCAATCAAACTGGATCTACACTCGGAAGATTAAAACTTCCTACTATTCGGAGAACAACGCTCCTACACTCAGAGATTAATCTCCTACAATATTTACAAATAGAGTTTGAAAATACAAACAGAAATATTCTCAGATCTGAAAGAATTTATCTCTAGGTCTTCTTCTTGAACGTTGCGGCTTTATCAGAATTTATAAGAGAAGATCCTTTGAAAATCTTACCTGAGAAGGCTTGAATCTACTCGATCAAGGAGAGAAAAACGATTCCTTAATCAGCAGATCATCTAGATCGAATGCAGAGAGATCGATCTTGACGAGAGCGGCGGCTTTAGAATGTCGTTCTTGAGAAAAGTCGGCCAAACCAGTAATTTAGGAAAGTACGGAATCCGCTCATAAAAGATTCTTCTTTTTTCTTTTCTGCTTAGGGTTATGTCTTATTGAAAAGAATTTATATAGGATTACCCTTAACGGCTAGAAAGGACATTAATGACAATACGAGGAACAATCACGTCGAGTTATTTGAAATTTCGGTCGTTCTGGACTTAGAACAAAAATTTCTGGAAAATCGACTTAGTTCTCGAGAAGTGGCTATAGTTCTCGAGAACTAGGAACTGAATTCTCGAGAACTGTCAAGACTTCTCGGGAACTAAGTTCTTTAGAAAAGATTTGGACTTCTCGAGAACACAAGGTTTAGTTCTCGAGAACTAATTGACTTCTCGAGAATAAACAATTAAGAAACTTTTCTGAACTACTCGAGAACAAGAACTTAGAAACTTTTCTGAACATCTCGAGAACAAAGAGAAAAACTTCTCGAGAACTGAGGGAGGACTTCTCGAGAACTAAAGAAGACTTCTCGAGAACTTAACTTAGAAAAATTTCTGAGGCAAATCCTGACTTTTCAAGAAATTAAGCTGGTAGTTCTCGAGAACTGAAGCCAAGCTTCTCATGAACAAGTAAGACTTCTCGAGAACTATACCTTAGACTTCTTGAAAACTGACAAAGACTTCTCAAGAACAAATAGGACTTCTCGAGAACTATAACTTAGAAAATTTCTTGAATCTGTCCAGACTTCTCATGAACTATGTAGTTAAGCTTCTCGAGAACTATGAGAGCTTCTCGAGAACTAAACTACACTTCTCGAGAACTCTGAAGTTGCTTCTCGAGAACTTGACTTAGATAATTTTTAAGAATTTTAGAGAATGTTTTCTTTTGGTCCTGTCTTCATCCCATTCTCCTAATGTTTGAACATGAAGTGTATCCCAATTGAGAGGCTACACAAGAGTCAACACTTTGGATCACACAGTGAGGGATTACACTATATTGTCCTGTGTTCCTGACCCACTGTAGACTGACATTGGTCTACACTTAGCACTGAGAATCTGCAAACATTCAACTAGAACAAGGATATCAAATACAACTTAATTCATCTTAGTTCAAGGGTGACTTCATGTAAATCTTGGCAATTGTGGATGCAATACCCAACAATCTCCCCATATTTGTAGAAGTCAAAACCCTCTACACTAAGGTGAATTATTATAATAAAGAAAGAACTGGAAGAAAGGAAATTGAGTATAAGTGCAAAGACAGATTAATTAAAGGCATAATATGC
This sequence comes from Platanthera zijinensis, assembly GCA_039513925.1. Classification (NCBI taxonomy): domain Eukaryota; kingdom Viridiplantae; phylum Streptophyta; class Magnoliopsida; order Asparagales; family Orchidaceae; genus Platanthera; species Platanthera zijinensis. Next base: position 177,282,289 of record CM077082.1, read on the forward strand.
AAAACTAGGAATTGTATATATAAGTAATGTTTTAGAATCAATCAACATCCTTTTCCTCAAAAATTCTCAAAAACAAAACATCATGAATCATTCTTTGCTTTGCTCTAGCCTGTCTTGCTTTTCCTGCTGCCTCCTCTGATAACTGAAAGGCTTAGGATAGTACCTTGGGGGCTTTGGAGGGGCTTTAGGATTATTCTTTTCATATTCTTTGTCATATATCCTCCTTTTGGTCATGGACTTTTCATATGATTCCCACTCAGCAGAGTTGTAGTGAAGATGTCTATTATCATTAAAGTCCATGACTAGTTTAAGAGTTTCAAGAATTAGAGCTTTAGAAGTAGGGCTCCAAACTTCAACAAATTCCTTAGCTTTTCTTCTTTCTACCTCTGGCTTGGGAACAGATCTGCTAGCAGAAGGACCTTCCCCATACTTCCTTTTCTTTGGGATGTAAACCTCTGGTAGATCTTGAGGAATAATGTCATCCTAAACTTGGGAATAGGAAGCTGGAGGAGGTGCCTTATCTTCTGGTCTAGGAGAAAATATAGACATTTGAGGTTGAGGCACTTGGCTGGACTCACCTTGAGCAAGAGGATTTAAGTGATGAGGAATAATGTTGGGGTTAGCCTGAAAATCTGGGAAGATCTAGTTGTGCATCCAGACAGCTGTATCATAAGTATGGAATTTTACTTATTGAATCTGTTCTAAGACATCCTTACTGATTGTAGTTAATTTATCATCCCAGATAGTTTTGGCATTTGTAGTAAGCTTTTCTACATGTTCTTTCACTATGGTCTCCCCCTTTCTAATTTCTACCGATAGCTTGTCTATGGAGTCTTCTTTGAAAGTACCAATTTCATTGCATACCTTCATGACATTCTCTTCAGCTCTCTTGTCTAACTGAATTTGATTGTTTTCCAGGGTGACACATTGGTCCATGACTTGACCAATGCTTGTGATGGTGTGATCTATGGCTTTCCATCCAATTCTGAACAATCCTTTGAGAGAATCAGTGTTGGCTTGAATATCTACAAAGCCTCTGCTCATTTCTTTCTCAAGGGCAGTTACCTGATCTTTGACAGTCTGAAGAGATTCATCAAAATATTTCCTCTAGTTAGCGAACATTTCTTCAATATTTGACAGAATATCTGAATTTGCAATTACAACAGCAGCAGCAGGAGCAGGGGTGGTAAAATCAATCTAAGGTGGTGGAGAAGCTTTCCATGGGGGGATTTCTTCTAGTATTACAGAGCTCTGGGCTCTTATAGTATGAGATACTATATCTCTCTCCTCATCAACAAATCTAGAAAGGGAGAAATCAAGATTCTTGAGAGGGGCTTCCATCTCCTCAGGGGCTTGCACATCAATGAGATTATCCTTGCAAATTTTGGAGCTTGGATGCTATCCCTAATCAACTCAAATATGATCATGCCAAACTGAAATTTCTTCCTTTAGACAATGGCTGTCATTACTCCAAATAGATAATTAGTAATGAAACTAATTGACCCTATTTTGCACCATAGGATTTTTACAATAATGTCTGCAAGAAATTTCCCTTCATCATTGAAAAGGTTTCTCTTTAAGGAGTGAAATTCATTAGAAACTCCACAGAAGGAGTAGGTCCTGTCATAGTCTTCCAAAGTTAGGTCATCTTCCTCATCTATAACGGGCATTCTCAGAAGCTGGGAAACTCTCATCTTGTTCAACTTTATCTTGATCCCTCTGACTTGAGTTTTCAGAATCTTACCATTACTTTTCACCTTAGCATTCTTGAAGAACTCCTCGACATCGGGAAAGAGAATCTTGTAGGGTTCTGTCAAAACGAACATGAGGTCGGCGGTTTCGAGAAGGATGAGAATGTTCTTGAAATCGTCAAAAATCTCTGCAATTCCTACGACTACCAGTTCGCTGCCGACTCTAATCTTGGAAACATGCGCCATGAGAGCCGACGGTGGCGACGGACTAAGCGCGAGACTACGGCGGAGACAAAGGTTTCTTACAGCGGAAGACGAAGAGTTTTGAGAGAAATGATTTTGAAATGACGGTTGATTTAAGATTTCTAAAATATTATATATATATATATAGAACCCTAGTAATGTCAATTATGAGTCTAATTAACCTTGGATTAGGACAGAAATCAAGAGGTTTTCAAAATAAAAGAGATAGAAGAAATCAGCAAAAGGACGGGCCATTTCTCGAGAGGCAAGTTTTAGTTCTCGAGAAGTGGCAGATAGTTCTCGAGAAGCAAGATTTAGTTATTGAGAACTGGCAGATAGTTCTCGAGAGGCAAGCTTTAGTTCACGAGAACTGGCAGATAGTTCTCGGGAAGTAAGTTATGGTTCTCGAGAGCTATCCTTCTACTTGAGAAATTCTGACCTTTTTGGAGATTCCTCGATTCTTGAGCCTTTTAACTGATCACCTTGGCCTAATCTTCCTTGTTTAGTAGCCCAAGTTCAGTTTTGAAGAAATTGAACTTGGTCTCGTCCAGTGGCTTTGTGAAAATATCTGCAACCTGCCGATCTGTTGGCACGTACTGCAGATTCACATCCCCTTGCTCCACATGCTCCCGGATGAAATGGTATCTCAGCTCGATGTGCTTTGTCCGGCTGTGTGAGACTGGGTTGTTTGCGATTGCGATTGTGCTGGAGGAGTCACAGAATAATGGAATGTCCTTGACCTTCATATTATAATCCTCTAGCTGGTTCTTTACCCAAAGCAACTGTGCACAACAACTACCGGTAGAAATGTACTCTGACTCGGCCGTTGAGATTGCGACACAGTTTTGTTTTTTGCTGCTCCAAGAGATAAGCCTTCCTCCTAGGAATTGGCAAGTCCCAGAAGTGCTTTTCCTATCGTCTTTGCTTCCTGCAAAATCTACATCTGAAAATCCAAACAGTTCACTATCATTACTTCTTGGGTACCATAAGCCAAGATTTGGTGTACTTTTAAGGTATCTCAAAATTCGCTTCGTAGCAATATAGTGAGATTCCTTAGAGTTCACATAGAATCTAGCACATACACATGTTGAGAACATTATATCTGGTCTACTTGAGGTAAGGTAGAGCAAGGACCCAATTATGCTTTTGTACTTGGTTTCATCAAAAGGTTTCCCTTTCTCATCCTTGTCTAGAGACATAGTTGAGGCCATTGGAGTCCTCATAGAGGTTGCATTCTCTATTCCGAATTTCTTAAGTAGCTCTTCGGTGAACTTGGTCTGTGAGATGAAAATTCCATCCTCAGATTGTTTCACCTGAAGCCCTAAAAAATACTTCAGTTCTCCCATACTGCTCATTCAAACTTCCCTTACATAAGTTTGGAAAACTTCTTATAGAGGTTGTTATCCGTAGATCCAAAAATAATGTCATCGACATAGATTTGCACTAGCAAAATCTTGCCATTTATTTCCCTAAGAAATAATGTCTTGTCTATCTTTCCTCTTGTGAACTTGTTCTCAAAACGAAAGCTAGACATCGTCTCATACCATGCTCGAGGAGCTTGTTTAAGACCATATAATGCTTTCTGCAGTAAATAAACATGATTAGGAAAAGTTGAGTCAACAAAACCTGGCGGTTGCTCTACATACACTTCTTCCTTTATGTCACCATTCAGGAAGGCGGATTTTACATCCATCTGATAGACGGTAAAGCCCTTAAGTTCAGCATAAGCAAGGAATAACTTGATCGCCTTCAGTCTTGCCATTGTAGCATACGTTTGATCGAAGTCGATTCCTTCTTCTTGACGATAGCCCTTGACAACGAGTGTGGCTTTGTTCTTTATAATAGTTCCATCTTCGTCCATCTTGTTCCGGTAGACCCATTTTGTCCCGATGACGTTCTTTCTCTTGGGTCTAGGAACAAGTGCCCAAACTTTGCAACGTTTGAACTGATTTAACTCTTCTTCCATGGCTAGAATCTAGGATGCATCCGAGTTTGCTTCCTCAAACTTCTTACGTTCAACCTGTGATAGAAAACTAAAGAATAAATTCTCGTTAGTTGTACCTCTCCGAGTCCTGACACCATCCCGGGGATCTCCTATGATCTGGTCCAAAGGATGATCCTTCAAGTGTCTGAGCTCAAGAGTCCTTGCATCTGGGATTTCTTCAGCCACTATGAGTTACATCTTCATCTGGGATGAAATCTTCATCTTGATCACCTACCTCTCCAATCGGCATTGTAGAGGTGATCTTGAAGAACTTTTCATCTTTATCTTAAGTAGGTTCATCCAGGCTGAGTTCCTTTATCTTTGTACATGCATCTTCAATAAGCACACTAGAAGAGTTGCTTTGCAGCAAACTCGTCTCATCAAATACAATGTGTATCGATTCTTCTACCACCAGAGTTTTTCTATTAAATACTCTATAGGCCTTACTATGGCTACTATAACTTACAAAAATACCTTCAAAGCTTTTCTCGCTAAACTTGGTAGTGTGATACTTGCCGTTGTTAAGTGCGAAGCACTTACAGCAAAAGATTCTAAAATATGAAATGGTTGGTTTCCTGCCTTTTAGAAGTTCGTAAGGAGTCTTATCATAGTTCTTGTTGATGAGTGCTCGATTTTGCACGTGACAAGCGGTGTTGACGGCTTCAGCCCAGAAGTACTCTGGAAGTGAGGAATCACTCAACATAGTCCGGCAAGCCTCTATAAGTGTTCTGTTCCTTCTCTCAGCTACTCCATTTTGCTGTGGAGTTCCAGGAGAGGAAAACTCATGAAAGATACCTTGACTTTCACAGTATTCTGTCATGGCACCAGACTTGAATTCCGTTCCATTGTCACATCTTATTTTGACTACGGAGCAGTTGTATTCATTCTGGACTTGCCTAACAAAATTAGTGAAAATATTGAAGGTATTTGACTTGTGTTTAAGAAAGAACACCCACGCAAAGCGCGAGTAATCATCCACAATAACCAACGTATATTACTTACCTCCCAAACTTCTAACTTGCAGTGGACCGAACAAGTCCATATGAAGAAGCTGTAAGCTTCTATTAGAATCCTTGCCTAAAATGCTTTTAAATGAACTCCTTGTTTGTTTGCCTTTTATACAGGCATAACAAGGGTTGTCCTTAATGCACTTGACATTAGGGGCATCACGTACTAAGTTCTGAGAGAATAGTTTATTAATAGTTTTTAAATTAATATGTGATAGTCTATTGTGCCATTGGTCGGCAAGAGATGCACTACTTTTTGCTAAAAGAAATACTGGTGTAGAGGAGTCAATACAGATGAAATTTAAACAGAAAATATTCCTGCTTCGAGTCTCTGATAAAATAGTTTCCAAGTTATCAACTGATTTTATCAAACACTTGTCAGCATGGAATTCAACCACATATCCTTTGTCGCATAGTTGGCTTATGCTGATGAGATTGTGTTCCAATCCTTCAAAATAGGATACAACCAAAAAGGATATGTTACCGTTAGTAATCATACAGTAGCCTTTGGTAATTCCTCGGTCTTAACCTCCAAAGATGACCTTTGGTCCGTTCAGCACCGGTGAAAGGTTCTGGAGTAGGCTCCTTGTCCCGGTCATATGTCGAGAAAATCCACTGTCCAAATACCAGATTGGCGTTTTAATGGCCTTTGGACGTACCTGCAATTATAATCACTTAGCCTTCGAAACCCAAACACGTTTGGGTCCTTAGTCTCGAGTTAGAATACTCCCCCTATGAGTATTAGCCTCATGAGTGGTCATTCTCACGTTGCTAACTTGAGGAGTTGCAGCATTTTTAGGATTGAACAAACAATCTATGACAAAGTGACCAACTCTACCACAGCACCAACAGTCGAATCTTTGCCTTATAATCTCCTGCTTGACCTTCTTGAGAGGAGGTCTAGCAGGGGTAGCATCCTTAGAGGAATAAGCTTCATTATGATGGCAACTACATGAAGTCTTCTCCTTCATAGGCTTTTCCACAATAGGTTTTACCTTTGGTTCCTTCTTGATGTTATGACCATGAGCATAAGGTCCATTGCTCTGAAGTTGAATCTCTTCATAAGGTTCCTTAAAGACACTCTCTCCAAAGTTACGAGGGCGAGCCCAACCATGGTATCTTGACTTAGGCTTCTCCGGGATCGGCCTAGTGAAGTGTCCATAGGTGGACTCATAGTCAAATTCGTTCACAGGAAAGATAACTTTCTTGAACGAGACTTGCTCCAAAAGAGCTTTCCCTTTTTCCTCGGCCAAGGCCTTCTTGTCCTCCTTATTCTTTCTCTTGTCCTTCCTTCTCCTAGAGGATTTACTAGGAGCACCTTTGTGGCCTAGACCAGCACCCTTGGCCTTAGCTGAGAATTCAGCAATCAGAGGAAGTACAGTCTTAGGCTTAGAGAAACCTTCTACAAGTTTCTTTTCAGCCGAGAGTTATTCTTCCAACTCCTTGATGATTTTCTCCTTAAGGTCAAGGTGCTCAAGAGCCTTATTATATTCTTCAATAGATTTATTGAAGTCTTCCTTGAGAGAGTCAGTCTTTGAGACTTCTTCTCTTAAGGTGCTCTCTGTAGCTTTTAGAGACTTTATCTCTTTAGCTTGAGTTTTCATGACTCGGCGAAATTTGTCATAAGACTTGAGTAACTCCTTATATTATCCCAAGAGTTCAGATTCATCCTCAGAGGGATTGCCCTCTTGCTCATTATCATCATCAGATTCTGAAAGAGGGGTGTGAGATTTTACCTCCCCAGTGAACTGGGGGACTTGTTCATCATCAATTAGAGCCATTAGCCCAAAGTAGGCTTCTTCCTCTTCTGTACTCGACTCAGATGAGTCGGAGTCACTGAGGGTTTTTCCCTTCTTGGCTAATAGGCTCTTTTCTATCCTCTTTTTATGGTAGGACTTCTTCTCTTCTCGTTTGCCACACTCTTTCTTCTTATGGCGGCAATCCGTAATGACGTGACCTGGCTTATTACAGCAATAACAAACAATGTCAGTCGAATAATGTTTATTCGGTTTAGAACCATACCTGTCGTGGCTGCTTGAGCCTTTTCTATGGCGATCACCATCATTGCGTGATCTTCTATAGGAGGCATCCTTGCCTTTCCATTGCTTCTTCTTGTTCAAGAATTTCTTGAACTGCCTTGAGAGTAGAGAGAACTCTCGATTAGATAGCTCTGAGCCAGAGGAGCTAGGCTCAGATGATTCTTCGTCATCACCTTCAGGAGCTTGGGAAGGAGAGCTAGCCTTTGTCTTCCTTGAGATATCTGCCTTCAGAGCGACAAACTTCTCCTTGAATGCAGACCTGCTCATCTCTTCTTCAGCTTTTCTTGAGTTGATTTGGAGCTCGTAAGACATAAGCTTTCCGAATAGATTCTGCGGGTCCGTCTCGGCTAACCTTCCGAACTCCCGAATAGCGCATACCTTATTATCCCATTCCTTGGTCAGGGATCTTATGAATTTTTCATTCAGTTCCACATTTGTGAAGACTCGTCCATAAACTCTTAGGCCATTGACTATCTTGAAGAAGTTCTCAAAGGTATCAGCTATGGCTTCCTTGTGACCTTTCCTGAAGGCTTCATACTTCTGATTTAGAAGGGATCTCCGATCATCCCTAACTTCTTCAGTGACTTCAATCAGAGTCACCAGGGATCGCCACATCTCCTTGGCAGACTGGCAATGAATCAGATTTTGCAGCATCGAGTCATCGACTGCACTTGCTATAATATGTTTAGCTTTCTTGTCTAGGGAGACAAGTGCAATCTCGTCCTTATCCAAGTCCATCAACTTCTTTGGGACTTGTCTAGTTGGATCTATTGTAGATGCAATCATAGGAACATACGGACCTTCTTCAACAATCATGAAGATCCAAGGGTCCACTGCTTCCATGAAAAATCTAACTCTTTCCTTCCATATAAGAAAATTGTTCTTGGTGCATATAGGGAGCTTAGCAAAATCCTTGGTCTTACTCATGCTTGATACTTCTCTAAAGACAACTTGGGAAGGATCAGATCAAGGTGTTAACCTTTTAACGATCAACCACCCTCTGATACCAATTAAAAGATGTAAGTTGTCTACCTAAATCACCTAGAGGGGGTGAATAGGTGAGATGTGCGTCTAATGAGGAATAAAAAATTTAACAACTAGCACAAATAATAAAGCAATCAATCACACAGACGACAAGAGATTTATAGTGGTTCCCCGATCTTGGGTATGTCCACTTTCCTCACCGATCTAGCAAATCACTAGACTCAGCTACTCCACTATCACGGATTGCAAACCATTCCTACACCTCGGAACCACGTTCCTACAAAACTCGATCCAACTGGATCTACACTCAGAAGATAAAAACTTCCTACCACTCAGAGAACAATGCTCCTACACTCGGAGATTAATCTTCTACAAGATTTACAAATAGAGTTTGAAAATACAAATAAAAATATTCTCAGATCTGAAAGAATTTGTCTCTAGGTCTTCTTCTTGAACGTTGCGGCTTTATCAGAATTTGTAGAAGAAGATCCTTTGAAAATCTGACCTGAGAAGGCTTGAATCAACTCGATCAAGGAGAGAAAAATGATTTCTTAATCAGCAGAACATATAGATCGAATGCAGAGAGATCGATCTTGACGAGAGCGGCGGCTTCAGAATGTCGTTCTTGAGAAAAGTCGGTCGAACCAGTAATTTAGGAAAGTACGAAATCCGCTCTTAAAAGATTCTTCTTTTTATTTTCTGATTAGGGTTGTCTTATTGAAAAGACTTTATATAGGATTACCCTTAACGGCTAGAAAGGACATTAATGACGACACGTGGACAAATCACGTCGAGTTATTTGAAATTTCGGCCGTTCTGGACTTAGAACAAAAATTTCTGTAAAATCTACTTAGTTCTCGAGAAGTGGCTATAGTTCTCGAGAAATAGGAACTGAGTTCTCGAGAACTGTCAAGAATTCTCGGGAACTAAGTTCTTAAGAAAATATTTGGACTTCTCGAGAACACAAGGTTTAGTTCTCGAGAACTAATTGACTTCTCGAGAATAAAAACTTAAGAAACTTTTCTGAACTACTCGAGAACAAGCACTTAGAAACTTTTCTGAACTTCTCGAGAACAAAGAGAAAGACTTCTCGAGAACTGAGGGAGGACTTCTCGAGAACTAAAGAAGGCTTCTCGAGAACTTAACTTAGAAAAATTTCTGAGGCAAATCCTGACTATTCAAGAAATTAAGCTGGTAGTTCTCGAGAACTGAAGCCAAGCTTCTCGAGAACAAGTAAGAATTCTCGAGAACTATACCTTAGGCTTCTCGAAAACTGACCAAGACTTCTCGAGAACAAAGTGGACTTCTCGAGAACTATAACTTAGAAAATTTCTTGAATCTGCCCAGACTTCTCATGAACTATGTAGTTAAGCTTTTCTAGAACTATCAGAGCTTCCCGAGAACTAAACTACACTTCTCGAGAACTCTGAAGTTGCTTCTCGAGAACTTGACTTAGATAATTTTCAAGAATTTTAGAGAATGTTTTCTTCTAGTCCTGTCTTCATCCCATGCTCCCAATGTTTGAACATGAAGTGTATCCCAATTGAGAGTCTACACATGAGTCAACACTTTGGATCACACAGTGAGGGATTAAACTGTATGATCCTATGTTCTTGACCCACTGTAGACTAACATTGGTCTACACTTAGCACTAAGAATCTGCAAACATTCAACTAGAATAAGGATATCAAATACAACTTAATTCATCTTAGTTCAAGGGTGACTTCATGCAAATCTGGGTTATTGTTGATGCAATACCCAACAAAGGTGGATAAAACACTTTTTACAAGAACATATATAGATCAGTTATTTATTGTCCAAATTTTTGTTGATGATATAATATTTGGTTCCTTTGATCCAGGACTTCGCAAAAGGTTTTCTTAACTGATGCAGTTTATATTTGAAATGAGAAGCATAGGGGAATTATCTTTCTTCCTTGGTTTTCAAGTGAAGCAAAGTGATGAGGGAATTTTCATATCCCAATCTAAGTATGTAAAAGAACTGATCAAAAAGTTTGGGATAGAAAATTCCTCCATATTGAAAGCCCTAACTGTTATAAATATTATTATTGATAGAGATGAGTCAAGTCAATCCATTGACCAAAAAACTTATGGAGTAATCATTGGCACTCTTCTCTACCTTACAGCTAGTAGGTCAGAAATAATGTTTGTCACATGTGTGTGTGTGCTAGATTTCAGGATAATATAAAGGATATGCACTTGAGTTCTGTAAAAAGAATTTTAAGATATCTCAAGGGTACACCTGAAATGGGGTTTTGGTATCCTACAAAATCAGAATTTGAGCTATATGGATACTCAAATATTGATTATGCTGGGTGTAGATTGGGCATGAAGAGCACTTCAGGAACTTATCAATTCTTGGGTGCTAGACTGATCTCTTTGTTTAATAAGAAGCAAACTTCAGTCATAACATCCACAACAGAGGCTATGTACATAGTTGTTGGAATTTTCTGCTCACAACTATTATGGATGTAAAATTAGTTATTTGACTATAACTTGGATTTCTCGAAGTCCACAATATATTGTGACTGTTCCAGTGCAATCTCCATTGCTTCTTAATCCAGTACTGTACAGTAGGACTACACACATAGTAATCAGGTATCATTTCCTCATGGACAATGTTGAAAAAGGGAAAATTTAACTATAATATGTGTTCGCTGAAGATCAAAGGGCTGATATTTTCAATAAGTTTCTTGATTAGATCAAGCAGAAGCCCTTCATCAATGCACTGGCATGCTTGATGGATGTCAGTTAACCACATTCTGACATGTATAAAGTATATCTTTTACTTTAACATATTACTGGGAAAAACCAGCATGAGACATAAAATTTTTAAGTATATTTTTGAGGTAACGTCGAGTATATGTTGCCGTAGCATTGACTTCTATTCAATGCAACATTTTGAGATAGTGATTATGAAGAGTTTGATCATACTTGACATAATGTTGAAATATATTAATGCATGCGTTGACATCTGGGCTGATATTAAGAGACTCAATGTAACGTCGAGCTCCATTCGACGCATCGTCAACTATATAGCGTGCGCCTAAATCTTCTACAGTGCATCACTTTATGCCATAATATCTCGACCTTTCGTCTATTTCTATCAAATTTATATTATAAATTTCTTTCAAAACTCTTCAACTTTTCAGCTTTATATTCTCCAGTTCTCCTTCACTCCTCTTTTTCCAAGTGTCTTTGTAGGTACAACATGACAACCAATAATAATTTTGGATTCAATATAAACTTAGAATCCTTCACAGCTATAACAGAATGCTTCAAAGGATTTTTGAAGTTATTTACTGATGTTAGGCTAAACAAGCTCATCACAACAAGATGCCAACTCTATGTTACTGAACTATCTGAGTTCCTAAACATTATAATCATCGATGATGAAGGATCTATGACTAAAGAACTAATACATATGACTTTTGAACTTCCCACTAGCGAAGGTGAAGCAAATCTTACAGATAATGACGTGCAAGAGATGCTGAAAAGGATGAACTTCTTAAAGTACAAGCCAATCCATCTGAAAAAGAAGGATTTTTCAGATGAATATTAGTTTCTAGCTAACATTATGGGTAAAATATTAACGTGCAAAAAATTTGCCCATGATGCAATTCCTAAAGCCCAGCTACATCTAATGGGAGTGTTAGTTCGAGGTAAGAAATTTGACCAGGGGAAATGCATTCTGCAATTGATAGGCCACAAGTATGGGTTAAAGGAAAATGCAAACATGACCTTCATGAGTCAAATACTGAAACAATACTATCCCTTTCTATGCAATCCAAAAGTATTAAATGTTCCCCCAGGAAAAGATCAACCATTGCACTTTTCTCATAGTGGACCAAGCAGATTGTCAAGCCCGTGTCTCAAAAAGAGTCCACTCCTCAATCATCTCCTCCAACTGATAATAAAGCAAATATCCCAAAAGAAGATAATATAGTACCATATCTTGAGCATGAATAACTAAATGCTTCTCCTTCAGAACAATAGTAAATGAGCACTACAATCTTCTCCTACCAGAATAAGTGTGTTTGCTGCCCCACTGCCTCACATATTGAGGCTATTATTCTTCAAGAAATTTAACAGGAATCTTCTTCTTTCACTATCTTGATGGCTAAACATGCATCACAATTCACAACCTTCTTTAAGAACATAGAAAAATAAATGGATCGAGCCAAGGAGTCTATGAAGGGAGTCTAATCTAAGCTGTCTTCCTCTGGTATAACCAGATCTTTCTTAACCTCACTGGCTCTTGAGGACCAGAAGGGGAAGACATCTGAATACTATTAGAATAAAATGAGGCTCTGAGTAAAGAAACTTTATTGAGAAGGATAGCTGATAATAATAAAATGATTCACATACATATAGCTATAGTTCAGGGGGAGTCACCCAAATAGTGGGAGAATGAATCAGCTAATATTCTATAAATTACAAAGGAAGCAGTGTAGGTGGTCTGTGAGATAGAGAATGATAAATAATTCAGGGCGAGAATCAGGGAAAGCTAGATGTAAATCAACAAGCTAAGAACCTCGTTCAATTTTCTAGAAAAATAAAATTCTCCTCTAAGATAGATGCAGGGCTTTAAAGGTAATATATACTGAAATACTTACTACTGAGAGTCATGATGTTATTATGCAATAATTCTTCTATACAAGTTATTTAGAAGCTTATCATTCAATTGCTAATCACGCCTATGCCCTTGCATTCATTTGTCTCTTTTTTATATGTGCTAAAAATTATTCTATGTATTTCATGTTTTATTTTTGTAAAATCACAATTGAAAACTTATAAATTTTGTTTAGCTAAAAAGGGGGAGATTGTTGGGAAAAACACTAATGATTTAACTTAACAAATTATATTAAAAGTGATTTTACTCCCTAGATTTATTACCAATGTTGTAAAAAGAGGGTAATATGGTCATAGAAGTCCTAAAAAGTTAGTAGAGTTAAGGATATGAGCTAGGAACTCTAAATTATAGAAGAAAATCAAGAAAAGTCAACTTACGTTGACTTGAATTTGATGCAATGTCAATTGGAAATCGATGTTATTTTGATAAGAATTTGGAGCACCAACACATGTTGAAATCGACGTTACTTCTAGATAGAAGTCGACGCATACATCGATAGGTTATCGACGTAACTTCAATAATAGATTTATTCTATACAGAAGCGAGAAGTCAGCATTATTCTTATTTGAAGTCGACGTAGCATCGAGTATAGTCCAGAATTGAAAAGTCAGAGAGTTATTTCAGGCTTAATTCAAGGGATTTTCTTGGGAATTTATTCAAATAATTCTAACTATTATAAGATAGTCTAAAGGACAGATTTGTCTATGAGATTCAGATATGATTTTATAGAAAGTCTTTGAAGAAAATATCGAGATTGATTGAAGTATTTTTAGAAGAATATATCATCATTCTTTTGTATATATTATGTCAAGAAAGGTATAATTCAAAAATGATTTAGAGATGATATAGTCAGAGAACAAAATGAAGAATACAAGGAACTAATACATAGAGAATAATAGCTAATTGTTCTTCAGCTTCTTCATCTTATCAACACTCATTCTTCTCTGCTAGTGCTGAAACTAACAATCAACTAAGATATTTAGAGAAAAACACCTGATCCAAAGCTTATAACCCCTACAAATCTTCAATCAAAAATGGGGTTAATTATATTGAAGGATCAGTAACACTTAGTGCCTTATAGTCCTCAGATTTTTGTTGAGAGTGCTCATATAGAAGAATTCTTCTTCTCAACCTTCTCTCAATCTATTTCTCTCTCTTTTATAATAACTGAGTAAAGAGTTTTTGAATCCCTCTTCAAAGGATTTAGGTTGTGGTTTTGAGAGTCTCCTTGTCAAAATACTCACTTAGGAGTGGTTCAAGATCTCCTTACCAAAAGATCTTATTATTGGTTCTAAGAGTCTCCTTATCAAAAGACTCAGGTGTTGGAACCGATGTTTCACATTTCCTGTGATTGAGAATATCAACTCCCAGGTTGTATTTGATCATATCTTGTGTTTGGCAAAGTGTGTAGGTTTATAAGTTCAAGCAAAGCAAAAAAGTTTCCTCTAGAACCTATCACTGAGAAGTAGCAGCTAATGTCGGGCGGAAGTCTGAATTAAATGGACAAAGTGCTTGGGAACCTACCATGCCGCGCTAGCTCGATGAATAAATTTGATAAGCTCTCAGGAACTTATCGCGCCGACGCTATCTTTCTACCACACCGTGCTAGCTAGAGGCGTCGAGACAGTGGCGTCGAGAGCATCGAGATAGCACTATTGCCAGGCGATAGCGTGGTACTACGCCGCGGTAACCCATTAAACACTTAAGGGTATTGATTTCGTTGAGACATGCCTACCATCGGGCGCTATCTTCCTACTACGTTGTACTATCATTGGAAAAAGTAAAATATTCATTTTGAATATTTTTCCAAATTTGGAGGACAGCCGACACATCAAGCGTGCAAACCTAGCATCTGGCGCTTATCATAACGTCGGCGGTAACCTATTTTCATGAAGACGTATATAAATCCGCCTCAGTTTCTGTGTTTAGAACCTAAGATGAAAAAAATATCAAGTTCGTGCATTCTAGGGTTCGACCGCCTCTCTGTATTCCGTTCCAAACATCTTCGTCGAAGGAAAAGAAAACCGCCTCCCTCCCATTCATGAACGAAGAACTCCTGCGATCCAAGGACTACATCGATTACGAAGAGACGACCAGTTGCAAGCACAAGGGGATCACAATCACCGGCCGCGGATCGCTCTACAGAGAAATCATCAAGAGGGAGACTTTAATCTTTAGATTCTTTAAAACTTGTTTTGTAATCTTCTTTTCTTTTCATTCTTGTGGTGAGGAAAATCGACTAGTGAAGGTTGTCAAAATCCGGGAAGGATTCTGTGGGAAATCATCTTGGAGTGGGGACGTCTAGATCGGGAGATCTAGCGGGTCTCTAAGACCCTTCCTTGTGTGGAGGTGAAGAGCCGGCTCGAAGACCTTTCTTCGAGAGAAAGGGAGAGAGCCAACCGGTCCAGGGACCGAGTTGGTATAGAAAACAAGAAGTTTTTTTTTCTCACCGCCTTCGATCTCCGGCATCACGGGGATCACAATTTTGTAATTGTCAAAAACATCTATTGTTCTAATTCTTGCTATGAAATTCATTTTCTACTTTATTGTTTCTGTTTACTACGTGTGGGTGTACGATTGTTAGCATGTGATTCTCTCTAGTGTGAGTAGATCTCTAAGGGGGATTTTGCCTAGTAAAATGAGTTCTGTAACAAACCGTCGCGCGTTTGCTACCTAACGCCCCGTGGTAGATTCCAGTACATTTTTTTCTGGACAAGAATAATTAAAATTTTTAATCAATGAGCCAAACCTTATTCACCCCCCCTAAGGTTGGCCACTACATCCAACAAGTGGTATCAGACGGAGGTAATTCCAAAAATGGCTTCACCATCGGGAATAATGGCCAACCCTGATCTCGAATCGACTAGTGGGGATGAAATTTGGTACACTGACAAATCACTAGCACCACCACTATTTTTAGGTAAACACTATGAAGGATGGAAAGTGTTGATGAGAAATTTCTTTATAAGTCTAAAAAGAGAGGTGTGGAACATGACTTCTATAAAGCCACCAAGTAACTTAACCAAGCACGAGTCCCATTTAAATGCTAAAGCTATGAATATTTTATTCTGCGGCCTTAGTCAAGAAATTTTTAAACTCATTTATAATTTTCCCACTGCTTATGACATATGAAAATTTCTTGAGTCTACTTATAGTCCTCTTTCTATAGGTGACGAGACTGAGCTATTTCTCATGGATCCAAGCGAATAAATAAATGGAGACTTTCTCTTGGAAAAGGACATGACAACCACATCACAATGAAGGGAACATGATATTTCAACATTGGATTAGGAGACACATGAAGGAGTTAAAGAAACCCTATGCTCCAATCTTGCCTCATTTAAGAGTACTGTAAGGCAGTCAAATTCTCGTTTCTCTTGTAATTATATTTATACATTGCGTGTGCCGAACAATTCTAAACGTAGAATTAGGAAGTTGATGAGCATTAACTCCAAGTTACGTTTAGAAAAAAAAAGGTTTAAAGCAAACGCCAATGTAGAATATACTGGTGATTTGTTTATCTCTCCAACTAGCTCTTTATAAAACAACTCTACCCCTTGTATAAAGTGTAAGACTTTAAAATAAAAACATGAGGTGGTTAAGAAGGAGCTTCTCTCGTCAAAAGAACAAACTAAAAAACTATGTCTAGAAAGCGCATCTTTAAAAGGAAATTGTGCGGGATGCATTGACCTTAAAATTAAAATTGAGGAGATGAATGAGACCTTTGAAGAATACAAAAATAAGTATGATGCTCGTATTAACTTTATAATCACCATTCTTAAGAATATCACAATTGATAACAATAAAGCTATATTGAATCTCAAAAGTAAGAATAAGGACTTGGAAATGAAAATAAACTTGCTTAAGGAAGTTATTAAGAAAAAGTTTCAAAACATAACTTCACAATTTCAAGCAAAACCTGAAAGCATGTTGAATATTAACGGTCATATAATAACTGTGTCACTCAAAGGGAGTAGAAAACCCCAAGCTCAAGCAGGTGAAACTCCTAAACATACAAATCACCTTCACCTGCAAAAACAAATTACCCCCTGCTTATAATTGAATGAATATAAATTTCCTTTTAAATATTTACTAGACTATAAGTCCCTATGTTAAGCGAAATAATCCTAACGTAAAGAAAAACATCAATATATTTAAACCTCTAACGTAACCTTGTTCAATTGAAGTTTGTCGCGTAAGAACTCCTAGAAATCTAAATGGAAATTTGCAACATAAGAAAAACAATAAGCCAAAATATGAATGGAAGCCAATCATTCAAAATAGCGCACCAATTCCACTCACAAGGGCCCGTTCATTGTCATCTCACCAAGGTGTATCATGCTATATTTGGGTACCCAAGGGAACCGTCACCTCTGGCTCCTTTTTGATACCTAAATCTCTTATTTATTAATATCCATGATCTTTGTGAAGTACAGTATATCTATGATATGCTAATTAGGTTATTTTATTTTTTAGTTTTGTAAATATGCTTTAGTTTAGGACATTCTGAATCTCTACTTTATGATTATGAATTAAAATGATAAGATGATTTTATCAAATAAAGTAGATCAACATAAAATCACAACGAGCATGGGGGTAGCACAAAACACATCACGTCACAAATAACTACTACCAGAGTCTGAAGTTCACCTGTTTTATTACATCACAAAATATAATTGATAAAATGTAAAAAACTAAAAACTACTCCTCGAAAGATGGGGGAGAAATGTTGGTTTTGCTCTTGATTTTCTTGAACATTTTCTTCACCCCTTTACCTCTCTCGCAGTCCTCCTGATCTCCTCGCCCTGTGTCTCCACCATGCCGTAAATGTCCCGACTGGTCTCCGGAAGAGATCCCGCATAGGGAAATGGTGGTTGCGCTGCAGATGGCCGCACATGCGATGTGATAGGAATCTCACCCACCTTTTAGACCAGATAGCAGCTATCAAAAGAATATGCCTGCCAATCAATGGAAGGATACTTATCCATCCGCACGCATTGGATCACATCGCCTAAAGGCATCGCGTTTATCCGCTGGTGGTTAGGGGACTTGAGGAGAAAAGTGTACCGCATCTTAGAGAGGATAAGATCTGAGACACTGAATAGTATTCCCACCAGGATGCAGTAGGTCACCATCGAGTGCTGCGTCGTGACTTTATTAGTGTCCCCAGCTTTAAACATGAAGGACTGACTAAGAATATCCTGAATTATGCGGGCATCTGAGGTAAGCGTGTCCACGGTAGTAATGAGGTCTCGGCGGTCCTCTACACCAAGGAGAACCTTTTTGACCTCTCTCTAGTCTCGGCTTGTCTGAAAGGACTCTACGATGTCCAGGTGCGGTAAGTTGGGAAACCAGACATACTTCATCTCGAGATCCGAGTGGAGAATTGTCACTATGTCAATCGCACACCCCCACCTTGGTGTTTCTGAGCGGGATCCCGGAGGTTATTATAAAACTCCCGAGTAAGGGCCGAGGAGAATGGGACACTAGAAGAGATCACAGCAAGCACTCCAAATTTCTCTAAGTACTCATTAATATGAGCATATTGGTCGTAGATATCGACATTCATCGGGACACTCACTGCTGCATCATCTATAGCAGGGAATGTTGAGCCCGGCACTCGAGAACGTTTAGAGAAACTGCGGCGAGGATTTTAGGAGCTGGATGAAGCCATAACCTGAAAACAAAACACGAATCCTTCAGTTAATAATAAAAAAACAAACAATTTAGTCTCTGGATCCTACCGCGGAGCGATAATCTGTTACTGCCATGCTGTAGCGTGACGAACTGCGAGTCATCTTCTTCCGCTAGATTATTTCCCAAACTCCATTTAGGTAACAGTTTTTCTCAAAAATAGGTAAAACACTTAGATCTAAGGCCAGGCAAGATATATCAATGGGAATAACCAAGATTCATGAAGGAAAAACACAACTCGAACATGAAAATATGTTGAAATCTACCCGTCTTAGATTCTAATTTCGGATCTCATGAAAAACTTAACTTTTAAGAAGATTGGTCACTCAAAAGTGTCAAGGATGCGGGATCTGAGCTTGCACAAGCTAGATCCGTGAAAAAGGCCATGATCCGTTGCAAAACTTCACAAATTGAGCGTAGAATCATCGCAAAATCGCCACGGATCATGACCAAAATGACTTGATATCTCATATCTACAACTCCAAAACTCTTAACACTAGGAATTTGAGAGAGAGAGAGGAAGAAGAGAGTACCTTACACTATAGATGAAAACTCCAGGGAAGGGATCTGTTGGCAAAAGTGAGATTGAAAGTGAGCAGGTGTACGGAATTGGATCTGACCTGTATTATATATATCCTGAAGCCATAGCGACGCGTTAACTTTAATGTCGTCATTAGAACTCTTTTTTGTACTATTGCCTGACTATCCACCCTAGTATCTTCATTACTGTGCTAATATCAACGGCAACACAAGACTCACTGTGATGTGTCTCAGATTAGCGGTGCATAGGTGTGTCGTCATTATGATCGCTAACCTGTAATCCACATCGTGTCCTTAACCCAGGAAGGTTTCTAGTGGGTCCTTTGCTGACATTGGGGGAAACGAGTGTTTGTTTTAGTAGTTTTTGTGAGGGCATATGAGACTAACACCCCATTCTGCGGCACGTGTGCAGCTCCTCATGCCCATCCGTCACTTAGTACGTTGCTAGAGTGATGACACAATAGGTTGATGAACTGTGTCTTGAACATTCTCATGGCCGCTCCTTTATAGCACGAACGATATTTCATGCCTCATAAGTCTCAGACCCATTCCTAATACTTTATCATGCTTCTTATGTGTATTTGGCTATCTTCATTTTACATCTTTGTTTTTTGTTCTATTTACGTTTTTTTTGCTACTAAATGCGAAAAATCAACAAAAAAAAATATAACCCAAAATAAAAAACTGAAATTTGATCCTGTCTACGGGCACACATGACTTGAACTTAGACCATAATGCGTACATACAATGTTTGAGTTAAGAGTGCTAATCCGTGTGAACATTGTCCCTAGTCATGATGTGTCGAATCTATAGGTTTTTAGCTGCTGAGTGCAACAATACATGTTGGTGTATGTTGACTATGCCTCTAGGTATGTGTGAGGACTTAGATAGGGGAATGACTTCACACTATTCACACATCCCTAGATGAAGCACTCTTGTACAAATGCTAGGCTTACATGTTATAACTCGTGACATTGTATCTTGACACCTTAGAAATACTTTAAATACTCAATGTCACGATATATATATGTGTTTATATAAATATTAGAACTTTTGACCAAATGTCTAGTATTACAGTCTAATGTATACAAGTTAAAGTGTATCTATCTATGCAGATATATTTTGATTTACTCTGGGATCCTTGACCTCAAAAAAATAAATATATAAGTGATAGCTCAAAGCAAACTAAAAAGAAACTATGCAAGCTATCAAATATCATGTCAAGGACCCCCAAGCACTACTAACTCCTCCTGATAAGTCTTTATCAGCATTATGAGGATGAGCACCTTGGTTCTCATTGTCATTTCGATATTGTGCATAGACTCTAACTTAATCTTAGTGCCCCGAGTTCAAGTCTTGGTATGACATAGATAGACATGTGACGTGATTGTTCACTCTATTTCTCTTGTGTTAGAATTTTAAAGGATCGAGAAAAAACATGTAAAATATGATATTTCTACTTGGTATTTTCTCTCTTTTGATGCTACACGTACATAGGTCATTGCCTTATGTAATGCTTCCATGCATAAGTATTGGACTAAAACTAAACTATATGTTTTTAGAACAAAGGTACTAGCACACGATTTATACTTTTGACGTTTACAATGTTTCAATGTGATTAACTCTATAACTCTCGTAGAATTGTAGTCTTCCTCGTTGTATACTTAGTCCACTCGATGCTATCCAATCTGTATAAATTTTGTACATTGATTTATTCTATGTTCGTGTACTCTGCTCTTTTGTGTGACCCATGTGCTTCATATTCTCTTATTTGCGTTTCTTTTTTGGGTCACCCCTATGTTTCTCACACCTTGCTTTACTGATTGTGTGTACTGTCTGCTTTCTATATCACGCTTATCATTTCCAATGTTTCTCATCCCGCATGTCTGTTTGGTCTGGCCCGCCCCTTTTTGATACTATCAAAGGGGGAGAAGAGATTGTTCATGAGATTGTTCATAAGTATGAGTCAAGGGTTAGGAAGGATCACATATAGGGGGAGCTTGCTACAATGTGTGCATATAGATAGGGGGAGTGTGTAAAACATGTAGATAGCGGGAGTGTGTGTGGGGGGGAGCTATATAGAACCTGAAACTTGAACTTTCAAGATAATATGTTATATATATTCACCCTATCTTGCATTTCACTGTTTTTTCTCATGAACGATATTTGATATTATCAAAAGGGGGATTTTGTTGAAACTGATGTTTCATATTCCCTGTGTTTGAGAATATTAACTCCCAAGTTATATTTGATCACATCTTGTATTTGGTAGAGTGTGTAGGTTTACAGGTTCAAGCAAAGCAAAGAAAGTCTCCTCTGCAACCAACTACCGACCGGTATCAGCTAACGTCGGACGATAGCCAGAATTAAATGGACAAAGCGCTCAGGAACCTACTGCTCCACGCTAGTCCTATCGGCCGTGCTAGCTCGATGAAATAATTTGACAAGCTTTCGGGAACCTACCGTGTAGATGCTAACTTTCTACCACGCTGCGCTAGCCAGAGGCATCGAGGTAGTGGCATCGAGAGCGTCGAGACAGCACTACTGCCGGGTGCTAGCTTGGTATCGCGCCATCGTAACCAACTCAACGCTCCAAGGCATTGAGTGCGTTGATATAGGCCAGCTGTCGGGCGCTATCTTCCTACTGTGCCGCGCTAGTATTGGAAAATGGAAAATATTCATTTTGAAAATTTTTCCAAATTTGGAGGATAGCTGGCACATCAAGCACGCGTACCTGCCGCCGGGCACTAGTCTTAACACCGGCGGTAGCCTATTTTCATGAAGATGTATATAAAGCCGCTTCGGTTTCTGTGTTTAGTACCTAAGACAAAAAAGTGATAAAGTTCGTGCATTTTAGGGTTCGGACGCCTCTCCGTATTCAATTCCAAATGTCTTCGTCGAAGGAAAAGAAAATAGCCTCCCTCCCATTCGTGAACGAATAACTTCGGTGATCCAAAGACTACATTGATTACGAAGAGACGACTGGTTGCAAGCACACTGAGATCTCAAGCACCGACCGCGGATCGCTCTACGGAGAAATCATCAAGTGGGAGACTTTAATGTTTAGATTCTTTAAACTTGTTTTGTAATCTTCTTTTCTTTTCATTCTTGTGGTGAGGAAAATCGATCGGTGAAGGTCGTCGGAATTCGGGAAGGATTTCGTGTGAAATCGTCCTTGGGTGGGGACGTCTAGATCAAGAGATCTAGCGGGGCTCTAATACCCTTCCTTGTGTGGAGGTGAAGAGTCGGCTTGAAGACCTTTCTTAGAGAGAAAGGGAGAGAGCCAACCGGCCCGGGGAGCAGGTCGGCATAAAGAACAAAAAGTTTTTTTCTCACCGCCTTTGATCTCCGGCGTCACGTGGACCACAATTTTGTAATTGTCAAAAACATCTGTTGTTCTAATTCTTGCAATGAAATTCATTTTCTAATTTATTATTTCTATTTACACCGTGTGGGTGTACGATTGTTAGACTATAATTCTCTCTAGTGTGCATAGATCTCTAAGGGGGATTTTGCCCAGGAAAACAAGTTCTGTAACATACTGTCGGGCGTTAACTACCTAATACCCCGCGGTAGCTTCCAGTACTTGTTTTTCTAGACCATAATAATTAAAAATTTTAATTACGAGCCAAACCTTATTAACTCTCCCTCTAAGGTTGGCCACTAGATCCAGCATCAGGAACTGGGATAGTGTATTCCAACTATGGTATTAGAAGAGTGGATGTACCCAAATTTTGGGAAACCACTATGGCTTTAGTATCTTCTATGTTTTTTTATTTTTTTTCTTACTTTGTTTTTCTATTGTGTTGTGTTGTGAATAATCTCTAATTTGAAATTTGTGTGAGTGAAAATCCTAGGTTAACTGAAATTATTCAAGAAGGTTTCTAAAATCTTTTATTCACCCTCTCCCCCGTCTTTAGAGATTTCTCAGAGGATTTCTATAATTGTTCAGACTTTCAGAGAGATTATCATAAGAGAGTCTGGATGATAACCTCCCAATTCAACGTAAAGAGGATTGACTTAGCTAACGACGGAACCTTGTATAATGCAATCATCAACCCCAAAGATCTAAAAAGCATGATGTTAGTATCATCTCTAATGCAAGGCTTTCTATCATTTTCTTCCAATCATAAGATTCATGGAGGTTAAGCCCACACCCCCTCCCCCCTCTGATTATTGAGTAATAGGAGAGGGACAAAGATGCTTAAAGAAAATCAAACCACAGGGGTAGATAGAAGGCCTTATGAGTATGTGTCCCACGAGACCTCCCTAGTATCATGTCCCTACTCAGGTTCCTACGTCTTCTCAGCAAGGGGTAGGATGGAGGCCTCAAATGTGTGTATTCCATTGGACCTCCCGAGTGTCATATCCCTATTTAGGTTCCTTGGTCTTCCAAGTAAGGGGTAGGATAGAAGCTTTGAGTGTGTGTGTCCCATGGGACCTCCTGAGTGTCATGTCCATACTCACGTTCCTTCATCTCATCTTGATCCACTTACGGCAAGTATATCGGTCACATAAGTAATATAAAATGTGGGAGTAAATCCCCAAGTATCGATCTCAGAGAAACAAAGGTTAGGGCGCACGAATTTATCATTCTGAAAGCTATTTTTAAAGATTTAAACTAAAATACGAGCTTAGATTTGGGTTTTAGAAAAGAAAACGAAAAACTAACTACAATAGTTCGGGTCACAAACACCACTTCGCATGGTCGATGGAAACTACGCAGGTCGCAATGCACTATTTTTGTCGGTTGATAGACAAGAAGGCTAGACAAGGGAATGGTTTGCAATGGCGGAGTAAAGGTCAAAAGCACCTCTTCACGATGCACGACACTAGTAATTGCTAGTGCACTCACTCTCATGATGGGGGATGGAAATGACAAGATGGAGGCGCTCCTCACTTGCACAAACCACAAAGATATTCTACATTGACATGAAATAGACAAAATATCATATTAGGGTTATGCAATCATCGTTCATACAACCAAGGAATTAAGAGGAAGATTACTACAACATGAAGGCGGTGAGATTACAACCAAAGGGGAGGAGACTTGTTGGAGGTTCACAGCTGAAATCTAGGGTTGTCAAGCCTTGTCCGTGCTCGGGCTCCAACTATCATCCGGGGTCAGGAAGTGTGGTCACCTACTTTTAATGTACCCGTCTTCTCTCTCAATTGTCTTCATCCACAATCTTGCCCAAGAGCTTCATACGTGCAATGAGAAATCACTAAAAATCACCCTTGGAGGCAAGCGATCGATGAAGGAGGCCAAGAGGATCTCCAATCCTTTGATTTTCAAGAAGATTATGGTCGGAGGATCTTACGAAGGTGGGCGGCAGTATAGCGGCAAAATGGGGAGACACAGGAGCTCTGACACAAAATTGAAAGGGGTAATTCGGACTAGGGTGATTTTCGATGCTTAAATAGTAAATAGTCAGAAAAAAGGCATACACAGTCAAACGCAGGACCGTGCATGCACCGTGCGAATTAACCACATAAAAAACAACCGTCTTGATATAGCACAAACTATGTGACTATGATCTAGCACGGGCTAAACAGCCCCTGCGAGAACAAATCGTACAGTTATTGACAGATCACTAAAAATTAGGCCAATAAAACAGATCGCGTGTTTCCCTTCATGCCTGGTTGAATCCAAATATGCTTGAAGAAAATGCAAATGCGATAATTACATAAAATTTTAAACAAAAAGACAAGGTCATGCGATTTGGACACGTAAAGGAAAATTAGCCTGTATGAGAGCAAATCTCACGACCTGGGGCAGATCACCATAAAATGTCTTTATAGGCATAGTACGATCGTGTCGATCATGCGTGAAGAAAAACGCACGACCATGAGATTCCTATAAAAAAGAACCTGTGTAGTATAGGAGATCTGCCCACATGCACAACAAAAACTACACCTGGGAAGAAAACTCCAACACAAGCTAAACACCAAAAAAAGAACATGGAGCACCATGTGCTTACCCCCAACAATATAGTGTGAAATTTCACACTACAACAGGTCTAAACAGTGAACTTAGAGTGAAAGTGTATACAAGTGAAATATAAGCAATTATGGACTAAAAGTATAGTGAACATGACTGAAATGAAGCCTAAAAGAGCTTGAAATACACTATAAATATCAAACTTATCATACCCTTAGACTTAACCATTTGCTCGTCCCGAGCAAATCATCTCTCAGCAGAAAGAAAAAGGACTAGTTGGCTTAGAATTTGAAAATGCGGAGTACCATGTGAAGTCGTATACTCACGCGCATAAAAAAAATAATAGAAGAAATTTCTAATTATAAATATTAATATATAATTTTCTAGGAGTGTATTTATATATTACGTTTACTCAAAAAATGAATCACGATGAATCATCTGGTCATGCGTAAGAAGAAAGTAGAATGAATGATAAGGCGAGCATTAACAAAGTCCGGGGCTCAAGACAACCTCGAAAGAAATGCATTAATGTTGGTGATCATAAGATCGCCCTTCAACACTCTCTCCACGTCACTAGTTTGACTCAATCGTGCAAATTAATAGGAGTTAACATTAGAGATGGGGCTTGGGTTTAGTTGAGGTATATAATGATAAATACAAGGGCAATGTACCTAACCCAAATAAGCTAGCATGAATAAAACTATCCTCACGCCACAATAATAATATGCTGGTGCACCACACCCCCAGACATAGACTTGACAGCATGGGTTTGTGCACTGCCTACTCTCCAACAAAAACTTGCAAACAAAGATTTTAAATTAATATTTTTCTTCTTTTCCCCTTTTTCATTTCACAATTTTCACAATTTTCACTTCTAATAATTTTTTCATAATAATTTTTCAACATAATTTCCAATAAGGCACATCCACATATCCACAACGTAATCACCACCTCAATACCCCAATCATAAAAAAAAAATTAAAGATCTAATTTGCGCGTACAACTAGGATTGGCTATTTGGCTTTGGTGAGGTAATAGTGGAGTTGAACCAAAGGATGGGTAAGCACAATGGGGCTAGAGAGGATAAGGTTATAGGATCGGGTACAAAATCTCAATCGGGACAAAATGATGGCCTACATCACACTCTCGCGCTTGACTAACTGTGTACCCAAGCTTCAAGAGTTGCTTGGGTAAGTTCTCAGTCACAAAGAAAGATTATCCTTCCTCCCGACTTGAGCAATATGAAGCTAATGAATGTCTTCACATTCCTTCGCTATAATTTGATTCACACCGAATTCACTATTTTTGAATAGAGTAAACAATATCTACGCTAAAAGAAAAATATAAACTAAGAGCATAAAACGAAATTGAATCTACTTAAATTTCTACCCAAGATGTGAGCAATCTACTAAGAGTACTACATGAGTCAACATTTTACTCTACCTCACAATCCTAAGCCAGCACGATGATTTTCCAAATCACGCACAAAAAAGAATTTAGCTCGTTACGTGCTAATGATTAAGCGCGCGCTCATGTGGGTGTTTTGTTGTGTAGTGAAAACGACCTACAATAATGATATAAAAATGAAATAAAAAAGTAATGCTAGCATGATATGCAGTGTGTGAATGCATAGGTAATAAAGCAAAAGCTCATTATCCCCCGTACTTAATCTAAACATTCCACTACAGGATAAGCATTAAGATTAAAAGGAGATAGGGATGAGAGAAGTTGCCCATGCTTAGAAATGAGCATACAAGAAGATTGGCATTAAAATTTGAAGGCGATCCACGCCCATCGCCGAAAAATCACCAGACTAGCGAGAGAAAACTCGACATAGCAATAATAATAACAAAATATCGTGTTAAATAAGACATAAATCAAAGATTAGGTTGTCTCCCAAAATCCCTTTTGTTTACCATCCTTAAGGTGGACCAAATGCTGATATTATACATTTATATAATTGTTCTCAACAATGTCTACTATCACTACCAAATAAAAGCACACAAAACAAATTCACCCAACGGAGCAAAACTAAACAAACAAAGTAGAAGAAAAACACAACTGCCCAGAGACCCATCACGAATCAGCTATACGCCGACTTGTGGTGGTTCTCCCCAGTCGCGCGAGATGGGCAGGAGGTGAAATCTTTAGTACCCAAGGGAGCGGTACCTCCCTTTCCCCTAACCTCCTCCTTCTTGTGTCGGAGGGCAGCATAATTCACAACACGTAACAGTCACTTTTGTTTAAGCTTTTCCATATTGGGAGAGCGCCAACAAGCACCATACGCTCAATAAGAATCAGTTTCAATCATCTTAGGAGCAACATAGGGTTTCATTTCTCCACCCACTGCGGGTGACAGATCATCATATAGAACATGTTTTAATTATTTACAAAATGAATCAGATTTAGTAGCAATTTGTTGAATTTGTGCCCATGTTTGCCGTATCAATGCTCATCTTTGCAGCCTCACAGTCTTCATCCATTACAACCTCATCATCCAACAGACCTTTATTCACTTGCTCAACCACTTCAAATTCCAACTCAGTTCTCGCTTTAATACTCAACTTCTCATCTTCAGCATTTTCTTTCTCAACAATTTCCATCAACTTAACAACTTCAGACCAGCATTCTTGATTGCCCAAAACCCTATTAGAAACAACAACAGATAAACAATGAGATCATTGGTTAGTGTGGATGGGAAAGCATTGTGTTTCCCTTTGGGTCGCAAAGTAACACATTCGTCGGCGATATGAAGAGTGGCATCACTCCCTTTCAAGAAGGGTACACCCAAAATAGGAATGGAATTACTCTCCATGGGTCCCAACACCTGAAAGTTAGTGACAACCAATGTGCCATCCACAACAACTTCAAGCTCCTTAACTTGTCCTTCGATTTCCACCATCGATCTGTTGGAGAGGATAAGGGATGTATGAACATTAACATCCATGTTTAGATTAAGTTTTTCAACGTCTTGTAGGGCAAGGACATTACGTGATGACCCCGTGTTGCATAACGCGGAGGTTTCAATATCATTTATAGTGCACTTTACTATCAACTCACCCTCACGACAACCATATAACACGACAAAGATCTTTCCTTGCTCATGAGTATTTTTCTCATTTGTATTGGGAAAAGCACCCTGAGTTCGCTCAGATAGCACTTGGACCAACTATCCTAGTTTAATTTTCAAGTTCCTTATAGAGGTAGTATGGTTGGCCATATTAGATTGGGTCATATCTACAAATTTTTCCATCATCTCCTTCCGGAAACTTTTCCTCTGGGAAGGGCCATCTTGAGTATAACTCGGTTGCGGCGGCCTCAGTTTGCTTCTAGAAGCTTGAGCAACAAATTGATGTTGGCCCAACTTCCATCGTTGTCCTAGAGCATTTTGATTCCAAGAAAAGTTTGGGTGATTTCTCACATCCGGGTTATAAGTATTTGAGAATGGTACCGCATAATTTTTGTTGCTCACATAATTGACACACTCATCAATGTTAAAATTTGAAAAGTCAGCAGAAAGCTCACCATTGGGGAACTCATAAGAAGGGTGCCCAGAGTCCCCACAACCGGCATAAGATGGGCATCACTTGAGCGGAAGTACAGGTAGGCCTCTTCAACAAAGCTATATTCTCGAGTGGCGATGGTACCACATAAGTTGGTTGCACTACAATGTTCATATCAAATAACCCCCTTATACTTCTTGGGATGTTCATATTGGTCATCTAGAAAGAGCTGTGGGAAGCAATATCGTATAGGATTCATAGTGCATCCTCAAGAGTGTGGTTCATCAATGTCCCACTAGTAGTAGCATCGATCATGGCACAATAGTTAGGATCTATAGCAAAGAAAAAATTCTCAACAAAGTTCCACGGTTAAAACTCATGTTGAGGGCACTCCGTAGAAGGTCCATAAACCTCTCCCATGCCTCAATAAAGGACTCTTTATCATTTTGACGGAAGGTGGCGATCTCTTACCTAATACTAACAATCTTATGCACAGGATGAAATTTCACAAGGAACTTTGATGACAGTGCATCCCAAGTAGCAGGAACTCTTGGCAGAATGGTGTGGAGTCATTCTTTTGCCTTATCCTGAAGAGAGAAAGGAAACAGTCTTAACTTCATTGTATTATCAGAGATGTCAACATATCAGAATGTCCCATAGATTTCAGAGAACTTTGCTAAGTGAATATGGGGGGTCTTCACTTGCCATCCCCAAAAACTAGGCATTGTTGCGGATGATGTTCAAGATGGTCGGCATGATTTCAAGCTGATTATTTTTAAGGGTCGGGCCAAATCCATGGTATATACTCCTAACAGTGAGAGTGGTGTAATCATGCATTGTCTTGGTCCTTGGCCGGACTACATCATGCTCATCAGCATCTTGACAACTAAGGGGGCATCATCTCCCATGTGCTCATTCCCATTGTTCCTAATCCCATCCATAGCAGCAGCAGCATGACGACGCTGATGTAGGGAATATCCTTGAGATTCGTCACGGAGGCCACGACGACGCTTATGACACGATCTACGCCCTCTAACCCGCACACTAACGTAAACGCAGCCACAACAATTATTTTATTTATCGTTCGCGCTAACAATACGGATCGCCGTTCCGCAAATAGATCGAATGTTGGCTATAGGCCAAATTCTTTCCGGCTAAATGGGATAATATTGATCCCGAGCGAGCTTTGGGGTTATACCAAAATAGATCCACCAAGAACAAAATGATTCGAAAGATGGTAGGATTTATCCCAACAAAAGAAAAGCGAGGATCGCCAATCCTCTTACGAATCTTTCGAAAATCCAAACGAAAAATGCCGATCTATTATTTGATTAACCGCGAAGAAAAACAAATCGGAAAAATAACGCAAAATCCGTCCACCACAAGAACTATCTAGAGAAGGAAAACTCTTGGTAGAAATTTTCGTTACCCCTCTCGGATTTGTAGATCCGTGATGCGTGGATCTACCATGTTTGATCGCTCCTCCTTTGAACGTCCACGGGAAATGCGCTACGGATGATGAACGTGCTAATCTTCTTCACTTCACACCGTGGAGGAAATCACCTATCTTCTTCCTTGCAAGCAAACAACTCTCTCATGCATGGGCCGGAAACACCTTTCAAGAGTGGATCTCGTTGGGCCGAGAGCAAGAAAGGATGAGGGCAACCGAGCACTAAGAGGAAGGGGCGGCCAAGAGCAAGAGGGGGAAAGGTGGAGGCCGAGCACTTAGGGAAGAGGAGGGCCTTGGGGCCGGCGGCTTGGAGGAAGAAAAGAAAGAGAGGGGCGGCAGTTTTGAGAAGAAAGAGGGGGAAATTAGGGAGAAAGAGGGGGAAATTAAGTTAGGCAAATTCAAAATTTGATTTCAATAATATTCTACCCAAAATGAAGAGTTCAAGGCCCTTATATAGGCTTACATCTCAAAGCAACAATCATGTGGCTAAAGGCACACCAGATAAATAAAAAATGCAGAAAATAAATAATATAATGTTTTTAAAGAGCCATCATTAAACAGCTATTAGCACACCAAAACAAAAAAATATCAGAGATGATTCTTGTTGCGAGGGCGAAGCCTGTAGCCATGACCGCTACGACGTCGCACGTCCTTTGCTGGTACATCTTCAACATAGTCATGCTCCATTTGGCCGTCCTGGTGGCCGTCGCCATCACCGTCACCATGGCCGTCCTGGTGGCCGTCGCCATCACCGTCGCCATCACCGTCGCCATCAATCCTCCGCCGCTCAAAACGACTCATCTCCGATGAGCGGGCAGACATATAACGGCGTACGAGGTCCGCGTCAAGAAGATCCATCTGTGCAGCAGAGAGCCAAGAGTCATCCGAAGCCGGACGACCACGCCAACGAACCAAAAACCTGTGAATGTTGTCATCGGGTGTGGGAAACATATCATCCTGCAAAATCCTGTCAGGCAAGAAATCTGTCCGGGGAAACCTCGGAAAAGCGTTAGGTGAAGCAGAAAAACAAGTGTCATCAGCAATAGACGGCATACCTCCCGTAGAATTCGAAGGAGAGAACGATCCAGAATTGAGCTCACCCCCCACCCCATTAGATTGTACAGTGGAATTATTAAACGGAGAGACAGACAGTTCAGGTGGTGGAGCAACAAAAAGCGTTAAATCCGAAATGTTAAACACAGGGGAGATTCCCCAATCAACGGGTAATTCTAATAAATAAGCATTTTCGCCTAATTTCTTCAAAATTCGAAAAGGACCGGCTTTCTTGTTCGCTAATTTTTTTATGGTGCCCGAAGGCATCCGTTCAGGGATAAGACGAACAATAACCAAATCGCCAATGTTCAAGGAGACTGCTCGCCTATGTACGTTAGCATTCGATTGATAGATAGAATATTGCTTAGCTAACGTCTTGCCAATGTGCTCATGGAGAGTGTGAACGTGTGAAGCGAAATCCTATGCAAATTGACTTGACTTAAAAGAAGGCGGTAACGGAACCAAGTCAAGAGGCACTGGCGCCTTATAACCATGCACTATCTCATTCGGCGACAACCCAGTGGACCTGTTCTTAGAATTATTGTACGCTAGTTGAGCATGCGGAAGAATAAGATCCCACGTACCTTTATGTTCGCCCACTAAACAACGAAGTAACCCGCCCAAGCTACGGTTGACAACTTCCGTTTGCCCATCCGTTTGGGGATGATAGGCCGACGAAAACATTAGTTAAGTGCCCATGAGTTTCCAAAGTGTCTTCCAAAAATAACTTGTAAATTTGACATCCCTATCACTCACGATCGTTTTGGGAACACCCCGATGTGCCACGACCTCCTTGAAATATAATTTTGCGACATTTGAGGCATCGTAGGTATTATTACTAGCGATGAAATATGCCATTTTAGAGAAACGGTCTACGACAACAAGAATAGAATCGTGACGCCTAAATGTCATGGGTAACCCCAAAATAAAATCCATGCTGACATCTTCCCATGGTACCGATGGAATCAGGAGTGGAGTGTAAAGACCCGTGTTGGTCTTGTTCCCTTTGGCTAGTTGACAAACATGACAACTTCCTACGACTTTGTTAACCATGGGTCTGAGGCCCGGCCAAAAGAATTTATCCTCTACGAGTGTTATCGTTTTGTCTCTACCAAAATGTCCGCCTAGCCCTCCGCTATGCAACTCCCATATGATAAAATGTCGTAATGACGAGCGGGGAATACATAGTTGCAAATGTTTAAATAAGTATCTGTCACGGATATAGTACGCCAAAATGGTGGTAGGAGAACTGTCCTGAGTGGCGAGATAAATTTCCTTAAAGTCTGGGCATTGGACATATTCATCTTTAATCCTCTCAAATCCTATAACTGATACTTCCATAGTAGTTAGTAATAAGGTGACCCTACTCAACGCGTCCGCCACACGATTTAATGTACCCTTCAGATGCTTGATAATGAAGGCGTTCTCCTGTAGGTAGGAAATCCACTTAGCGTGTCGTGGGCTAATCTTATTTTGAGAGTTAACAAATTTGAGGGCCTCATGGTCCGATAGTATTACGAATTCTTTTGATATAAGGTAATGTCGCCAATGTTGGAGACAACGAATCACAGCATAGAATTCGCGATCATAATTCGAATAGTTTAATTTTGGGCCGGATAGTTTCTCACTAAAATATCCTAGCGGATGTCCCTCTTGACTTAATACTCCTCCGATTCCTATCCCCGATGCGTCGCATGATAGTTCAAACACTTTACTAAAATCCGGTAATCGTAGTAAGGGGGCTTCAGACATCCGTTCCTTAATCGTTTGGAAAGCGCTAGTGGCCGCGTTAGTCCAACTAAATTCTCCTTTCTTCATACATTCAGTGATGGGAGCCATAATACTACTAAAATTCCGAATAAATCTTCGGTAAAACGTGGCCAACCCGTGGAAACTTCGAACTTCCCTTATATTCTTGGGTTCCGGCCACTCTTTAATCGCTTGAACCTTCTTTGGGTCCACATGAATTCCATCTGAGCTCACGATGTATCCTAAGAACTCTACAGAAGACACACCGAATGCGCATTTTTTTAGATTAATAAATAAATTCTCTTTGCGCAATGTGGTAAGGATTGTTCTTAGGTGAGTTTCATGATCCCCCGGAGAGATACTAAACACCAAAATGTCGTCGAAATAGACCACTACATATTTTCCCATGTAGGGTTTAAAGACTTGAGTCATCAATCGCGAAAACTTACTCAGTCCATTGGTAAGTCCCTCTCCAAGCACTAGCCATTCATATAGTCCATCCTTAGACTTGAATGTCGTCTTCCATTCATCCCCCTCCCGTATTCGTATTTGATGATAACCGCTCTTAAGATCCAATTTAGAGAACACGGCGACTCCTGATAACATGTCTAGTAAATCATCAAAGCGGGGAATGGGGAACCGATACTTGACAGTTATTTTATTTATAGCCCGATAATCGACGCACAATCGCCATGTTTTATCTTTCTTCGGGACTAGTAAGACAGGGACGGCACAAGGACTTTTACTGTGACGTATAAACCCTTTCGCTAACAAATCTGAAATTAATTTTTGCAACTCCTCATGTGAGGAGGGGTTGAGGCGGTAATGGGGCTGATTCGGCAACGAGGAACCCGGGACAAAATCTATCTCATGCTGGATATCACGCATAGGTGGCAACTGAGGTGGTAAGTCCACCGGGTATACATCCTTATACTCTTCTAAGAGAGTTCGAAGGGATAACGGGAGGCTTGCTAATGAGGGTGCATCCTCCTTAGCCTGTAGATAAACTAGCGCGTAGATAACGCCATCCATGAAAGTCTCACGCTCTAATTCTTTCCTACCTATCAGACTTATCGTTTTCTTTTCTACCGGCACAATGGTGTCTTTGGACGCAGGTGACGGATCCTTGGGCGGTGATGGTTTCAAAACAATGGTCTTACCATTGAATTTGAACTCATAAATGTTGGCTCGTCCAAAATGAGTCACGTCATAATCATAAAGCCAAGGTCGTCCTAATAAGACATGACACACGTCCATGGGAATGACGTCGCACCATACTTTATCAACGTAATTTTTTAAAGTTAGTGGCACCAAGCACCGCTTAGAAACCGCTATTGACGTCTTGTTTACCCACGCAATTTTATAAGGATGTGGGTGCGGCTCGGTGACTAAATGCATGCGTGCGATGGCATTTTCCGAAACGACGTTCATGCAACTACCGCTATCAATAATTAGTTTGCACCACTTTTCACCGCTCTTAAAATTTAAGGTAAATATATTTGTCCGGTTATACTCGTCCAATACTCGCGGAGTGGCCAAAATACATCTCATCACCATCATGTAAGAATCGTCCTCCATATCACTCGGTTCACGATCAGATTCTGCTCCATAGTCGATGTCGGCAGGCTCAGTCGTGGAGTCTAATAGTTCTAACGGTTTGCTCTTTGTGGGACACTCACTAGAATAGTGCCCTTGGATTCCGCAAGAATAACACGTGGCGTTAGTCTTGCTAATCCGTCCTATCGGCACTCGCTCGCCGGTGTGATTTCTATTATTCCTAGCAGTAATGATAATGGACTCCGAATCCGTGGATCGATACTTTCCCTTGTCTCGGGCGGAGGAAGATGGATGCGGTCCTAAGAGGGACTTTGCCTTCTGAAAGTTTCGCCCTTTGACTTTGTAGGCGTTGTGTTTTTCAATATCCAAAGCGGCATTGAAAGTGGTGTTAAGGTCCGTGTGACCATAACGCAAGAGCTTTCCTTGAATGTCCGAGTTGAGTCCCTTACGAAATCAGGAGAGTGTGACTTCGGGCATCTCACGAACATCGCAACGCACCAACATATCCTTAAGTTGTCCCATGTATTCTGCTACCGAAGAGCTACCTTGACGGAGAGAGGCTAAGTCGTCGAACATTTGTGTCCGGTGATACGTGGGAACATATTGGTCGTGGAGAAGTGCTTTCATGGCAGCCCACCCAATTGGGGGTGCTCCATTAACCGTACCTAATCGTCTCTCTTCGTTCAACCAGTACGTCTTAGCCCTTCCTAGAAGTTTCATCCACGCAACCTTCACTTTCTCAACGTCTGTCAGGTCGTGCCATTCAAAATAGCACTCAATTCCCATAATCCAGTCTAGGAATAGCTGGGGCTCTCCCATACCATCATATGATGGTGAGTCTATTTTTACGGCCCTAGTTACGTCGAACTCATAATGACCTCGAGGTGGGTACTCATCGTCCAGATCACGTGGGTGATTTTGTCTTTCCTCTCGCTGGTTGGCTGCCGGGGGTTGGGGACCCGGTCGGTTTCTGCCAACGCCATTGTTTCGGGGCGCCGCTTGGTTTACAGCGAGCCCTTCAATTAACTGTGTCAGTGCGTCAAACCTAGCGTTAAACTCTTCTCGTAGCTCGGCGATCGTGGCCGGAGCATGCTCATCACCTTGGTTGTTGGCCATGTGTGAGGTGGAGGGAAGATATTCCGTGCCCATCCTAGTGCGCATGAACGAACGGTACAAACAACAATTTTGACCTGATTTAAATTACGCGTTTGATTTTTTTGACGCAAAACTATTGATCAACAGGAAAAACTTTTTCAGACTTTTTTTCTTAGAAAAATGAGGAGAAAATTCAGAATTTTTTTGTAAATTTTCTGCAGAAAGTTTTTTTTTTGTGTTTTTACTAATTGCAGCCCAACTATGTAAAATTCAGATTTGACGTGATTCGTAATGGAAGTGCGCACCCTAGTGAACGAGGATATCCCTAGGTAAAATGAAAGGAAGGTGTCGATTGGGAAATCAACACAACCTCCCTCTGATACCAAATTGATGTAGGGAATATCCTTGAGATTCGTCACGAAGGCCACGACGACGCTTATGACACGATCTACGCCCTCTAACCCGCACACTAACGTAAACGCAGCCACAACAATTATTTTATTTATCGTTCGCGCTAACAATACGGATCGCCGTTCCGCAAATAGATCGAATGTTGGCTATAGGCCAAATTCTTTCCGGCCAAATGGGATAATATTGATCCCGAGCGAGCTTTGGGGTTGTACCAAAATAGATCCACCAAGAACAAAATGATTCGAAAGATGGTAGGATCTATCCTAACAAAAGAAAAGCGAGGATCGCCAATCCTCTTACGAATCTTTCGAAAATCCAAACGAAAAATGTCGATCTATTATTTGATTAACCGCGAAGAAAAACAAATCGGAAAAATAACGCAAAATCCGTCCACCACAAGAACTATCTAGAGAAGGAAAACTCTTGGTAGAAATTTTCGTTACCCCTCTCGGATTTGTAGATCTGTGATGCGTGGATCTAGCAAGTTTGATCGCTCCTCCTTTGAACGTCCACGGGAAACGCGCTACGGATGATGAACGTGCTAATCTCCTTCACTTCACGCCGTGGAGGAAATCACCTATCTTCTTCCTTGCAAGCAAACAACTCTCTCATGCATGGGCCGGAAACACCTTTCAAGAGTGGATCTCGTTGGGCCGAGAGCAAGAAAGGATGAGGGCTACCAAGCACTAAGAGGAAGGGGCGGCCGAGAGCAAGAGGGGGAAAGGTGGAGGCCGAGCACTTAGGGAAGAGGAGGGCCTTGGGGCCGGCGGCTTGGAGAAAGAAAAGAAAGAGAGGGGGCGGCGGTTTTGAGAAGAAAGAGGGGGAAATTAGGGAGAAAGAGGGGGAAATTAAGTTAGGCAAATTCAAAATTTGATTTCAATAATATTCTACCCAAAATGAAGAGTTCAAGGCCCTTATATAGGCTTACATCTCAAAGCAACAATCATGTGGCTAAAGGCACACCACATAAATAAAAAATGCAGAAAATAAATAATATAATGTTTTTAAAGAGCCATCATGAAACGGCTATTAGCACACCAAAACAAAAAAATATCAGAGATGATTCTTGTTGCGAGGGCGAAGCCTGTAGCCATGACCGCTACGACGTCGCACGTCCTTTGCCGGTACATCTTCAACATAGTCATGCTCCATTTGGCCGTCCTGGTGGCCGTCGCCATCACCATCGCCATGGTCGTCCTGG
The DNA here is from genome assembly GCA_039513925.1 of Platanthera zijinensis. Taxonomy (NCBI): domain Eukaryota; kingdom Viridiplantae; phylum Streptophyta; class Magnoliopsida; order Asparagales; family Orchidaceae; genus Platanthera; species Platanthera zijinensis. The sequence goes on from CM077082.1 coordinate 177,319,084, forward strand.
TGGCCGTCGCCATCACCGTCGCCATCACCGTCGCCATCAGACGCGCATACAGTGTCCACTCTATTTCTGGATCAAACTCAAATAGAACACTAGGGCCTCTCCCCGATATACAACTCACAATAGAAAAAGCAGAAAACAAATATAACAGAATCATAATAATAGTTCCTAAATAGAAGAATCACACGACGATTGCATTCCTGGGTAATGGCGCCAAAAACTTGATGCACTTACGACAAGTGTACCGGTGGCCTAAGTAATATAAAATATGGGAGTAAATCCCCAAGTATCGATCTCAGAGGAATGCAAGTTAGGGCGCATGATTCTATCATTTAGAAAGCTAATTATAAAGATTTAAACTAAAACACGAGCTTGGATTTGGGTTTTAAAATATAAAAAGAAAAACTAACTACACTAGTACGGGTTGCAAACACCGCTTCGCAAGGTGTATGGAAACTATGCAAGTTGTGATGCACTACTTCAGTAGGCGGATTGATAAGAAGGCTAGCAAAGGGAATGGTTTGCAATGGCATAGTGAGGGTTGAAAGCACCTCATCATGATGCACACCACTAGAAATTGCTAGTGCTGCCTGTAACACCCCAGATTCAAGTTTAGAGTTCAGGCTGGGTGACACAGCCTGTGACACGGGCGTGTCCCAGGGCGTGTCCAGCTCTGTGTACTCGAGTGTGTCCCAGGCCGTGTCCTGCTCGGGTGGGTAACCGGGTAGCGTTGAGTGTGGCTTACGGCCTATTACACAGGCGTATCACAGGGGCGTGTTTGACACACGGCTAAGGATACGGGTGTGTGCCTTAGTTGTGTCCTTTTCGGGAATGTATAATCTATGCCGTTTGAGGGACACGCCCCTCAATACGGGCGTGTACTTACTGATACGGGCATGTCAGGGGCTTGATACAGGCGTGTCTCAGCCCGTGTTCTGGTCTGGATGAGTTGGTTTGTGTATCGCTTGCAGTATACTGCTTGTGACACGGGCGTGTAACATGCCGTGTCAGCCCAAATAATAGACTTTGAGGGCGATTTGTTGTCGTTCGATTTCTTCATCCTGGATCCAATGGCTCAGGCTTCTCCCTGCTGTGTTTAAGTCAAGGATTTGAATGAACTATTCATTCCTCACTTAGATAAGAGAAGAGAGAAGGGAGAGGAGAAAGGAGGAGGAAGAGGAGAAGATCCGGCCATCGCGGGAGCTTTAGAGTTTAGGTTCGAGATCCGAGGACAGATCTGTGGAGGCAAGGCCGCTGCGGTTCTTTTCAACTAGCTAGAATTTTTAAGGCGCCCAAGAGATCGTCAAGGGTAACGACCTTCCTTCATTGGACAAGTGAAGTCCTCCTTTATGCAGGAGCATGGGATCCTCCACCAAAAGGTGGAAGAGTAAGTGATCCCCGTGGGTTGATAGTTATTATCCCCAATTAAGTCTGCATATGATAAAAAAAACATGAAGTGGGTCTTAAAGGTAGAGATTATGGATGATTCTTCATCTGAAGGTTTGAGTGGAAATTCAAGAGTTCATTAGTGTTGTTATTGTTTGCGCGAGGTTGCTAATGTGTGTCTTGTTCACCTATAGGTGACTCATAGTGGTGCTGGGCCGTCTGAGCCCCATCATTATGATGAGAGTGCGGCACCAACTAAGATGCCTACACCTCATCCATCTGCGGAAATAGTTCGCTTAGTTATAGAGGCACAATTTGCCATGATTCAGCCGACCGGGCAGGAGCAGCCGGCATTGGTGCCAAATCGTGTTGGTGTAAGACCCGAACCGGTTGAGGCTGTAGATCCTCAAGCAGCTGAATGATAGTTGAAGCAATTCATGAGCTTCAATCCGCCTACATTCACGGGTATGGGATCACCAATGCAGGCAGAGGATTGGCTATCGCGAGTCAAGCGTATATTGACGGCAATCAGGATGGAGGAAAGTCAGAAGGTCACCTTGGCAACCTTCATGTTGGATGGAGAGGCCTGATTATGGTGGGACGAAGTTGAGTTACACCGTTTAGGGGGCAGATAATTAACACAAGTTTCGATTGAGGAGTTCTCTCGAATGTTTTTGGCAAACCACTTACCAGCGGCACAACACATTGCCATGGAAAACGAGTTCCAACGGTTAATGCAAGGAGAAAGTAGCATTCATATGCATGAATTTACAAGGTTGTGATGGTATGTGGGGTCAATCTTCGTAGATGAGCAAAGGAAAACTAATTAGTTCTACGAAGGATTGCGGGATGAGTTGAGGCTCCTATTGTCGAGTTCGGTGAACCAAGGATTTCGGGCATTGGTTGATACTGCGTGTGTGCTAGAGAAGGACATGAAGTGGGTGCAAGGAAAAAGGGACTTGGCTGTGACAAAGCTAAAGTTCAAAGCAGCCCGCCCTGTAAAATTGTACAACCAAAAGAAGTGGGGCAAGAGGTCCAAGCCTTCTGGGCAAGCTTCTGCAACAGTTGCATCGGGAGCAACTTCAAAGTAGGAGTATCGTACCTGCTTTACCTGTGGCAAAGTGGGGCATATAGCCCATGATTGTAGGGTTGCTCAGCCAATAGGTGAAAAGAAGACGGGTGAGTCTTATGCTGAGAAGGGTAAAGCAGTGGTAGAGTCCTCTGCATCCCAGTCGCAGCCCATAGTTTATAATCTTGGCCAACAGGAGGCTATAAAACAAAGTGACGTTGTCACAGGTATGATTTAAGATATTGCTTGCTTTATTTTTATTGCATACTTTCTATGTAGCTTGTGCATGATGTGTGTGCTACAGGCTTTGTCCTGATTCGGAACTACCCATCGACAGCCCAGTTTGATACGGGTGCTTCGTATTCATTTTTATCTAAGGACTTCGTACAGAGAATTGGAGTACCGAGTCATTGACGATACAAAGTATAAAGGTGTTATTACCGAATTGTTGTGTGATGCTTGCGGATAGAGCTTGCGATGTGGAAGTTCAAATAGGAAGTCGGGATTTCGGTTTGAGTACATCAGTGCTATCGATATCGGAGTTTGATGTGATCTTTGGCATGGACTGGATCTCGGAGCAGCGTGCCTTTATTGATTGCAATTCAAAGGAGATCACACTAGGCCAGAATATCGAGCTTGAGATTAAGTTCGCTGGTATGCGAGGAGTAGGCAGGTTCTTGGTGTATGCTCTCCAAGTCATCAATGTTGTTCGAAAGGGAACGGAGTTATTCTTCACGCTTATTCAGGCTATAGAGCTAAAGACCAGTGTGAGCGATGTTCTGATTGTGTCGGAGTTTGCTGATGTGTTTCCTAAGGATCTTCCTGGGTTACCGCCCCAGCGGGAGATCGACTTCTCTATTGAGTTGGTGCCAGGTGCGAAACCTGTGGCCCACTTGCCATATCGCGTAGCGCCAAAAGAAATGGCAGAATTGAAATTCCAATTGCAAGAGTTGCTGGAACAGGGATATGCCCAAGTATGTAACCTTGGAGCACGCCTGTTCTGTTTGTGAAAAAGAAGGACTATATTTTACAGTTATGTATTGACTATCGTGAGTTGAATAAGCTGACGGAGAAAAACAGGTATCCGATTCCACGGATATATGACTTGTTCGATCAGCTTGTGGGCTCAACCGTCTATTCCAAATTGGATTTAAAGTCTGGATATTACCAACTGAGGATTCGGGAAGGTAACATTCCCAAGACAGCATTTGGAACACTGTACGGGCATTATGAATTCACCGTAATGCTGTTTGGCTTATGTAATGCGCCTTCAGTATTTATGAATCTAATGCACCGAATGTTCTGAGAGTACTTGGATTTGTTTGTAATTTTCTTCATCGATGATATCCTGGTGTAGTCGCAGTCGGAAGCCAATCATGCAAACCATTTGCGGTTGGTGTTGCATACCTTGCGGAGGAATAAGCTCTTTGCCAAGTTCTCAAAGTGTGAGTTTTAGCTGTCGTCGGTGTTTTTTCTTGGCCACGTGGTAAGTGTAGAGGGCATAACAGTGGATCCGTCAAAGATAAGTGCCATCCGAGAGTGGCCCGTGATGTCTTCAGTGGCCAAGGTCAGGAGTTTCCTTGGGCTAGCAGGCTATTACAGACGGTTTGTTGAAAACTTCTCACGGATTGCTTTGCCTCTGACCACGTTGACAAGAAAGGATCAGAAGTTCATTTGGACGTCGTAGTGCACATGAGCTTTTGAAGAGCTGAAGAGTCGTTTGACCATGGCGCCTGTGTTGACATCGCCATGTGGTATAGACGGCTTTGAAATCAATAGTGATGCTTCAGGGAGCGGCTTAGGCTGCATTCTTCTGCAGTTTGGTAAAGGGATTGCGTATGGCTCACGCCAGTTGAAAGTGCAGGAATGGAATTATCCCGTCCACGACTTAGAGTTTGCGGCGGTGATCTTTGCACTGAAATTGTGGCGGCACTATCTATATGGCGTAAAGGTGGATATCTATACAGACCATAAGAGCCTAAAGTATCTGTTGGATAAGAAGGATCTGAATATGCAACAGCGAAGGTGGATGGAGTTCCTTGTTGACTACACCTTTGTTATCCACTATACTCCTAGGAAGGGAAATATGGGCGCTCATGCGCTAAGTCGTAGGAATCTGGTACGGGCAAGTTGGTTGCAGATGCATGATGAGCGTCTGATCCAGGAGTTAGAAGCATTAGAGATTTCTTGTGTTGAAAAGAATTCCATAGCCGATGCATGCTTGAACTGGAAGGAGGTATAGACTGACCTTGCGGACAGAGTTCGACGAGCAACGGAGCTTGATGAAAGTCTCCAACTCTATGTAAAGGATGGGTTAGATGGCCAATTCTCTTGGGATGACGGCCTGTTACGGAAAGATGGTCGATTGTGAATCCCAAGTACGGGTAAGTTGAGAGAAGAGTTGATGTATGAAGCTTACTTTGCAAAGTACTCAATTCACCCTAGGAGCATAAAGATGTACATGGATATGAAGAAGTTATTCTGGTGGCCAGGACTAAAGAAATACATAGCATATTATATGGCAAAGTATCAAACTTGTGCGTTGGTCATAGGGGAATGTCAGAAGTCTGGCGGTTTCCAGAAGTCATAACCTATTCCGGAGTGGAATTTTGATGATATCTCAATTGATTTTGTGCACGGGTTGCCGAGATCTCAACGTGAGAATGATTCAATCTGGGTGATTGTAGACTGGTTGACAAAAGTGGCTCACTTCCTACCGAATAAGAGGGACGATTCAGTGGAAACTCTGGCAAAGCTCTATGTGGAGCAGATTGTCCGATTCCACGGTGTTCCCCGGAGCATCGTCAGTGACCGTGATGGGCGATTCACGTCGAATGATTGGAGGCTAATTCATCAGCTATTGGGAACAAAGTTACCATTCAGTACGTCCTTTCATTAACAAATGGATGGCCAGACTGAGCGGACCAACAGGACGATGGAGTATATGCTCCGAATGTGCGCCCTGGATTTTGGTAAGAGATGGGGAGATCATCTGTATATAGTGGAGTATTCCTACAATAATAGTTACCAAGTGAGCATCGGTTTGGCTCCGTATGAAGCTTTATATGGTTGGAAATGCCATACATCGCTAGCTTGGGAGGAAGCAGGCGAATCAAAAGTATATCCACGCAAGGATGTCAAAGAAGCTATTCGACTATACGCTCTATTCGCGAGAGGCTATTGATAGCCCAGGATAGGCAAGCTAAATACTACAATGCCAAACATCGGAACGTGGAGTTTGCGGTGGGCGATTGGGTATACTTGAAGATCAATCCCTTCAAAGGCGTGTTCAGGATTCGGCGGTTGAAAAGACTAAGTCATAGATATCTTGGTCTGTTTGAAGTGGTGGAGCGAGTTGGGGAAGATGCCTATCGGCTAGCTCTTTTGGCAGAGTTGAGTGGCTTGCATGATGTGTTCCACATCTTAGTTCTTTGAAAAATCATCAAGGATCCAGCTCAAGTGATTGAGAATGATCGCGTACCGGTCGATTATGGGCTAACGACAAAGGTTAGACCCATTCAGATCAAGATAGAACCGATAAACAGTTGTGGAACAAAATAATAGGGATGGTCAAAGTCCGGTGGGACAATTGTGGTCATGAGTAGCTAACATGGGAGCGAGAGCAGACCATGCGAGCTAATTTTTCTGAGTTATTTGTTTTAACTATTGTAAAGTGCGTTTTGTGTTGTAACAGTCATTTTGAAGTTATAATATTATGCTTGCTGGGCTTCCTTGCTGTGAGCAAATTTCGGTAAGAAATTTATTATAAGGAGGGGAGGGTTGTAAAACCCGAAATTCAAGTTTGGAGTTAGGGCTGGGTGACACGTCCTGGGACACGGGCGTGTCCGAGGGCGTGTCCAGCTCTTGGTACTCGAGTGTGTCACGAGTGAGACATACGGCCTGGGACACGGGCGTGTCCCAGGGTATGTCAAGGTGACATGGCCAGGTACACGGGCGTGTCTGAGGCCGTGTCCTTCTCAGGTGGGTAACCGGGCAGCGTTGAGTGTGTCACAGGGCCTGTGACACGAAAATATCACAAGGCCTGTGACACGTGCGTGTCACAGGGGCTTGTTTGACATACGGCTAAGGACACGGGAGTGTGCCTTAGCCGTGTCCTTTTCGGTAATGTTGATCCTGTGCTGTTTGAAGGACACGCCCCTCAACACGGGCGTGTACTTACTAATACGGGCGTGTCAAGGGGGTTGACACGGGCGTGTCTCAGCCCGTGTTCTGGTATGGATGAGTCGGTTCATGTACTGCTTGCAGTATACGTCCTGTGATACGGGCATCATAGGCCGTATTAGCCCAAATAATAGACTTTGAGGGCGATTTGTGGTCGTTCGATTTCTTCATCCTAGATACAATGGCTCAGGCTTCTCCCTGCTGTGTTTAAGTCAAGGATTTGAACGAACTATTCATTTCTTACTTGGATAAGAGAAGAGAGAAGGGAGAGGAGCAAGGAGGAGGAAGAGGAGAAGATCCGACCACCACGGGAGCTTTAGAGTTCCGATTCGAGATCCGAGGCTAGATCTGTGGAGGCAAGGCCGTTGTGGTTCTTTTCAACCGGCTAGAATTTCTATGGCGCCCAAGAGATCGCCAAGGGTAATGATCTTCCTTCATTGGAAAAGTGAAGTCCTCCTTTATGCATGAGCATGGGATCCTCCAACAAAAGGTAGAAGAGTAAGTGATCCCCGTGGGTAGATAGTTGTTGTCCCCAGTTTAGTCTGCATCTAGACCCGGAAATGTGTAGTACGGGATAGGCATACTATGTGAAGCCTATCTGGATAGGTTGGTATGGATTGGTGATGTTGCATATTGCGCACCGGAGAAGACTTCACGTATAAACGTGTAGTTTATGGAGTCAATGGGTTGTGCCTGTGAAGGGAAGTAGCAGGAAGTACTAGAATGAGGAATTCCAGGAAAACACCCTCATAATGTTTGTGTTGTATGCAATGAAAGACAAGTTTTTTGCACTGCAAGAACTGTAGAGTTTGGGTGCAGATGGAGAGTTTTGCTGAACCCGCCAAGCGACCGCAAAGGATGCTAGCATTAACTCCCCTTTTGGATTGTGAAGCCAGTCCTTGGTGGAGATAACATGCTGGCATTAACTCCACTTTTGGTTACTTTTTGTTGTAATCTCCAACCCACTAGATATTTCATCCAAATCAGGATCAGTAACGATCTCAATAGTAGTACAAAGCGAACCCGACAAAATTTCTAATCCACATTGAGCTTCAGGCAAAGGAGATAATATCAAAGAACTATATTTTGGGTCCCCAGCTCTACCGTCATCCAAAAGTAACCCTCTTACATAGGGAAAAGCTTCCAAAACAACACAACCTTCCCCAACCAAATCTTCCCATGAAGTAGGTACATCGTCTAAATCAGGATAGATGATTGGGCAAATCGAATCCATGGGAGAATCTAATCTAGCATGAACCTCAAGCAACGATGATAATATCAAAGAACTATCTCCCGAGTGTGCATCAGTAGGGTCATCCCAAGGTTACTCTTAAGATAATGGTGATAACATCAAATAACTACTGTTCAGATTCATAGTGCTAACATCTTACAAACATAACCTCTTCGCATAAGGTAAGTCTTCCCAATCAGTTGGAACATCTTTTAAGTCAAGGTAATCACTAATAATAGGGAAATCCACACTCACCGGCTCCTTAGATAACTTAGATATATTCTCAGTAGGTGTAATCGTAAGCTCTAACACGACGAGGATCGTAGTTTGGAGAGGGCTCTCAATACTAGGGTGATCAGTCATAACGCTAGTAGGGCTAATAATAGGCAACATACTATTCTCACAGATCAAAATGTGATCATCCCATACATCATCTTCTAAATCACTAGGGATTCCCTCACTTTCAGAATCATCAGACTCGTCGGGTACTATCGTAGGTGAAGGAAAACTCTCGCCTAGCTTGTAATCTTCAGAATCCTGAGTTAATATATCCACATCAGCATCTTCAGGATCAAGAGATACCACATCTACATCATCGTCCTCATGGGTATCAGTCACTATATCAGGTGGCTTAGACGTCGAGAATAAAGGAGGCATAACCCTAGTAGTAACATTTTTCGATTCCAAAACATAGGGTCTAGACGACGTAGTTTCCCTAGGAGTGGAATTAGGCACACTAGGCGTAGTCCTATCATTGTGGGGAAATGATCTAACCTGAAGCATATGGTAACTCTTATGAATAGCTACGGGTCTAGCTCCACAATGATACTCACTCGCTGGCTTGGTGTTAGTAGTGCGGAGATAGGCGGGATCAAATTAATCCGTGTTTAGGCTACGTATTGCCGGCCAAGCATGTTTATAACTACCAACAAGACGCTCTTCGATTAACCAAAATAATTGGGCTTGACCTACTAAGCACTCTCGGGCAAAGCTAACCTTTTTGTAGTCATCCCATAAGTGAAAATTAAAATATTATTCTAAACCCTTAAGCCAGTCTCTAAAATTTTGGGGATACTCTAAACCGTCATAAGCAGGATAAATATGGTATGCCCTAAGGGTGTGTTTAGCCATATCCTTAGCATAGGAATAGTCTAACTGGACAGCATATACGTCATATGCCATCTAGTGAAAACCGGAGAGAAAAAAACTCACCCAGAATTGGTGCACATGCAATGACTAAATAACGTGACCCTATTTAATTTTCAAAGATGGAATTGTTCCTACTAATTACTTAAAATAACAAATATGTATTTTTTTATTTTCTTGCTGGAAAAAATATGAAGATTATTAAATAATTTTTCTATTTTTTTGATGAGAAAATAAAAATATAGGCCGCTATTGGCAGACCCAAAGTTAAAATTTTATAATGATTAAATAAATTTAATGGCTTAATAAAAATAAAATAATTTTTTTGATTTCTTACTAATAAAATGATGGAGAAATTCAAAAAAAATTTTTGAATTTTGAGAAAAATTAAAAAATTTAAGACGCTATTTGGAGACCACAAATTTAAAAATTGATTTATATGATGTGCAATGAAACGTGCAAAGGGCATGTAAGTGCTCAAAGCAAAAGCGGGAGGGGGCCAATTAGGAAATTGACGTGAACCTCCCTCTGATACAAAATTGATGAAGGCTTATCCTTTTGGCATTATGGTGACGAACGTAACTAAACCCAACGCTCTCCAGTAACCCTCACGTCACGTTCAAACATAAAACTCAGCATCATCTAAACTCATACATTCATAATATTTAGATTACGGAGGGTTCGCAATGCCCTTCAAGATAATAACAAGGCAATAGGCCAAGGTCCTCTCAAGCGAAAAGAACCCACACGGTTCGGTCGAGCGTTTTTGTACCAAAAGAGAATCCACCGAAAAACAAAGATTCGGACAAGGGTGGTTCTCTCCCAATAAAATAAAAACGAGGGCCGCCACGCCTCACGAACTTAAAAGGAATAAGGTAAACACCAACAAAATCTATGAAGAAATTAACCATGAAATTTCAAACGTTTCACAAACCACGCAACACGTATATGCCACAAGATCTATCAAGAGGAAAAATCCCAGAGTAGAAGATATTTTCGTTACCCAAATCAAAATTGATGATTCCGATTATTCTCTACTTGGATCGACCTTAAACGGCTCCCTCGGAGTCACGCTGAGTGGAAAGGAACTTGTCTGCCTTCGTCGCTTCACGCCGGAATGAAAACCACAAAGGGGGGTTTCTTGCCTTGGTCGAATTCTTCAATGGAGGGTAATGCTCGTTTTTTGTAAGTGGTGGTGGTGGTGTGGTTGGCGGCTAAGAAGGAGGATGCTAGGGGAGAGGGTGAGATGTCCTAGGCTGAAATTTCAAGAGGGGAGAGGAGGAGGAAACGAGTTTTCCAAGAGAGGAAGAGAGAGTAGGAGGGGAAATTCTAATTTTGAATTCTTGGTTTTCAATTTTTCATTCTCTCTAATTATTCCTTCATAACATGGCTATAAATAGCCTACACAACTCAATCTTCCTCTATTCAAAATTCAAAATTCAAAATGAATGTTATGATGGTTATATGCACCCATCATATTACAAGAAATGAAATATTTAAAACAACCTATGATGGTTATAAGCACCCATCATTGCATGAATTATTTAAATGCAATAAAAATAAAAATGCAAAAATAAAATAAAACATGAAAATGACTTAATAATTAATAATAATAATTAATTAATTAATATTAATCATTAATATATTGGTTTGCGTTCAGGTCGGATATTATGGGGACGCTCCACATGGTCATCACGGCGCCGCAAGTCTTTATTTTGAGGCGGAGAAATATCTTTTGTACGCATGCCGACATCGTCTTCAACATGTTGAGGGCCATCGTCTCCATCACAATCCATCCAGGCAAGTATACCTATCAAATTATTGTTAGGGGACACAAGTGTCGTGGTAAAATCTGGGAACTGTTGAGTAATCTTACTCACACGAAGACTATTATCTTATCGAAAGAACTTTTTTAGGGTTGTTTAACTAAAAGAATTCCAGAAGAAAACTACTTGCGATTAAGTAAAGAGCTACTAAAAGTGATTACAACGAGGGGTTGAAACGATTATAAAGAGAAGCACTCGATCGGGAATCACCGCGGCAAAAGTTTATTAAAGATGCGATAATAAACCTAAGCTTAATAGGGAAAAGGTCCTTGACCGTGGAGGTTCCCAAAGCTTGAACACGCTTCTCTCAAAGTCGTGCCCAACTGAGTTTAGGTAGGTCCGACAGAACTCTCATCAAAATCGGATACCTAAAGCTCGCTTTACGCTGTGAACCCCACTATTGGATTTCACTCCAATCCTGGAGATTTAACGTATGCCTCTCTCGAGGGGTGCGTGCAACTATCTTTACTCTTGAGTGTTCACTCCAAACTACGAGCCTCTTAACTAGCTAAGAGTGGAAACAAAAATGGAAAATATATATCGACGATATATATCCAAACATGATTTCTCAAGAGTAAATTTAATGCCTAAACCCTAAAAAGAAAAAGTAAAATAAAGCGTCATAACTTAATCAACTCGAGCCTCCGATCATCAAGATCGAGTACTAGGAGGATTAGTTACACATGGTTAAGTGGAGGAAGAGGGATGAGTAGGAGTGCTTGGAGACAAAATGGAGACAAGTTAAAATAAACACACTTTATATTAATTCAAAGAGAGCTTACAACTTTAAATAATAGACTATTACACTTGCATGGACTGAAAACTAGGTTAGCATTAATAGTAAACAACTAAAGAAATTACAAGAACTACTACAAAAGTGTAGAACTAAAATAGAATTAAGAAAGGCTAAAAATGAGAAAGGGAGAGAGGAAGAACACTGAAGACAGATTAGAAAATGGCAGCACTTCCCCTCTCCAAATTTCTCCCCTGAAAACACAAGGGATGGGGCTCAATTTATAGAAGTTTCAAAGAGCAGGACATGCCCATGCCACCTGTCATGCACGGAGGTCAAACTCGGTATGAAATCTGGCAGGAAATGATAATTGCCTCAGTACGAGAGACGTGCATTAATGGCGGCAGCAGGCTTTGTGGAAGAGCGGGACTTGTTCTCTGGCATCAGGATTTATGCAGGGAGCGATTGACGAACGACGAAGAGTTCATCGAACGGGGAATAAAGGGAACATGGGAAGTTTGACGAAGAATGGTGAGTTCGATGAACTGGGAAGAATTCGTCGAACTGGGAGGAATTCGTCGAACGGAGAAGGATTCGTCGAACGGAGAAGTGAGTTCGATGAAGAAGGGTAGAATTTGTTGAACGGAGAAGGGAGATCGACGAAGAAGTGACCTTCTCTACTACATGAATGGAAGAGCCCATCGTAGAGTAAGCCCTATATAGGCCTGTCCTATTATGCACATCCCAATCTAGTGGGTACAAAATCAAGTATTGTTCGCCCTACTATAGCTAATAATAATTTTGAACTTAAGCCTAACATAATTAAAATGGTGCAGGAGTATGTGTGCCATGTTCACCAGCCAGTTATAAGTTACGCCTGCATTCTTGAGACTGAAAGGCAATACCCAGTAGCTGCAGATGCCCTTATCAATTTGGAAAGTCGTGTTCTTCTCATCATTGGGATTCAAATGTATTGGGTTATACCCAGAATATGGATCCATAAAGCTCAAGAGCTCAAGCTCGACAGTCATATCTATGAGCTGGTTAATCTTGGGAAACGGGAAGCTATCCTTCAGAAATGCTTGGTTCAAGTTGCTAAAATCGACGCACATCCTCCACATCCTGGAAGGCTTCGTTACCATGACCATGTTTTCCAGCTAGGTCAAATACCTGGCTTTTCGGATGAACTTTGCTTCTACGAGTTTTGCTACCTCCTCCTTGACCGCTTATAACTGTTCTAGAGCAAAATTTCTCTTATTCAAGACAACTGGCTGGTGTGAGGGGTGTATATTCAAAGAATGAAGGATTACTTTAAGATCTACTGCCATTATATCTTCTGGACTCCAAGCGAAGATTTCCTTGTTCCTTCAGAGGAAGGCTGCATATTCCTCCCTCTCTTCTGGAGTTAGTAGGGACCCGACCTGCATCATTTGGGACGGTTAATGCTAAGAGAGGGCTTTTTCCACCAACCCTTCGACCAGGGCCACGCGCTGAGTGAGAGATTCATTACGAAGGTCAAAGTGATTTATGTTGAGCGCAACCGAGCGTGATGGTTTCCCGGACTATGCACAACATGCTCGAGCCGCCGCCTGATCCTCGCGAATGACTCTAATTCTGCCTAGAGTGGGGAATATTATGGTGAGATAAGGGATTGATAGGACGGCCTTAAAGACTGCCTGGAACGGCCTCCCCAATATCACGTTGAACGGAGAGGTGGAATCCATGACTATAAATTGGATATGACAGGTCTCTTGCATGGGAGGCTCACCAAGCGTGACGGGGAGTTTGATTGATTCCAGGACCGGTACTGGATGATTGTCGACGTCGAGGACTGGGCCTTATGTAGGGCTCAAGTTCTATTATGTTAACCCAATCTTTTGAAGAGTGGGATGGAACAGGATATTTTTAGAAGTACCGCGGTCCACTAGGATCCTCTTAACTCGAAAGCATGGGTCTCTGATCTCAGTGCTGATCACGAAGGGGTCTTGGTGTGGTACCTGGAGCTCTTCAAGGTCTTCTTCATCAAATGTAATGGTCGGACCCTAGCGGGGCCTTTTCCTCTAATGCTCGCCACCGTCGTTAGGGTTGGCTGGGGCCTCAATCTGAGGGGCCCTGCAATGGTCTAGATTTTTTTCCTCCATTATTCAAGGAGAGAACCCTTGCTCTATAATTAAAATAATCATGATGGTTGTTATGGTGTGTGGATAGTCGTGTAACCACCATAACCACCACCTGGAGCCTAAAAAAGGAGCCCCAAGCCTCCTCATTTCTCTCCCTTTTCCTCTGAGCCTTCTTTATCCTCAGGTTGAAGCTCTGCCGAATTCCTCCTACGAGCCGAGTCGCACCCGAGCTACAAGCGAGTCAAGTCAAAGTCACCCGACAAAGCAAAATCTCTCAAGTTTCAAGTGGCCCCTGTAACCGCAAGTTAAGGCGCTCCACTCCCACATTCATAATCAGCAAGTTGCAAACCGAAGACCACCAGCGCGAAGCACAATTTGTAACAACACCCGGTACGACGGCCTATCGTCAGTTGCGTGCCAAGTGTTCTCTCACCCCAAAGCTGTAATGAGAGGTGGCATGTCACCCTCGACTTCACAAACAAGCTGTAACAACAAGAAAATAGTGGAATTTGATCGGCCCAGATCCGGTCATGTGGTTTTTACCCAGTTAAGGAGTTTTTCCATGTTAAAACTCCATGTGTACAATCGATCTATCTTATTGACTGTATGCGTGCTCGACCGTTCTGATAGCTAAAGAGGCCCAAGTTATTCCGGTCCAACCTGGACGTCGAGTTAGACCACAATAATTTGGCGCTCTCTGTGGGAAGCGAGTTCCTAACATCCTCATAGGACTGTACTTCCGGCACAGCGGTACTGAAGATAGAACTTTCAACCCAATAGGCCCCAAGGAACATCTTCAATGGCAAAAATAAGCGCCCGGACGATAGAAGCATCCGTCCTAGGAGGGAGCACAGAGCCAACCCACTCCCCTTTACTTGTGGATGTGCCCCTTGAAGAAGAAACTGTTCTCGCCCCAATAACAAAATTGGAGGGACGAGTTTGACGGATGGAGGAGCAGCAAACTGAGATGCTCGCTCTACTCAAAAATATGGGATCGCCTCCTACTCAGCCGCCTGCACCGGCAAATCCCTGCCTCCACCCAGCCATGTCCTAGCAAGAGAAGCTTCGTAAATAGAAGTGTCAGAAGAACCCCCTGATGCTGCTAGTTCCACTCACCCGATCCTCAGAGCAGCCGGAGTCGATCATCGCGATCAAATACTAGAAGAAGAACCCCGCTTACCGCCGCGCGAAAGATTCACTCAGGAAGAGATACGAGAGGTGATCACCAAGTAATGCAGACAGACTGGCTGATGAGATATTCTCCCTCGTCGACCACTTCACCAAGGCTCCCCACTAGCACCCCCAATTTTGGCTCATCTAATCCCTCATGGCTTCAAACTGCCGAATATCAAAACTTTCGACAGGACGGACGACCCATTAGAACACGTCAACCACTTTACTACAATTATGAGGATATATAATGCGCCAGACCAGCTACTCTGCCATGTCTTCCCAACCACTCTTAAAGGCTAAGCTCGGACCTGGTTCCACTCTCTGAGAGAGGGAACTTTTTCAAACTTTACAGAATTGACAAGACAATTCGCTGACCAGTTTATCGCCAACCAAAGAATCGTTTGAGACCCTTCACTTTTGTTAGGGATTCGATAAAATGAAGGAGAATTCTTGAAGGAGTTCTTCCATAGGTTTACCGTATAAGCTCGCAAGATTCTTGGAGTTTACCCCCAAATTTTGAGAGGATTATTTCTCGGAGGGCTTCGCCCCAGTGGTTTCCTACTCAGCTCTGATGATAAAACCTGTCCCTAGCTACCCAGACCTTGAACACTGTGTTGAAGCACAGATAGCATCAGACGAAGCCATCGAAGCACATCGTCAGCAGTTTGATGGAGACCAGGAATGCAAGAGGGATAGGGAACAGTCTTCAAACGTCCAGGAAGAAAGATTCCAAGAAGAGCGCCAGAATGGCCAGCGTCGGCGTGACTTTTAGAGGGACCAGCCACACCGAGAATACACTACGTTAAATACTAACCGCACAAACGTACTCCACGCCATCCAAAATGAGCCAGCTCTGCAACGCCCTAAGAACCCTTCTCCAAATCCCAAAAATGACCAGTCAAAGTATTATGAATTCCATCGAGTAGCCGGGCACACCACAGAGGAGTGTGCAAGATTGAAAGACGAAATTGAGTGTCTAGTTTGCCAAGGACTCCTTGGAAGGTTCTTACAAGGACAAGTGTAGGATAATCAAGCTCCTCCCCGGCACCAAGTGATAACCAAAACCCCCAGCAAGGAGGAGCCAGTGGTAGCAGATGGTTGGAAACATCAAAACTTTCGCCGGGTCACCGATCCTCTCTACCAAGATACTTTCAGTAAACACCCAGGGAGGCATTCACGAGTACAAAAGATGAAACAATACTCCACCATAGACTTTGGGGATGAAGATCTTGGGTGAATCCAGACGCCCCACCAAGAACCTCTCATAATAAGTGTAGGGATCGGCGATCCCTGCTACAAAGTCGACCGGATGCTCGTCAACAATGGAAGTTCGGTCGATGTCTTATTCCTCTCTACTCTTCAGAACATGAAGCTTACCAAACAATATCTCACGCCAGTAGCAGGACTGGTGTACGGCTTCGGCAATCATCCAGTCCAAGTGCAAGGAATGATAACTCCACCAGTCACCATGGGAGAGTCTCCAAGACAAGCGACGCACGGAATCATATTCGTCGTAGTGGATTCAAGCTCAGCCTACAATGCAATCTTCGGGGGACCCATTCAGTCTATCTTTAAAGCCGTTCCTTTAGTCCCCCGCCTTGTCATGAATTCCCCACCACTGGAGGGACAAGAGTCGTACGGGGGAACCAAGAAACGGCCATGATTTTTTATTCTAAGAAGGAATAACCAGTAAAAGTCGCAGCCTTGAATATCAGTGACTCTTAATTTTGAACTTCCTAAAAAGTATTTTAATCATATTTGAACTCTATGACAAGTAAGAACCGTAAGTCTGAACACGTTTAAACAATCAGTTATTCAAACATTATGTTTTCTTTTCAACAATGTCTGACAAGTTTCAGGTAAGACTAAGCCACGAGCTGTCCTCATGCAAAAGGAAAGACTAAGCTGCGAGCGATCCTCGTGCAAAAGGTAAGACTAAGCCGCGAGCGATCCTCGTGAAAAAGGTAAGACTAATCCGCGAGCGATCCTCGTGCAAAAGGTAAGACTGCGCATGCGATTTGAATACAAAAGTTATTCACCAAACCTGCCTTTCTACGCCAGGACGTCGGCAGGTCCTGCCCCCTCATGACCAAGCCGCGAGCGATCCTCATGTAAAAGATAAGACTGCGCATACGGTTTGAATACAAAAGCTATTCACAGAACCTGCCTTTCTATGCCAGAATGTCGTTAGGGTCTGCCCCCCTCACGACCAAGCTGCAAGCGATCCTTGTGCAAATTAAGCCATGAGCGATCCTCATGCAAATAAAGCCACGAGCGATCCTCGTGCAAATTAAGCCGCGAGCGATCCTCATGCAAATTAAGCCGCGAGCGATCCTCGTGCGAAATAGGTTACTAAACACCTACCAGCACAATTATAGCCCGCATAAAGCAACACCGCAAGTCAAACAACGGTCAGATAAAAATAAGAAAAAGACAACAATCATCACAGTAACGTGCAAATACATGCACAAACACACCAATAAAGAACTGTCAAATAATAATGACAACATACAAGACACCAGACTAGAAAAGCAAAATATGCAAACACACTAATACAAGGAAATAGCGATGCTACACATCAGTCGCGTCAACATCATAACTCTCGTCGCTAGAGATATCATCAAAGCTAAGGCTGGATACGTCGCATCCCAAGCTCCTGCCAACAAGATGAAAAGCCTTCAAGACTCAATGCCTGAGGGCCAGCTCTCGAACGTCTTCCATCTGAGGCTCTACCTCCTTGCTCCAAATCTCATCACGAACTTCCTCGCTAATCAAGCAAGGATCCCGCATATAATCGAGAGACACCATGTAATTCGCAAGACCAGCAGCCTTCAACCCGAACACACGGCTATCAGATGATAATGCCTCCACTTGAGCTTTCGCCGCACAAAGCTTTGTCTCCAAACGAGAAGTCTCCTCTTGAGAACGCTTCAGGTTTAGTGTAGTGCTTTCCACCAGAGATTTATCCACCTCTAAAGATGCTCGAGTCTCCTCCAATTCTGTCGTTAGCTCTAATCCAATCCGGCGAAATCGAGAAATGTCCTGTTCATGATCATCCCTCAGAGTGACAAGAGAGCCCGCCGCCGCTCGAAACTTCTCCTGAAGAGCCAGATACCTGTCCTTCAATCTCACGTAATGATCATTCCAGGTAATGACTATTTGTACCTGAGCCTCGATCTGCAAAAGAAAGAACGGAGAGAAGTCTACACAATACAATATGAAAGAAGCGCCAAGAA
Organism: Platanthera zijinensis; assembly: GCA_039513925.1. Taxonomy (NCBI): domain Eukaryota; kingdom Viridiplantae; phylum Streptophyta; class Magnoliopsida; order Asparagales; family Orchidaceae; genus Platanthera; species Platanthera zijinensis. Next base: position 177,337,183 of record CM077082.1, read on the forward strand.
TAATCATGCCCGCTTACCACTTCATTCATCGCCTTTAAAAAATAAGATAGCCTCAGAGCCACCGCCTCCGCAGGGGAAGCCCGGGGGGTAGATGATACAACAACTTGTACCTCAGGAGGAGAATCACCATTGCCACAAGAAGGAGAGTCGCCACCCAGAGAAGACGAATAAGGCACCGCCCTATTGCCACCTCGAGAAACTACAGTAGCCTTCCGTTTTCGACCACAATCAAAAGGTTTTTCAGTAGTCCGCCCAGAGCTTGAAGAAATTCCACACCGCAACAAGCGCTTCACTTCCACAAATGAAGAAATACTGAACAGACGATTCGCCAACTCGCGAGGCTCTGAAAATCTAGGCACTAGAAAAAACTCCCTCTCTCTACCCTTTTGACAATGGCAATGATCAGACAATGCATTCCACAGATCCGGCAAGAACCAAGAGTTCCTAACATAACCAAATAAAGTATTTCCATGGCAACGGTCCGTCTGAATCTCAAAGTCAAGCCAACTTTTATTACTGTTAATCTCCATACGTTGGTGTCTACTAATCGTGAAGAGAATAAGAACTGAACTAGCAATCCAACAAGGCAAATATACCTATCGAATTGTAGTAAGGGGACATAAGTGTCGTATGAAAATCTGGGAACTGTTGAGTAACCTTACACACATGAAGACTATTATCTTATTGAAAGAACTTTTTTAGGGTTGTTTAACAAAAAGACTAGCAGAAGAAAACTACTTGCGATTAAGAAAAGAGCTACTAAAAGTGATTACAACAAGGGATTTAAACGATGATAAAGAGAAGCACTCGATCGAGAATCACCTTGACAAAAGTTGATTAAAGATGCGATAATAAACCTAAGATTAATATGGTAAAGGTCCTTGACCGTGGAGGTTCCCAAAGCTTGAACACGCTTCTCTCGAAGTCGTGCCCAACTGAGTTTTGGAAGGTCCGACCGAACTCTCGTCTAAATCGAAGACCTGAAGCCCACTTTATGTTGTGAACCCCGCTATTGTATTTCACTCCAATCTGGGAGATTTAACGTCTTCCTCTCTCGAGGGGTGCGTGCAACTCTCTTTACTCTTGAGTGTTCACTCCAAACTACGATCCTCTCGGCTAGCTAAGAGTGAAAAAAAATGAAAAATATATATCGATGATATATCTCAAAACATGATTATTCAAGAGTAAATCTAAGGCCTAAACCCTAAAAAGAAAAAGTAAACTAAAGCATCATAACTTAATCAACTCGAGCCTGGTATCATCAAGATCGAGTACTAGGAGGATTAGTTACTCATGATGAAGTGGTGGAAGAGAGATGAGTCGGAGTGCATGGAGACAAAATGGAGACAAGTAAAAATAAACACACTTTATATTAATTCAAAGAGAGCTTACAACTTGAAATAAAAAACTATTTCACTTGCATGGACTGAAAACTAGGCTAGCATTAACAGTAAACTACTAAAGAAATTACAAGAACTATTACAAAAAAGTAGAACTAAAACAAAATTAAAAAAAGACTAAAAATGAGATAGGAAGAGAGGAAGAACTAAAGAAAGAGCTTAAAATGGCAGCACTTCCCCTCTCCAAAATTTCTCTCCTTAAACCACAAGGGGTGGAGCTCAATTTATAGAAGTTTCAAAGAGCAGGACATGCCCACACCTCCTGTCATGCACGGAGGTTGACCTCGGTACAAAATCTGGCAGGAAATGATGATTGCCTCGGTACGGGCGACATGCATTAATGGCAGTAGCAAGCTTTATGGAAGAGCAGGACTTGTTCGCTGGCAACAGGCTTTATGTAGGGAGGGCTCGACGAACGGCGAAGAGTTCATCGAATGGCAAAGAGAAGGATCAGGAGGAGTTCGACGAAGAAGGGAAGAATTCATCGTACGGAGAAGGATTCGTCTAATGGAGAAGGATTCGTCGAACGAAGAAGGATTCGTCGAACGAAGAAGGAAGCTTGACGAAGAAGGGAAAAATTCGTCGAATGGAGAAGTGGCGTTCGACGAATAGGGAAGAATTCATCGAATGGAGAAAGGAGAAGGGGCGTTCGGCGAATTGAGAAGAATTTGTTTAATAGAGAAGTGGCGTTCGACCAATAGGGAAGAATTCGTCGAACGGAGAAAGGAGAAGGGGCGTTCGATGAATTGGTAAGAATTTGTCGAACGGAGAAGGGAGAAGGGGCGTTCGACGAAGAAGGGAAGAATTCGTCGAACGGAGAAGAGGCGTTCGACGAATAGGGAAGAATTCATCAAACGGAGAAAGGAGAAGGTGCATTTGACGAATTGGGAATAATTCGTCGAACGGAGAAGGGAGAAGGGGCGTTCGACGAATTTGAAAGAATTCGTCGAATGGAGAATGAATGAGGAGTTCGACGAATAGGGAAGAATTCGTCGAATGGAGAAAGGAGAAGGGTTGTTCGAAGAATTTGGAAAAATTCGTCGAACGGAGAATGAAGGCAGAGTTCGACGAACCAAGAAGAGTTCGTCGAACGGAGAATGAAGGCGGAGTTCGACAAACCGGGAATGAAGGCGAGGTTCGACAAATTTGGAAGAGTTCGTCGAACGGAGAATGAAGGCGAAGCTCGACGAATTCTTGATCGACGAATTCTGGCTGAAAAAATACAAACCTGCAAAGAAAAGAGAAAATATTAGTGGAATTAATTTATATACAAAAGGAGGCCAAAATAAAGCTTTAAAATATGATTTAATTACAAAAAGAACTAAAAATTCCTAATAGTTTAGACTACAAAATGCACTATAAAATTCCCCCAAGCTTAAGCTTTGCTTGTCCCTAAGCAAAAAAATAAAAACTAGCTAACATAAAAGTGAATAATCAAAAAGTTCTAATTATGCTAACACAAGTACTATGCAAAATTCTAAGTAGGGAGAAGGTGAAACGTAAATCTAAAATAATTACTTAGGCATGGTTTAACAATTTATAAACTTTACTAACTAAAATAAATCATCCATAATTTTATCAAAATTCTTTAAATATTTTTAAGTAAAGCAACAAAATGAAAAAATGCATTGAGTTGTTACTAGATCCAAGACACATTATAACTATATCAATCAAATAACAAAAATCTAAATTTAAATCCAAATCTTTACTAATCTATTTTTCTTCTTTACTTAGTTAATAAATAAAATTCAAAATCATGAATCAAAAGGGCTTATTAGGAGAGAAACGGTTGGTTTAGGATTATGATTAGGAGTGAAATTCAAAGATAAACAAGGACTTTAAAATCACACTAAACAAAAATAAAGATTTTTAAAATTTTCATCATAAATAAAATATTTTTCTTTCTTTTTCTTTTCCATTTTCTTTTCTTTCCTTTTTCTTTTCTTTTCAAAACAAAGGTCATAAATAATTGTTCTTTTCATTTTGAAATTGGCCAAACAAAAGTAAACACTTCTTTTGAGCATATTTTTTCAAAAAGTTCTCCAAATACAACCCTATCATAATCATGAAAATTTTTAATGAAACTCAAAAAGGTTAATGTGATTAGATAGGTTGAAAAAATTTAGCTTTGGTGAAAATGAAATGATAAGTGGAGATATCAATTGAAATCGAAAAAGGCACAAAAGCGGCTAACTAGGGATAAAAGATTTTAGGTTGGCAAGAAGGCTCAAATGAAAACAAAAATGACCTAAATTATTTTCATGCTTAAAAATTTATCTAAAGCATTAGTTTTGCAAAATATCAAAAAGCAAATCCTAGATAATAAATGAAGACTAATGAAATTATTTTGAAAATAGAAATAATAGGCGACTTGGATCGTTCACATCTACTACGCTAATCAAAAGTTGACATTACAAAAATTATCAGAAAAAAAAGGAAAATATTGGATGAAACATTTTTAAGAAAATAAAGAAAATAAAGAACGAAAACCATAATAAAAATGCGAGTTTTAGAAAAAACGTTTCACGTTAACGTACTACCGTGAATTAGGAACACATCATGACCAACATTTTACTTGTGAAACATAATTAAAAAGAACGATTTGAAAGATCATAATTAACTAAGTTGTTTTTGAAAATATTGAGAAAAACAAAACAAAAATCAAGGGGTACTATTGAAATACTAAAATTCGTTAAAACTATTAAAGTAAAAAACAAATAGTATATATATATATTTTTTTTTATTTACTTTGAAATATTCTCTATTTTTTGGATTTTTAAGATATTCTTTTTTTTTTTGGATTTTCAAGATATATATATATATATATATATTTGATTTTATAAAGGAAACAAAATAAAGATAAGAGAAGGAGGAAATCCTCCCCCCAGCTTAAAATGGACATTGCCCTCAATGTAGAAAAGAGGGGAAGGAGAGAGAGAAATTAAAACAGAAATGAAAGTTCAGAATTGAAAAACAGGTACTTCCCCGGATTTATGTGTCGCGAAAGTTAAGTGACGCCGCTCCCCCATGCTTGCACTTTGGAACTTCTTGAAATGTCATCTTTGGACTTCGTGATGGATTCAACAGCATAGGAGCAGGCGATTGCAGAAGCTTCAGCTTGTCGGAACCATCTGGGGAAAAAAGTGTAAAATAAAGAATGCAGAGAAATAACTTGGCTTGCCTCCCAAGAGCGCCCTTTGTTTAAATTGTCATTTGAGCTCGACGCAACAAAATAATATTGTCCAAAAATAATTTTTCCATTATAATAATTAAAGTTTTAACAAAAATAAAAAATCTTAAGTTGCTTAAAGTTTGTGCAGAAAAAACTTAATATTTTTCGGACTGACATCATCATCACAAAAATAAAGTTTAAGACACTGCCCATTCACTTTGAAATAACCCTTATCAGGGTGCAAAATCAATATCGTGCCATACGGAAAAACTTCTTTTACATAAAACGGCTCAGACCACCGTGACTTTAACTTGCCAGGAAATAAACGTAAACACGAATTATATAAAAGAACATGGTCGCCCGGCTTAAAGCTAGGTTTTTGGGTGCCTTAAGTGTTTGTCGTGAAAATGTTTCGGCCGCTCTTTATAAAATTTGTTATTTTCGTACGCGTAAGAGCGCCACTCATCGAGTTAGTTAAGTTAGAATTTTTGAAAATTGCTGACAGTGTGGGGATCAAAATTTAAAAACCTTAAGGCCCAAAAAGCACGGTGTTCTAATTCAACAAGTAAATGGCACGATTTTCCATAAACCAACCGAAACAACGTACATTCGATGGAGGTTTTGTACGTTGTTCGGTAGGCCTATGGAGTATCGTCTAACTTGGTTGACCAGTCTTTTCTAAAAGTGAAAATAGTCTTTTCTAAAATTCTTTTAATCTCTCTGTTCACTACTTCGACTTATCCGTTAGTTTGGGGGTGGTAGGCAGTTGAAAGCTTATGTGTAACGTCGTATTTTATAATAGTTTTGAAAAAATGCGCGTTACAAAAATGTGAACCCATATCGCCAACGATGGCTCGTGGAGTACCGAATCGAGAAAATAATTTTTTTAAGAAAGTAATAATGACTCAAGAGTCATTAGAAGGAAGAGCTTGGGCCTCAACCCATCGTGAAACATAATCTACAACAACTAAGATGTATTTGTTCTCGAAGCTATAAGGATGGGGGGCTAACAAAATCAATTACCCAGAGGTCAAAAACTTTGCACTCGAGGAAATAATTTTGCGGCATTAAATTTTTATTGGAAATATTTCCCGACCGTTGGGAACTATCACACCTATTCACAATAGTTTGCGCATCTTCAAAGAGGCTAGGCCAGTCAAAACCCGCACAAAGAACTTTGTGAGTGGTGCGAGCAGCTTGATAGTGCCCACCAGTCGGTCCTTCATACAAATGTTTTAAAATATCTTGTCCTTCTTCAAAAAAACACATCTCCTTATCACCTGGTCTGCACAAACTCGGAAAAGATGCGAGTCCTCCAAAAAATAGTTCTTCAACTCAGAAAAGAATTTCTTCTTTTGTTGAGAGGAAAACTCCATCGGGAGGACACGAGCCACTAAATAGTTGGTTATGCGTGCATACTAAGAGGAAGGGGACGTGTTAATTGAAAGCAACTTCTCATCAGGAAAATAATCATTAAAAGATTTTTCATCTAAATTTTCTATATACGGATTATTTAATCATGAGAGATGGTCGGCGGTCAAATTCTCGGCACCTCGCTTATCACGGATTTCTAAGTCAAACTCCTGGAGGAGTAAGATCCAGCGTATCAGGCGCGGCTTGGCATCTGCCTTAGAAAGTAAGTACTTAAGGGTCGAGTGGTCCGTGAAAACTATAATTTTTGAAAGTGTGATGTATGGTCTGAATTTATTGAAGGCAAAGACAACAGCTAGGAGCTCCTTCTCGGTCATGGTGTAATTCTCTTGTGCAGGTGTGAGTGTTTTACTTGCGTAAAAGATGGGGTGGAAGTTCTTAGATATGCATTGACCTAATACGGCTCTCACCGCGAAAGTACTCACATCACACATAATCTCAAAGGGAAGGTCCCACACCGGTGCTATCATAATTGGGGCATTAATTAACTTTTCTTTAATTAATTCAAAGGCAGATAGGCCAGGTTCGTCAAAAATAAATGGGGCGACTTTTTCTAGAAGATGGGTAAGGAGTTTGGTAATTTTGGAGAAGTCTTTAATGAAACGGCGATAGAAGCCAACGTGACTTAGGAAACTTCTTATAGCTTTTACATTCATAGGCGGCGACAGTTTATCGATAACTTCTATCTTAGCTATATCTACTTCAATTCCTCGGGCAAAAATCTTATGGCCCAAAACTAACCCCTCCCTCGCCATAAAATGACATTTTTCCCAATTTAGGGCGAGGTTAGTTTCTTCACATCTTTCTAAGACTTTTTCTAAGTTTTCTAAACCACTATCGAAGGCATCGCCGAACACGGAGAAATCATCCATAAACACCTCCATTATGCTTTCTACATACTTGTCAAAGATAGCGAGAGTATATCACTGGAATGTAGATGGCGCATATCACAACCCAAACGACATTCTTCGGTAAGCGAAGGTGCCAAAGGGACAAGTAAACTTAGTTTTCTCCTGATCCTCGGGAGAGATAGGGATTTGAAAATACCCCGAGAGGCCATCGAGAAAATAGTAGAAGCTATGGTCGGATAGTCTCTCTAAGATTTGATCGATGAATGGCAAGGGAAAATGGCCCTTGCGGGTGGCGTCGTTTAACTTACGATAGTCAATACACATTCGCCACCCCATCATCGTTCGTGTCAGGATTAAGTCATTATTCTCATTACTAACTACAGTTATCCCTCCCTTTTTTGGCACTACCTGAATAGGGCTAACCCACTTACTATCAAAAATAGGATAGATAATCCATGCATCTAACAACTTCATAACCTCGCCCTTAACTACTTCTTTCATATTGGGATTTATGCGGCGTTGAGGTTGGATGGAATTATGCGAATTATCTTCCATTAGGATTTTGTGGGTACAGAAAGATGGGCTTATGCCCTTGATATCAGAAATCTTCCAAGCAATAGCTCGTCGATGCTTACGTAAAACTAGAAGGAGTTTATCATTTTGCACTTCAGTTTGGTAGGCTGAAACTGATTCTTTCTAAGAAGGCATACTTAAGATGTTCAGGCAGTTCATTTAATTCTAGGGAAGGGGGTTCTTTATACGATGATTTGGAAGTTCTTTCCTTTTAAAAAATAATATCTTCATAGACTTTTACTTTATACGAAAAATTGGAAAGGGTGGAGTCTGCAGCCATTGTCGTTTCTTTCAGAAATTCATTTGAAAGAGTTGAAGAAAAATAAAATTTAGAAATCTCACTTTCACTTTCAGAAAGGCAGTAGGAAGATTCTTCATCTAAGGCATCTAAGAAAAACCAGGAGTCGTCATTCCCTAGGGTGTTCTTCATCGAAGGGGTGATAGAGAAAGTTACTTCATCGTCTCCTACTCGAAGGAATAGCTTTCCATTGCTTTCATCAATGACAGCTCGGGATGTGGCAAGGAAGGGTCGGCCAAGGATTTGGGGAACCTCAATGTCTTCTTGGATGTCAAATATAACGAAATCTACCGGGAAGATGAATTTGTCGACATTGAGTAGAACATCCTCCACTATTCCTGAGGGGTATTTGACCAATCTATCAGCGAGTTTTCTTTCACAAGCACCTCACTGATGAGTGCAATTTATAGTGATCTTCGGACTCATCTGGGCTAGTTTTCTTTCACAAGCACCTCACTTTTAGTTTGTTATTGTATAAATTTCATCTAATCTTTATTACCATAGTAGGTGCACTTTTGGCCCATTTTTTGTGCGATTTTATAGTTCTTATTCTTTTGCCCTACTTGGTGTGTTTTTCTGTATGGAGATTGTGGTATGCCGTCTCAGTGGCTCTGCTATTTTTACCGTGGGTACAAGGGCCGCGTGCGTGATCCGGGATTGTTTGGGATCGCTTTTTGCCTAAGAGCCACCAGTCGTGCGTTTTTACCCGTGCACGATCAGTGGACTCCTATAGCGCACGACCACTGGTCGTGCGTGGCCTGTTCGTCAAACCCAAACAGTACAAGATTTATAGCGCACGATCATTGGACCTATAATACACGACCATTGGTTATGAGCCACTGATCGTACGCACTACTCTCCATTTTTCCAAGTTCTGTCTTGGGCATTCGCACGAGCATTAGGCATAGTGCGCACGACCACCGGTCGTGCGCAATTACTCGTACGCATTTATTCCTTTTTTCTGGAGTTCTGTCTTGGGTAATCGCACGACCATTGGACATAGTGCGCACAACCACCAGTCATGCGCCACTTCTCGTGCGCATTATCCCAGTTCATCTTGATTTCTGTAATTTCTTATCGCACGATCACAGGACTCAGTGCGCACGACCACTGGTCATGCACCACTGATCATGTGCATTGTTATTTCTATTGTCTATAAATTCGCAGGTTCGCCCTAATTTTGCAATCGCTCGACATTTCTCCACCGTTTTCGTCTCCAAGGAAGGGTTCCGCCGTTCCCCTTCATCTTACACCGTAGGGAGGTGCTCCAGGCAAGCTTTCACCGCCAAGTCCAAGTCGGAGCTTCCTCTCGGCCTTCTCCTTCATCCTTGAGCTTCAAAAAAGGTTTTGACGTTGTATCCAACAAGCAAAGGGAAGCTTGCAACCTTCTTCCGTATCGTGACACAAAGAATACGGGTCCATTGGGAGGTAGTGACAGCCTTCTCTACCCCGTACGCAGTTGAGGACCGAGCTAGGATGCTGATTGATAACCTGGCGATTCCTTCCGTGAATCCTCAGCAAGACTTTGGATTCGGTCGATCTCTTAACTTGTTCTTGCTTTCTTATTGAATATGGGTATTTAAATCTGTTTATGTAGATGAAGTGCACTTTAGTTGTAAACATTATTTGTTTCATGTCTATGTGAACCTGTTTTGTTTTACCTCTTTAGTTGCTTGAGGTGCGCCATTATCCATCCTCCACCAAATTTCCGCACTAGCAATTGCTAGTGGCGTGCATAACGAAGAGGTGTTCTCGACCCTCATTCCGCCATTCTCACCACCTTATCCGCAAGCCTACTCGTCCATCCGCCCAGCGATTCGGTGCATAATGGCCCATGTAGTCTTCCATCCTGCCTGGCGAAGCATCGCATAGCGGCGTTGCATAGGAGTAGTTTATAGTATTTTACTTTCTTTTTCCGCAACAATTAAAACCCTCTTCATAAATAGCGATCTAAGGACTTCAATCTCAAGTCCTCAAAATTAACTCCACCTTGCTGTGTTCCCTCGGGATTGATACTTGAGGAAAATTCACCCATTTTATATTACTTGTGCGACTGGTACACTTGTCGTTAAACCCATTAGGTTTTTGGCGTCCTTGCCGGGGAACACAGTCGTGTGAGTTTTTGGAGAGGGAGATAGGAGATAGAAGCTCTTTTCCATTTGTTCATTTCATTTTTTTGTTCCTTTTCTAGTTATTTCAGTTGTTTACCATTTCTTTTGTTTATTTCTTTTTGCCCTTTTCTGATTTTTGGTTTAGAAAGCAGATCCGTGTTATTTTTATTCTAGTTGTGTAGCATTTTTTTTGGTAAATATTTTTTTTTCAATATATTTTGTAGCTGAGTGTAGTCTACTTGACACTTTGCGTCGATACATCCACGCCATGATAGTTATGAAGGTCGAGCACTGTATTCGATGTTTGTTATGTCAAGGTGTTGGCCACATGTTGAAGGATTGCCCTCGTTTGTGCGAGCCTTCTCCCTCTGTGGGCGTATGTGTTGGACCACCCTATTACTAATTTGGGTAAGGATCACTATGTTTTTCTTAGGAAACCAGGTTGACCTAGATGTATGGTTGAAAAGGTCAACATTAGAATGTGTCTAGGGCTTAGAACTTAGGTTTGAAGCTGCCCCCAGGACCATTCCAAGATTTCAGAGATAGAGCCAAGTCTAAGACCTTTTTCGTCGAGCTCAGTTCGACGAAACGTCGAACTCCGTTCGACGCTCTCTGAGCTCAACTAAGTTAAGTCGTCGAGCTCAGTTCGATGATCTTCGAGCTCAGATCGACGATCCTTCTTCTCTTATTCTCCAGGTCGCTGAGCTCAGTTCGACGATCTTCGAGCTCAGTTCGACGTTTTCTGGCTGATGATCTTTTCCAGTCTCTGAGCTTAGTTCGACGATCTTCGAGCTCAGATCGACGTTTTTCCTGAGAGATCGATGATCTTAAGGATTCAAATTCAGTCAGACTTTGGAATGTGTTTCAAATTATCTCAGCATTTATGTCAAGAGATCTGCCAGCCATTTTCATTTATTCTGAAGCAAGTTTCAAGGAATTATTCAGAGAATGTTTTACTAGACTTTCCTCTAGAAGACAAAATCTTTTATGGAAGGCATTTAATGTCTGGTTAATGGCTATCTTGGACATAGAATCTTTAGAGAATTAAAACTTCTTTTCTCAAGTAACAAGACACACAGATACACAGACTGATACAGACAAGAAAGAAAAAGAAGAAGTGATTCATAGGATTCTCTGATCAACACAATAAAACTCAAGTGATCAATCCTGAAGAATTAGCTGAATAATTTTGTGTACTCAAAAAGTGATCACAGCTTCATCTCAAGGACTCCAGACAACTCATCTTTCAGCCTCTGCTGAAACTATCTTATGCTGGAGATCTGAAGCTTCTGAAGACCTATCACCCTGAAGCAAAGCTTCCTCTCCTGAACTAGTCAACATCTTAGGGGGAGCTTTGACAATACAAATCCACTAGTGCTTCTATCTTTGATTGAGACAGAGAAGACAACTTCACCCTCTCTCTTTTTCTTTTCCTTTCACTCTATAAAAGGGTTTTCAAAACTCCCTTCAAAAGATCTGAGTCTGGTTCTGAGAGCCTTGTCAAAACTCAGTGGTGGCAAGACACCTGATCAAAAAATTTAGTTTGGTTTTTGAGCACCTTTTCAAAAGCTCATTGGTGCCAGGACACCTGATCAACCTTTCCTGCAGTGGATTCCTACCAAGGGTGGTAGAAGAGTGGATGTACCCAGGTTTTTGGGAACCACTATAGCTCCTTGTGTTTTCTGGTTTGCTTGTGTGTTCTCGTTGCTGTGGGCTGTGCTCTTCTCTTTACTGTCTTTTTAATTCTATAGCAAGGCACCTTACACCTATATATAAATTAAATCTTAAAAGCTTTGCTAAGTTTAAAATTGTGAATTTACTTTAAATAAACTCTATTCACCCCCCCTCTAGAGTTGAGATAGATCTTACCCTCACTTTCAATTGGTATCAGAGGCAGGTTGGTTGTTCATACAGGCTAACACCTGAACCAAAAGATCCTTGATAAGATCAATCTTTTAAGAGGGTTATTTTCATTATATTTAATTTTATATAAAGACATGGCACAGAACAAAGACTATGCAAGCACCAGGCCTCTAGTGTGCAATCTATCCAAGTTTGCACTTTGGAAAGCAAGGATTAGACTATACATGAACTCTATTGATGAAGACATATTTAATTCTGTTTTGATAGTGTGCCCAAGTCCACCAACAAGCTCACGTACAAATGCTGTTCCACCTCCTTCAGGAACAGATGCTGAAATAAAGAAGTTGAAGACTGCAGATGCCAAGGCCATGAACATCTTAGCTCAGACAATGTCTGATGAGATATTTCAGAAGGTAGCTGACTGCAACTCAGCCAAAGGAATTTGGGACAAGCTCTCTGAAATTGTCTCAGGATCTGCTGATGAAAGGAAAGACAGGAGATCCTATCTGATAAGCCAATATGAGAATTTCAAAAAGGGAGAAGCTGAATCAGTGGCTGACATGTACAATAGACTAAGTCTGATTGTCAATGAGTTAAAGACTCTGGATAAAGAAATCTCATTGACTGAGCTGAATGACAAAATCTTAATGTGCTTCCCCAGCACTTGGGATTCAAGAATCTGGCCAATCAAAGATGTCAGAAGTCTAAATGAGATTACCACTGAAGCTCTCCTGGGCTAGCTCAAATCTTATGAGCTGCTCATTAAAAATAGAGAAGAAGAACAAAAGGCTACTTCTCCTGTCATAAGGAAAGAAAAGAGCATAGCCTTCAAAGCTGCAGAAGAGGAGCCTGAAGATAAAGCTATAGGAAATGATGAGCTCCTAAGTCTACTGGCCAAAAGATTCTACAAGATGGCCAGAAAAGACTTCAGAAAGAGATCATACAAGGGTCATGATAAACCAAGGTATGATAAATCAAATAACAATAAAGAAATTATATGTTTTGGTTGCAGGAAACCAGGCCATATTGTGCCTGACTGTACAGAAAATAAGAACAAGGACAAGAAAGATAGAAGAGAAAGAAGAAAGGAGAAAGATTTCAGAAAGAACAGCTCAGACAAACCCTCCTCCAACAGGAACAAACATACAAGGAAGGGATTTGTTGCTGAGACATGGAGTGAAACTGAAGAGGACTCTGAAGCCTCATCCAGCTCCAGTGATGATGAGGATTATTCTGATGAAAAGAAATTCTGCATGATGGCTATCAATGCCTCTCAAACAGATTCAGAAGCAGAAGAGTCAGAATCAGATTCAGAAGCTCAACTAGAAGAAGATCAGGTAATCAATTCATTTGATTTCAGTTCTGAGGATTTTAAACATGAGTTTAAAGTACTATGCCTAGATCTGTTGGAGTCTGAGAAGGAAATCACTTCCCTCAGAAAACAACTATCTGAGTATAGCACTGTAAAATCAGATAACCTCAAACTCTTTGAAGAGTTAGAATGCTATAGAGAGGAGATAGCTTCACTAAAAAGTGAACTATCCAAGGCCAAGCAATTTGAAGAATCCCTTAATGGGAGAAGTATCAAATTAATGGACATCACAATCACAGTGAACTCAAGATTAAATAGTACACTGGGCTTGGGTGCTTCATCTAGCCAACCTATAGTATTAACAACCCCAATCAAATTTATTTCTGATAAAGGAAAGGGTGTTGTAGAGGTAGCTAGGAAAAATTCAGATCTACCAAAGAAAAGGAAAGTTCAACAGAAAAAGTCGAGCAGAGGTCGACGATCGTCGAACAGAGATCAACGATCTCAGGCTGAAACGTCGAACTCAGCTCAACGTTTCCTGAACTATGAACTCCCTCATAGTCGATCTTCGAACGGAGCTCGACGATTTTTCCCAAGATCGTCGAACTCAGCTCGACGATCGTCGAACGCAGTTCAGAGCTTTGAATCTTCCTTCAGAGGTAAATCTCAATTCAATCCTAGAAAGGCTTCATCCCAAAACTTTAACCCTTATACTGAATGGATAGTACCTCCTAGGAGATACCATCCTGAAGGTTATAAGAGTCAACCTGGAATGTCTTTCATTTCTGAATTTAAAGGTTATCAACCTAGGCCCAAGGTAAACTGGGTCAAAAATATGTAAATCCTTATCTATGCAGGTGAAGACCTATCCAACATCAAACCAATTATGGTACCTGGATAGTGGGTGCTCAAAGAACATGACAGGGAATAAGGACAACTTCACATCCTTTAAAGCCAAGCTTGGACCCAAAGTAATTTTTGGTGATTCAAACTTTGGAACTACAAAAGGATATGGTGCAGTTCAAATTGGAACAGTCACCTTCAAGAAGGAAGCCTATGTTGAAGGACTCAAACACAACCTGATAAGCATCAGTCAATTGTGTGATGAAGGATATCAAGTGACTTTCAACAAAGAAATATGCAAGATAAAGTCAGAAGACAACACAACTGTATTGACAGGTAACAGGAAAGGTAACATTTACTTAGTAGACTTTCATTCATCTAAGGTAGATATTTGTCTGTTCAATTCCATATCTAGACCCAATATTCTATGGAATAAAAGCCTAGGACATATTAACCTTAGAACCATTGTTGGGCTATCCAAGGACAACCTTGTCAGAGGACTGCCTTCTGGCCCCTACAAGAAGGAAGGACTCTGCAAAGCCTGTCAATTAGGCAAGCAAACTAAAAGCAGTTTTAAATCAATTAACAAGAGTGATTCACCTAGGATTTTGTATCTGTTACACATGGATCTCTTTGGACCCATTGCAGTACAAAGCTTAGGATGGAAATCCTATACTTTAGTGGTTGTAGATGACTTCTCAAGATTCACATGGGTATTCTTTCTGAGGAAGAAGTCTGATAACTTTAAATGTTTGACAGATTTTCTCAAATGCATTCAGACTGAGTTCAACACTCATATTGACCTGATCAGAAGTGATCATGGGACAGAGTTTGATTCTCTTCTCATGCAAGAGTTCTGTCAAAGTGAAGGGATCAGGCATACTTTCTCAGCTCCTAGAACTCCTCAACAAAATGGGGTAGCTAAAAGGAAAAATAGAACCCTCATTGAATCTGTAACTACATTATTGGCAGATGCTCACCTACCTCTATCCTTTTGGGCTGAGGCAGTGAACACCTCCAACTATGTGTTGAATAGAAGTCTAATACATAAACTGAAGGGCAAGACTCCCTATGAATTGCTCAAAGGGAAGAAACCTAAAGTAGACTATTTTAATGTATTTGGTTGCACTTGTTACATTCATAATAATGACAAGAAATATCTAGCAAAATTCCAAGCTAAAGCTGATGAAGGAGTGTTTTGGGGATACTCCATGATTAGTAAAGCCTATAGGGTTTATAATAAAACTACTTTAAAAATAGAAGAATCTGTCCACATTACTTTTGATGAAGCTAACATGTCTTTCAAGGAGAAGAATACTTCTACCATAGAACATTTGTAGGTGCACTCTCTAGCTGAAGACTTGGATAGATTACAAGTTACACAAAAGGATGACAGTAGTGAAGATGAAGAAGATGGTCACCATCAGGAAGGAAATCTTCTTGAAGAACCAGTTGTTGTTCCACAAGAGGAAACAACAATACAGGTTGGTGAACCATCAACACCCCCTGTTGATCTAGTAACAACAAGAGATCATCCAATTTCTTAAGTAATTGGAGACATCTCAGCTGGTGTGCAAACTAGAAATCAGGTCAACCAGAACCTGATGCACACTTGCTTCCTCTCTCAAATTGAACCTCAAACCATTCAAGATGCAGAACAAGATCCACACTGGATCATTGCAATGCAAGAGGAGTTGCATCAATTTGAAAGAAATAAAGTTTGGGAACTAGTGCCTAAGCCAAAGGATCATCCCATTGTTGGAACCAAGTGGGTGTTCTGAAATAAGCTAGATGATCAAGGAATCATTATAAGGAATAAGGCAAGGCTAGTTGCTCAAGGGTACTCTCAGGAAGAAGGGATAGACTATGACCAGACTTTTGCACCAGTTGCAAGATTAGAAGCCATAAGAATCTTTCTGGCTTATGCTGCTCACAAGGGATTCAAAGTCTATCAAATGGATGTCAAGAGTGCTTTTCTCAATGGGGAAATCAAAGAAGAAGTCTATGTCAGACAACCTCTGGGTTTTATCTCTCTAACCCATCCTGATTATGTTTTTAAACTACACAAAGCATTATATGGTCTCAAGCAAACTCCTAGAGCATGGTATGAGACCCTAGCATGTTTTTTACTGAAAAATGATTTTGTTAGGGGGAGAGTAGACCAAACTCTTTTTATTAGAACCCATAAGTCCCACACCCTACTAGTGCAGATTTATGTAGATGATATTATTTTTGGGTCTACTGATTAAAACTTGTGCAGAAGATTCTCTAATCTAATGCATTCAAAATTTGAAATGAGTAGCATGGGTGAGCTATCCTTCTTCTTAGGATTGCAAGTCAAACAACATGCTGGAGGCATATTTATTTCGCAAACCAAGTATAAAAAAGAGCTGGTAAAGAAATTTGGTATGTCTGATGCATCATGTATGAAAACACCCATGCCTACCAATGCTGTATTGGATGCTGATGAACATGGGAAACCAGTTGATCAGACAATATATAGAGCAATGATTGGCTCTTTACTGTACCTTACAGCTAGCAGGCCTGATATAATGTTTGCTACATGCATTTGTGCTAAATTCCAAGTTAGCCCTAGAGAGTCTCACTTAACTTTAGTAAAGAGGATTCTTAGGTATGTTAAAAGCTGTCCAAATCTAGGACTCTGGTATCCAAAAGATTCAGCATTTGACTTAACTGGATTCTCAGATGCTGATTATGCTGGATGCAGAATAGACAGGAAAAGCACTAGTGTAACTTGACAGTTCCTTGGTGACAGACTTGTCTCTTGGTTTTGTAAGAAACAAACATCTGTGTCAACTTCAACTGCTGAAGCTGAATATATGGCTGTAGGCAGTTGTTGCTCACAAATCTTGTGGATACAAAACCAACTCCTAGACTATGGTTACAACTTAGAGAAGTCTAAAATATTTTGTGATAACACCAGTGCTATTTCCATTGCACAAAATCCAGTCCTCCATAGTAGGACAAAACACATAGAAATTAGACATCATTTTCTAAGGGATAATGTTGAGAAAAACAAAATTGAACTTGAATACATCCCAACTGATTTGCAAAGGGGAGACATTTTCACCAAGCCTTTGGATGAAAAGAAGCATAACTTCTTCCTCAATCAGTTAGGAATGCTAGATGGAGGCAGTTTAAAATAAACTCCAAGATTTTGTAAATCTAAAAACAGAACAAGACTAGGCTAAAAATTTATCTCTTTTTGTGTCTGTAGAATAGGTTTTGTCTCTGAACAGCGCTCAACGTTTCCCCAGAAATCGTCGAACGAAGATCGATGATTTTCCAGAAATCGTCGACCGCAGATCAACGTTTCTTGAATCGTCGATCTGAGTTCAGCGCCATCGTTAGCTCCAGGCTTCCATTCTGTCTGTTCAGAGGTCGTCGAGCGGAGCTCGACGCTCGACAATATCGTTGGACGAAGTTCGACGTTATTGGAGACTCTTCAGATTCCTTCAGTAGCCAAAATCGTCGAGCTGAGTTCGATGTTTTGTCGAACTGAGCTCAACGATTTTCTGTTTTCGCATCGAACCCTAATATAAAATCTTTTTTCGGCCTCCGCTCGTCGTTTACGCTTTCATACTCTCTGCAACTTTCTCTCCTTCCCTCCAAATCTTCTACACTTGGTCATGTTTGTTTCATTGTTGCAGGTACAGATGGCTGGATCAAGTGCTGCCATTTCAAAGATGAAATTCGATACAGGTTTTGATATTGATATGAATTCGTTCGATGGAAGTGATCAGTGATTCAAGGACATTCTCAACCTCTTTCGAGAACAGCAGCTATCTCAGATCATGACCACCCGAATGAAGATTGCTTCAGAAGAGATAAAAGAATGGTGTTTTACCGCGACAGATGAGAATGTGAATTCTGTCATCGGCTCAATAAAAGGGACTCAGGTACCATTATCCCCGGCCCTTCTGACTGAAGTTTTCCTCCTTAGTTCTGGAGATGACTCCATTGATTTATCTGGAGAAGAGTATGCCTCTATGCTTGATAGAATGGGTCACACTGCTGTGAACCCTAATAAACTGTTCAAAAAGAATCTGTCTATCAAATACCAATTTTTGGCCGATGTGGTTGGCAAAGTGCTTCTGGCAAAGCACTCAGCCCATGACACTATATCAAGATATCAATTCTGCTTAATGGGAGCACTGGTTGATAAGAAGCATTTAGACTGGGGATCAATCTTTTTCAGCTTAATCAAGAAGAAACTGAACAAAAAACATGTAAGCTTTGGGAGAATATTAGGGTTTTACCTGCACTCCAGGTGCCCTGAGTTGCTGACCTCTAGTGGGATGTTCATCAATGCATCCAAGAGGCTTACCTGTGCCCTATTCAGCAAATGGGACAGGCAATTCATCAACCCCATCAGGGCTGCTGTAGCACCGCTTGCTTCAGGCACCAGGACTACACAAGTCACTCCTCCTCAGGTATCTGCCCCAACAGAAGAATTGACTGCCTTTTCCTCACCTCCTCCAGTTGTTTCTATCCCAGTAACCACCTCAACCTCTCCTCAAATCTCAGCTTCTTCCCCCATTACCATTTCCTCACCAATGTCACCTCCTCTAGCCACAACCTCAGAAGAATTCCATCCTCTATTCTCTTATCCAATTTTCACCACTCCATCATTTTCTCTAATAGGTGACTCCTTTATGGATGATTCTCCTCCTTCTCTTCCTGATCTTCACTCAACATCCTCCAATCAACAACTTCTTCAAGAAATCCTCTCTCAACCATCCTTCACCCCATCCTTTGACTCTTCCATCTCATCCATCTCCACCTCAATAACTTCTATCTCCATTATTCCTCCTTTAGAGCCATCCATCCCTACACTTTCCACCACCACATCCTCCATCCCATTAGTCCCAGTCACCCTCATTCCAGTACCTTCACCTCCTACCTCTATTCAAGCCCATCTTGAGCAAGTAGATATTTCAAACCTAGCAGACAAGCTTTATGTGTTGCTAGCCCCCAGGCTAACCTCACTGCTGGAGACCTCCTTGGCTCCACTCCTGCAACATGTTCAGGAGTTGTCTACCAAGTTGTCTTCCTTCCTCTCTTCTCAAGCAATCCCTTCATCTGGGTGCCTTGATTCAATTGTCTCTGAACCAAGGCAGGGGGAGATGCCTTATGAAGTAGTGGATGTGCCTGAGACTGCTAAAGGTTCCAGTTCTGCTCCTATTCTTGCAGTAGACCTTCAGAGTCTGCCCTCTATTTTTGGTACTAAATATTTCAGCTCTCTGCAAGTTCAACAATCTGAAGACCTCACTAAGGCCATTGTGCCTGTCAATTACTGTGATCCCAGCCTGATTTCCCTATATGTAAATTCCTTCAAAGCTGTGGATACTGATATTTTAAGTGCTATTGCTGCTATTACAACAAGTCTGCTTTCAGAAGATACTGAAATGGTCTCTGTGATTGAGGATACTGCTGCTGCTAAAGAACTTACTACCTACCTAGAAGAATCTGAATCTTTTTCTGCTTCAATTGCTTCTACTTCTGCTGTCTCTGCTCCTGTTATTTCTGCTGCTACTGCTCCAGCTCTTACCCCTGATCAAATCAAGCAACAAGAAAAGTATATAAAAAGCATTGATGACTTGTATGATAGACCACAAAGTTCAGACAGTGATCAGTTTCAAACTGAATCTGATAATTCTTCTAATACTATTGTCAAGAAAAGGAAGGCCAAAAGCAAGGCTATGATGAAGGTTCCCCCAGCTCAAGCTAAAAATTCAAATGACATTCCATATTACATTTTGCATGAATGTTCCATCACTGAGCCCTGGATGCAGTACTCCAAGAATCAAATAAAAGCTATGAAGAAGAAAAGGAAGTTAGACAGATATGAAAAGGGATCTTCTCAGTTTCAGCCTCCTCCTCCTCCTCCTCCAGATTCTGGGTCAGGCTCAGCTTCTCAAGCCCCAGCTTCCAAACAAAGTTCCTCCCAGTCTTCTCAGAGATACCTTCCTAGGGGGCAATACAAAAGGGGCTATCAGTCAAGAAGGGGTCAGTATAGAGGAAGCCAAAGAGAGCATAAATTTCAAGCTAGGGAAGGACAAAGGTTCACAGACTCTTCTCAAGGTCCTTTCCCTTACAAGCTCAGAGAAAAAGTTGAGACCAGAACTCTTGTTGCTTTAGAAACTGTTAACAGATATGAGCCTGCAGTGCCATTTGAAGACCCAGAGAACAATCCATTGTCATGGACTGCAAGGATGAAAGAATTGGCTGCACTAGATCAATTGAAGAAAGCAAGAGAGCAAGGAAAAGATACCTCCAATATTACTACTCTGTCAGAACAAAGAAAAGCTGAATTGGAGAGGTATTCTTCAAGTTAATTCTTTGACCCAGTGGACTACCTGAAGCTGCATCCTGAGGCTGTGGTTCCAAGGCCAAGAGCTCAAACCTCCTTAGGTGCAAATGATGACAGAAGGTCAAAGAAGGAAGCCCTTAATCCTAACAGAGAAATCATATTTAAGAAAGTAAATGAAAGAAGTAACATGTGTAAGCAGACAGTATAATCTCTCTGAACTTTTGCTGAAATTCCTCTTGATTGCTGCTATGATTTCTTGCTCTGTTATTTTGTTTGTTGCTCTTATATATATGTTGTTGTAACTTTTATTCCTGAAATATGTAAATAGTAATCCTAACCCAAATAGGGGGAGATTGTTGGAACACCCTATTACTAATTTGGGTAAGGATCACTATGTTTTTCTTAGGAAACCAAGTTGACCTAGATGTATAGATGAAAAGGTCAACATTAGAATGTGTCTAGGGCTTAGAACTTAGGTTTGAAGCTGCCCCCAGGACCATTCCAAGATTTCAGAGATAGAGCCAAGTCTAAGACCTTTTTCGTCGAGCTCAATTCGACGAAACGTCGAACTCCGTTCGATGCTCTCTGAGCTCAACTAAGTTAAGTCGTCGAGCTCAGTTCGACGATCTTCGAGCTCAGATCGACGATCCTTCTTCTCTTATTCTCCAGGTCGCTGAGCTCAGTTCGACAATCTTCGAGCTCAGTTCGATGTTTTCTGGCTGATGATCTTTTCCAGTCTCTGAGCTTAGTTCGACGATCTTCGAGCTCAGATCGACATTTTTCCTGAGAGATCGATGATCTTAGGATTCAAATTCAGTCGGACTTTGGAATGTGTTTCAAATTATCTCATCATTTATGTCAAGAGATCTGCCACCCGTTTTCATTTATTCTGGAGCATGTTTCAAGGAATAATTCAGAGAATGTTTTACTGGACTTTCCTCTAGAAGACAAAATCTTTTATGGAAGGCATTTAATGTCTGGTTAACGGCTATCTTGGACATAGAATCTTCAGAGAATTAAAACTTATTTTCTCAAGTAACAAGACACACAGATACACAGACTGATACAGACAAGAAAGAAAAAGAAGAAGTGATTCATAGGATTCTCTGATCAACACAAGAAAACTCAAGTGATCAATCCTGAAGAATTAGCTGAATAATTTTGTGTACTCAAAAAGTGATCGCAGCTTCATCTCAAGGACTCCAAACAACTCATCTTTCAGCCTCTGCTGAAACTATCTTATGCTGGAGATCTGAAGCTTCTGAAGACCTATCACCCTGAAGCAAAGCTTCCTCTCCTGAACTAGTCAACATCTCAGGGGGAGCTTTGACAATACAAATCCACTAGTGCTTCTCTCTTTGATTGAGACAGAGAAGACAACTTCACCCTCTCTCTTTTTCTTTTCCTTTCACTCTGTAAAAGGGGTTTCAAAACTCCCTTCAAAAGTTCTGAGTCTGGTTCTGAGAGCCTTGTCAAAACTCAGTGGTGGCAAGACACCTGATCAAAAAATCTAGTTTGGTTTTTGAGCACCTTATCAAAAGCTCATTGGTGCCAGGACACCTGATCAACCCTTCCTGCAGTGGATTCCTACCAAGGGTGGTAGAAGAGTGGATGTACCCAGGTTTTTGGGGAACCACTATAGCTCCTTGTGTTTTCTGGTTTGCTTGTGTGTTCTCTTTGCTGTGTGCTGTGCTCTTCTTTTTACTGTCTTTTTAATTCTATAGCAAGGCACCTTACACCTATATATAAATTAAATCTTAAAAGCTTTGCTAAGTTTAAAATTGTGAATTTACTTTAAATAAACTCTATTCACCCCCCCTCTAGAGTTGAGATAGATCTTACCCTCACTTTCAGTATGCCCAACAAGCTCTCGTTCGCGGAAGACTGTTTTGGACAGGCCTACCAGGGTGTTGTCTTGCCCATACACTGACATCACTCATCTAGCTCGTTCTTTACCCGTTAAGATTACCGAAGAATCTCTCGCTGCATACAGATCCTTCATGGGTCCCTCAGTCCCTTTTTGTGAGCTTCCCTTGAGTGATGAAGATCACTCTAGTGTTAGCCAGCAAAAAGAGGATCAAGAATCCATGGGCGCTCCTATATGGGACACAGAGATTGTTCCTGTCGACGGGGTGGCGTCTGCGAATGATTTTTCGATGGGGCCTGCTCATTCTATGCCTGATTTTGAGAGCAGTTTCGCCCCTCTGCAATTTTTTTCTGATGGTGCTACTCCATTTTTGTGTGAGTCGACTGATTATGCCGTATTCATGGGTGATTTGGTGCCCGAGGTTGCGCCGAAGTGAGATTATGATTCTTTTATCTCCGATAAAGAATATGGATCTTCAGAGCAGTATGACGCACCCCGGTGGGATGAGGAATATCCTCTTTCTGATGTGGAGGTTTGCACCTCCTTATTGGATGAGGTCATCCCCCTTACCACCGTGGACCTCGAGTTCTTGGATTCCCCACAATACTACTCATATAATACCGACAATGATCTATGCTTGAATCCCGTTGGGAGTGAGACCGGGACCACTCCCCCTACTTTTGATTATTTTTGTTTTTCATCTCCTTTATTTCTTGATCCCATTTTTGTATCTGAGCCTGTGCGGGTTGAGTCTCCATGGGTACATTGGGATGACGATGAGCCTGGTTCCCATGTCATTGCCATCGCTTCCTGCAAACCTGTGGTTGACGATACCTTGCCAGACAAGGATTTATTTTTGTGATAAGATGAGTGAGGATTAGTGCTCCTCCTCTTCTTATTTCTTATTTCTTCTACCTGTGTTGGGCAGGTGTTATTATTTAGGTAGAGGCGTAACTGCTTTATCGCCGTATCGGTACTCGTTACCGCAACGGACACTAGAACAGTTACCTGTGCACTTTTCTCTTCATAGGCCCATTAGCTAGAAACGTATAGAATTTAATAAGTCGTACTGGGAGGATAATAACCCCAATAGTTATCTTTCATTTCCTGCATTTTTATTTTTATATCTATTTTAGTATTAGTATTTCTTTGTATTTTGTCTATTTTTCTTTTGTTTTTGCAGAGCTCAGCCCTGCAGGTATTCTTGGCAAAGTCGTATTGGCGGGGTTGTGATTCTTCATTTGGCAGACCTGCCTCTATTTTTCACGCATCTTCTGGTATGCTCACTTGCTGAGCATTGGGTAACCTCTTCCCTTGTCTCTATCTGATTTAAATTTCAATATCATATGATGTGTAGCTTAGTTTTAGTCCGGGGGAGAGCCAGTATTTGTTACCTTTTGCACGCGCACATTTCATTTGCATACAAGAAGCTTTTATTATTTTATTTTAATTAGGTCATTGCATCACACACCACTGCACCCACATGAGTGTGTGCTTAGCTGTTAGCATGTTGTGAGTTAAACTCGTTTCTTTTGTATGATTTGGGAAAATTATTGTGTTGTCATAAGATTATGAGACGGAGTAAAATGTTGACTCCTGCAGTGCTCCTAGTCGAGTGCTCTCGTCTCATATAGAAATTGGAGTAGATTTAATTTTTCTGTATGCTTAGAGTTTTATATGTTTTTATTTGTGTATAGACTTTTTATTCTACTCAAAAAATGGTGAATCTGGTGTGAATCGAACGGTAGTGTAGGGATGTGTGTAGCCATCACTAGACTCGTTTTGCCCAAGTCGGGAGGAAGGATCATCTTTCTCGGTGGCTAAGAACATGCCCCAAGCTACTCTCGAAGCATTGGTGCATGGTTAGTCTAGTGTGAGTGTGATGTAGGCCATCATTTTGGCCCGATTGAGCTTTGTACCGTTCCTAACATCTTATCATTCTCTAGCCCCATTGTGCCTACCCCTTCTTTTGATTCAGCTCCACCATTATTTCACCAAAGCCCCATAACAGATCCTAGTCGCACACCCAAGTCAAGCTTTATTGTTTTACATTTTCATTTTGGGGTGTTTATGTGGTGATATTCCTTGTGAATATGTGGATGTGCTCCTATATTTTTATTTGCTAAAAAAAGATGATTTAAATATATATATATATATGAAAATATCTGTGTTAAAGGAAAAGTGAAAAGAAAAAAAGTATAATTGAAAATTCTATTTGAGATGAGTTTGTATTTGGAGTAGGCGGTGCACACACCCATATTTTAAAAATTAAGTCTGGGGGTGTGGTGTAACCGTATGTATTTTGGGTAGCGGAGGGATTCATTTTTTATGCTAGCTCATTTAAGTTAGGTGCGTAGCCTTCCTGTTTATCTTTGTTTACCTCATCGAAACCCAAGCCTCATCACTTACCCTAAAGTCCTACGGATGCATGCTTGAGTCGAACTAGTACCGTGGAGAGAGTGTAAATGGGAAAGCGTATGGTCCCCGACATTGGTGGATTCCTTTGGAGGTGATCCTGAGCCCCGGTCTTTGGCAAAGCACACCTTAGTGACCTGTCTACTTTCTTCCTATGCGTGACCAGATGATTCACCGTGATTCCATTTTTGAGTAGAAATAAAATTTTGATACGCATAGTGAGAAGTATAAACTATTTTGTATACTTAAAAATTTCCTCTATTATATTTTTACACGCGCGAGCATGCGACTTCGCATGGTACTTTGTATCTTACTTTCTATGTTAGCTAGTTTATTTTCCTTATCTGCATAGATTTTGTTTGCTCGGGACGCCCAAACAGGTAAGTCTGGGGGTGTGATGAGTCCTATTTATATAGTGATTTTCAGACTCATCTGGGCTAGTTTTCTTTCACAAGCACCTCACTTTTAGTTCGTTATTGTATAAATTTCATCTAATCTTTATTTCCATAGTAGGTGCACTTTTGGCCCGTTTTCTGTGCGATTTCGTAGTTCTAATTCTTTTGCCCTACTTCGTGTGTTTTTCTATATGGAGATTGTAGTATGCTGTCTCGGTGGCTCTGATGTTTTTGCTGCAGGTACAAGGATTGCATGCGTGATCCGGGATTGTTTGGGATCGCTTTCTACCTAAGGACTACTGGTCGTGCATTTTTAGCCGCGCACAATCAGTGGACTCCTATAGCGCACGACCACTGGTCATGTGCGACCTGTTCGTCGAATCCAAACAGTACAGGATCAATAGCACATGATCATTGGACCTATAGCGCACGACCACTGGTTGTGAGCCACTGATCGTGGGCACTACTCTCCATTTTTCCAAGTTCTGTCTGGGGCATTCGCACGAGCATTGGATATAGTGCGCACGACAACCAGTCGTGCGTCATTGCTCGTGCGCATTTATTCTTTTTTTCTGGAGTTCTGTCTGGGGTAATCGCATGACCATTGGACATAGTGCGCACGACAACCGATCGTGCGCCATTGCTCATGCGCGTTATCCCGGTTCTTCTTGATTTCTTCCATTTCTCATCGCACGATCACAATACTAAGTGCGCACGACTACTAGTACTATGCCACTAATCGTGTGCATTGTTATTTCTATTGTCTATAAATTCGCAGGTTCGCCCTAATTCCGCAATCGCTCGACATATCTCCGTTGTTTTTGTCTCCGAGGAAGGGTTCCGTCATTCCCCTTCATCTTCCACCATAGGGAGGTGCTCCGGGCAAGCTTTCACAGCCAAATCCAAGTCGGCACTTCCTCTCAGCCTCCTTTTTCATCCTTGAGCTTCAAGAAAGGTTTTCACGATGAATCCAATAAGGAAAGGTAAGTTTGCAACCTTCTTCCACATCGTGACACGAAGAAGACGGGTCCATTGGGAGGTAGTGACAGCCTTCTCTACCCCGGACGTAGTTGAGGACCGAGCTAGGACGCGGATTGACAACCCGACGATTCCTTCCGTGAATCCTTAGTAAGACTTTGGATTCGATCGATCTCTTGACTTTTTCTTGCTTTCTTATTGAATATGTGTGTTTAAATCTTTTTATGTAGATGAAGTGAACTTTAGTTGTAAACATTATTTGTTTCATGACTATGAGAACCTGTTTTGTTTTATCGCTTTAGTTGTTTGAGGTGCGCCATTATCCATCCTCCACCACATTACGTGTAACATCCCATTTCCAGCTAGACTCCTAGGAGTGGTTTTGTCATGATTATGTCATGAAAAAACCTAAGAACCCTAAGAATACCAAGTGAGCTTTGGCATGAAGGTGGAGATCACCATGGTCTACAAATAGTAGAATTCTAAACACTAGTTTACGATGACCATAGGGCTTCACCATGACTCCATGACCCCACCACAATATCTCTAAACTATTGGAAGTTCCATTAGAGCCCTAAGGGTCCATTGAAATCAACACAAAGTGGTCAAATTGACCAAAGACTACCATAGGCCTAAATTGGGCAAGGTGCCCTAAGTAAGGGAAATTGACCTCTAATGTGCCAAATCAACCCTATCCAAATCTTTCTAGACCTTAGGAGAGGCCAATGAGTCACTAAGGACCCATTGGATTCAACCCATAAGGTCAAATTTACCTCAGTCAACTCTAGCTCCAAAGTGGTCAAGTGCCCTTACTTAGGGACAAGTGACCTCCAAGGTGCCAGGTCTACCCTACACAGCTCTACCTTGACCTTAGGGCAGTCCAATGGGTCACCAAGGACCCATTGAGAGTAACTCAAAAAGTAAAATTGACCAAGGTCAACCCTAATCTAAGTTATGTCAAACTTAGCTCAAATGGGCTTACTCAAGCTCAAGCCCATTTCCCTCGCTTGGGCTAAACCCATCCTAATTATTAATAATGATTTTATGGGCTACCAATAGGATAGAGAGATGAGCAAATTCGTTCATAGTAATTAGGAGAGAGAAAATCAGAGTTCCATGTATTTCTAGAGAGAGAAAGTGGTTTAAAGAGAGCCATTAATGGCTTTGGAAGGCCAAGGGGCATCCTCCCTTAATCCCTAATGTTTTTATTCATCTTCACCTCATTATTAGAGGAGACCAAGGGTTTCCTCCAGCCTATAGGTGGTTGAATGCAAGGGATATGGGGTGGCCAAAATTTCTCCTTCATGGCCATAACTGGCTTTGAAGCCATGACCCTTCCTCCCCCCCCCATTTCACCCTTTTAAAAGCTCCCCTAGACCAAGAGCATTCGTTTCCACCATCCCATTGAAGAAAACGAGGGAGTTCACTGGGTTGTTGTAAAGCATCAGAAAGCTCCACCACTGGCCATGGCGCACCACCACAAACCCGTCGGCAAGCACGGTTAAAGGTCCTCCCCTACTCCTCATTCTATGGATAGATCTTAGGAATCAAATAGGAGAGAAATCGAGCTCAATTGAGCCAGATCGTGTGAGAAAAATTTCAGATTTTTCATGGTTTTAATACCACTCGGGTTCGCCGAAAACCGCCCCTCCGGCGGCCGTGCCGCCGCCCGGCGATAGCCCCCAGCTCAACAAAGGTGGTCGGGGTGGTGGCCGGCAAGGGAGGTGGCTTGGTGGCAGGGAAAAAGGGCTAGAATACGCTCAAGGTCGGGCTAAACACAAACTTTGGCTGGAGGAAGAAGATGACAAGGAGGCGAATGATCTGCTTCAAGATTCGTCCTGGATCATGTTTATTAAATTCTAAAATTTCTATCATGTTTATTGGACTCTTTTAAATTAAATATTAAAAATACTTAGGCCCTTCTACAGAACATGTGGCCAATATCAAAGTTGTATCCAGTGAAATCTAGTTTATTTTAAAAAAAATTTGAACCCATTTGGGTAAGTGGTTTGACGACAACACCCATTTTGGTGGGGTCTATACATAGGCTTGACCAGAACTTGGTTTGAGTGCCCCCACCAATCCAGCCATCCAAATGACTTGAAATTTTGGATGGGGGTCACTCTTACCTATACCTAGGAAATATCAAAAATGGGAATTTTTGGAGAACATTTTTCAATAGTTTTTGTAATTATTTAATAAACCATGATTAAATTAATTAAGGGGCCTAATTACCTCCAATGGCTCCCCAAGTTTTAATGAGTGGTCCTATGGGTCAGTATAACGCTTTGGATAAAATTTCATCTCATTTGGAGATGAATTATGATGGAATTTTGCAAGCCTTAGCCTTGCTATAATAAGGGTATTTTGGTCAAAGTGCTCTTTTTGGTGTTTGAGTGGTCAAATCCCCTCAACATAGGCTGATATTTTGGCCGCTGATTTTTTATGGCATGTAACACCACCCAATGGGATTTGGGGTGGTTTGGGGTAGGGTAGCCCTAGAACCCTAGGGTAGGCTCCTTTTATGGAGATTTTAAGGGTTTGAATGTCATGGGGTCAAATGACCTTGGAATGACTTGAGACTTGGTGGAAGGGATCATAGGGTGGCTATGGTCCTCTGGTTGAAGTTTAATTAAATTTGGAAGACTTTAACCCCCTCAAATCCCTAATCCTAGTTTAGGACACAAAGCCCAATAGTTGGGTTTAGGCAATCAAAACACCTCACAATAACTTGAAACTTGGGCAAGGTATTTCCTTGATAAAAAGAGTCCTTAAATAATTTTTGTGGAATTTTTGGGCTAATAAAATCAGTACTTCCTTAATAACCCTAGTTGTGTTCTTAAGTTTATTTTGCTTGTTATGATATTTTTGTCCATTGAAAAGTTGTGAAATTTATAATTTGGAAGTTTTACATCATGTTAGTTCCCTCTGTATTTTTATTTGAATTTTTAGATGATTATTTTAAGTACTTGTTTCATACATTATGAATTTTGGATTTCTGATCAAAAATAGATATAGAGCCCAATATTGCTACAAAAATTATGAAACTTGATCAGTGAGTGTTTTATGTCATTATGTTGGCTCTGGAATTTTTTCATAATTTTTAAACGATTAAAAACAGTATTGGTTTCACAAAGTGTTAAATCTAGAAGATTACTTTTAATTAGATTCAGAGCCCCTCATGTTTTAGAAAATTGTAAAACTTGGTTTGGTTAGTTTTAAATCATTATCTATCTCCTGGAATTTTGTCATAATTATTAGATGAATTTTTACAGTACTTGCTTCAATAACCAATGGCTATGGAATTATTGATTTAAAATTAAATTAGGGGCTACTGTTCACTGGAAAATTGGGAGAATACTTCTAGAGTATTTTTAGGTCATGATGGACTTACTGGATTTTTGTTATAATTTTTAGAATAATATTGTTGGCCTTTGCTTCTTAAAATGGTAATATTGACTTTATGTTCAAAATTGTGGATTTGGGGCCTAAACAATTCTGAAAATTCTTAGACCTTGGATTTGCTATAGAAATGTTACCTAGTATTTATCATAATTTTGTGGTGATTTTTTTCTGATTTAAAAGTTCATTTCATGTTCAAAGTAGGGCATTCAGAGTCTTAGGTTAATTAGATTAAATGCCCAAATAATTAGGAAAATTATGAAACTCAAGAGTTAGTCTAAATAGTCATAGTAGACTCCCAAAAATTGTTATGAATCATTTGGATGAGTAAATGAAGTACACCCTAGTGGGAGCACCATGTAGCTTAGCACGGTCTGTATATAGTACATAGAACTGAAATAGGCTAGCTCAGAGAGCTTAAAAACACTTAGGGGAGTCGCACTGAAATAAAAGAGAGGATTTGTCATGGGTACAAATAAATAATATTAAGTGTCTTGCGAAAGGGAGCTTTGGGCTTCAGCACATCGTTATTCCTAGTGCCCTCAAGAACCCTTCACGGGGTATGCCTTGGGCAGTCCTGAGCTAATGTAAACCTTAGGGATAATATGGATAAAAGTAACCTCAATAATACCTCCACTTTACACTCACACTTATACACGTAGTGAGACAAATTGGTAATGAATGGATAGCATAGACCCATGGTCGATGGGCTTACTGGTAGAGTTAAATGGACTTGGAATCAATTTGGTAGTCTGGGGAGCTGTATAATCGGGGACTAGTTTTAGACTTGATGGTTTGGTGAGCTGGAGGCTCGGATATTTAAGTATGGTATAATATACAAGCTTGCATGTGCATAATAGTGGTGGTTCCTCATTATTGGACGATCGATCACACCATCGTCGGTACATTGACTCTGGGAGACTAGCTGGTTTGCTAGGAATAGTACGGAAATGTACGAGAGGGCTAGGCTGGGTAGTGTGATTACCAGTCTAGGAGTGGAGAGGCCCAACCCACTGTCTCTGTTGGCCAGGACGAGAGGCTCCTGAGAGTTTAGCTAACTCCAGGGAACTAAACGTCTGTGTGCATAGAGTCGAGTGGGTGAGTTGTACTTGCATGTTCACATCATGGCATAATTACATGTCATAGCATAACCATTGCATTTAACCCTGTCACCTATTGTATAAAGTGGTATGGGATGCTTTATACAATAGGCTCTGCTAAACGACACCTTAATTTATAAGTTAGCACAAGCATGCTTATAAGTTAAGGTTTTATACAATAGATTATATATGTATACTTGCTAGAAAACCGACACCCTATCGTATAAATTGGTATGAGACTTTTTATGTGATAGGATCCTTGCAATAGATCCCTTGGCTTATGTCCTTTCACATAAGTTAAGGTAACTTATTCTTGAGTATCTTTTCTTACTTTTATTATTGCTATATATTTACTGCTCTATAGAACTGCTAGTCTAAATTCGGCCGTCACCTGCATTTACGATTCTCCACTATCATGTCCTCTCCTTTCTTCCTCCCCGCTCGGTGCCTAGGAGCCATGGGGGAAGGGGTGGGGGATGATAGGGCTTAGTCCTATAGACTAATGGTTTTCGGACCACATCATTTAGGGGATCGTGGAGCCCAGCATGGAGGAGCATCCCCAGAGTTCAACACGCTTGGAGATGGGGCAGTCTAGAACCAAAGTACAGTCAGCTGGGACTGTGAGTCCTGACCTTTAGTAGTGTTCCATTTTGCTTCTGCGATGAGTGACTCTGTAGTGAGGATTTTGATGTACCGGGCATAAGACCTCGTTTCAGTACTTTTCTTACTATTATTATATCCGTGGACACTTCCTTCGTGGAGACTATTTACTCTAATATGTGATATTTTGTGGACCTGTGTTTACTCTACTCTGCTACTGTTGTGATCGAATCGGCCGGCAGCGTCGGCGTTTTGTAGTAACGACCTTCCCGGGCGTGAAGGTGTCACAGCAAGGCGGCGGTTTTCGGCCTAAGACCCCGAGCTTTAAAAAGAAAACAAATGGGGTCTTACAAGTGGTATCATAGGAAACCTCGATCGGAAAAGAGTAGCAGTCCACAAACCCTGGGTCACCCCCGCACGAGCTTAGTTTGAGGACAAACTAGCAGCGGATGTATTGGTGTGCCCATATGGGAAATCACATGTAAAAGTCCACTTCTTCATTAATTGGAATTCTTCTTTGTAGCCTACGGCAAACCCTGCCCCCAGCCGGGAGCACATCTAGCTGCGAAGATTTCATTTTATAGTTCTCTAGCCAACAAGTTAGACTCAACCCAGAGTACTCATGAATAACTATGACGACTTATAGTATGCCTTAGTCCAAAATAGACCTTCGGTATGAACTTGGTTAAGGTAAGGAGATACCCAAAGAGAATAAAGGAGGAGTTTAACACGAGAATGGTAACCTAAGACATAAACTCAGGTGACCCTACAGTCCAATACTCAAACTGTTAGGATTGCTTAAAGGAGAATTGAGACCAATAACCATTAGAATGTTAGAAGACACAGTCTCAAACCTCGTACGAGTAACAAAATTACCTGGAGAAAACCACCACGACAAACACTGAGGGTTGGATAGGAATTCAAGTTCGTAAAAGACACAGTTGGGATTGGGAACATATTAACCCGGATAAGGTTGTCGTAAATGTGACTCGGAGGGTTTAGAGTATGGAGTATATCAATAGGTTTCATGGTGGAACCCCAAGTCGAAGATTAATTCCCTAGGGATTGTGCACCCAGCTGGGACGGTAGGTAGGGGCTTATCTTTTGTTTATTGGGGACTTATCCTTTGTTTATTGGATGAATTAGTTTTGACTTGGGTTTCCTTAGACCTAATTTAGAGAATGAGGCATAACAAACATAGTGAGATTGAAGTCGATATAATTCGACGTTATTCGGGCGAAGATAAGATTTTGTAAAAACATGTTAGGAATGATGACCTGTAACATTACCAAGACAATGACTTGGTGATAAGACGAGGATTAACTATGATCACAAAAAATTAGATGATGGGAAACTGTTGGGTATTGTATCCACAATCACCGGGATTTGAGGAAGCCTCCTATCAAGCTAAGATGAATTTACTATGTATTTGATGAATTTCTTTAAGTTGTGCTTGCATTTATTCCACGCTAAGTACACACCAATGTCAGGGTGCAGTGGGTCAATATACACGGGTCTGTGCAACGTAATCCCTCGTTGAGCAGATCAGTGTGTTGGCCTACGTGTACTCTCTCTATTGGGGTGTACTTAAGTTCAAGTACAGGGCTATGATAAAGCAAGAGCAGACAAGAAGCAAGGATGGGCCAAAGACCAGCTCATGGGTGGAAAGACGAGAATTCGTCTAAGTATAATTCGTCGAGAATCACTAAGTGATTCTCGCCGATTCGTCGAGAATCACTAGTGATTCTCGACGAGTCGACGAGAATCACTAGTTGATTCTTGCCGGGTTGGGCCGGCTGTCTCGACGCAGTCAGAAAAATCATCTAAGGCAGAATCGTCGAGAATCACCAAGTGATTCTCGCCGATTCGTCGAGAATGACTTTGCATTCTCGACGAGTCGGCGAGAATCCAAGGTGATTCCCACCGATTCTCCCCGGCCTCTATAACCTGTGCAGCCTGAATTCTCTAAGTAGAATTCGGCGAGAATCGTAAGTGATTCTTGCCGATTCGTCGAGAATCACTCACGATTCTCGCCGAATTTGACTTGGGCATTTTTCCAACTCTGTCTGGACCGGTCCACGTTATCTGCGGGATTTTGAACCGGACTTCGGTCTGACTGCTGGTGGGGCCCACAACGGTCATCTCTTGACCTAGTGTATAAATACTCTGGTATTAGTGTACAGTAACAGACATAGATGATATACGAAAGAGAGCGGCAGACCAAACCCTAATCTCGCGATCTTGCTCCGCCTCCGTCGCCGCAACCGAACACCAAAGCCGATCTCGATCTCCTCCAGATCCTCGGTGATAGAAGCCAAGTCCCGCACAGCGTCTCACGTATCTATCCAGAGATCCTTTGTCTCTTGATTTGAGATAGGGAAATTTTTCCCCGTCCGAATCGATCGAGACGATCGATCCTCGTGTGACCGTTGGTTGACCTTGCCGACTTCGCTAAGAAGATTGGATCTCCAGTGCTTTGCTGCTGTGTTCAGTTGCCGCCGCCAACACCGAGAGCCTTGCCGCCTTTTGACGCCGCCGCCGGTCTCGGGGAGATCCTCTCCAAGTGAGATCTAGGGTTGTGGACTCTTCGTTGACTTCAAGAACACGTCGTCGAACGAAGAGGGACACCCTATTCTCCATACGTTGTTTGTATCACTTACAAGCTATTTTCATTTCTTTGTAAAGGACCGTTTGGTCTCTAGTTGTAGGGTTGGGTGCAACCCGAGTTGTGGGAGTGTTGACTCCTACGTGTGGAAGGGTTCCTTCCATTAGTGCGAGGATTGGATTTCAATCCTGTTGGTGAAGTGACCGAGTCGTCCCTGGTTTGGAGATAGGTCGAAGGGGGAAAGTGGACGTACCCAAATCGGGGAACCACTATAAATTGCTTGTGTATTTTTTGTGCTGTGTTGTTTTGTTTTCTTGTGCAGGTAAAACATTAATTCCGCAAATTCGCTGCAAATACACCTATCCCCCCCATAGGTGTAAGTAGTTGACACTATGTGGACTTTCAAGTGGTATCAGAGGGAGGTTACTCAGCAATAAGGTTAACACCTTGAGTAAGATCCTGCCTCCTGTGTTAACTAGAAGACGAGACTCAAGCATGAAGCTGGAATTTGATGTCCCTCCTCTGAGACTCCCTGCGTGCACAATAGAGTATTACCCTATCTGGAAGATGTGAGTTATGTTTCATCTGGAGGCCATCGACCCTCGGGTGTCAATCATCTTGGAAGAGGGTCCCTTCATTCCCATGAAGGCTTCTGATTCTGGAGAGGATATCCAAATCCCCAAGAGTCCCGAAGAGATGTCTGAGACCGAGCTCTCATTGTACAACTTGGACAAGTTAATACGTCAGATCATCACTGACGTCTGGTCTGGTGTATCTCGTTCAAGAGTGGACAAGTGTAGGACGGCCAAGTCCATGTGGCAAAACCATCTCTGACCTCATGGAGGGATCAGAGAAAGCTGGCACCGGTTGTCAGCAAGAGGATGAAGCCTATGTAGGGGTCCTTATTTCTGAAGATGAAGGGCATGATCAATATGTCAATATCAGGGCTCCTGTGTCCTTGTCAGAGACTGAAGAAGAAGCTGAGGAAAGCAGTTCTGATGAAGCTAACTAAACAGTCTCTGCCGATCTGGATGGTAACCATGAACAACAAAGTCTGAAGCAGGTAACTTCTTCCTCATGCCCCTCTCCTCTTGAAGTTCCTGAAGATAGGAATAGTTTTGAGAGTAGTCCTTCCAATGATGCAAGGGATACACATAGCCTCAATCAAAAGATTGATAATCTTGATTCCCTTGAGAGTGCCCTTCAGACGAGCAACTTATTTGTTGAGGAACAAGCTAAGGAGATTGCTCAGCTGAAGATCTTGATGAATCTCCAATTGGAATCCATCAAAGTAAAGGACTCACAGATCTCGGATCTAGAAAGTCGTCTAGAGACCGAGAAGAGGATAGTTTCTAATTTTTCCAAGATTGATGCTATCAAGAGAAAAGCAGAAAATGGGTGGATCTCCCAAATTATTAAGTCATGGAGAAATGGGAAAACTGTGTTCAGACCCCCCACCCCGAGTAGGAAGGACACTCATCATGCTTTCAGGTATGACCATAGGAATAACCATGGTCACTGCAAGAATGATCAGTCCTCTTGTGGAAGCACCCAGAATGCCAGGGCTATCATGGCTACCCAGAAGAGGATACCTCAGGCTTCCACCAAGCCTTTTGTATTCTCGGCCACTGCCCCTACTAATCATGAGTCTGCCAGCATCGGCACACAATGCGCCTCTCACCTCCCTAGGACTCAGGAAAGGGGGGTTAGAAATCATGTTGTTGGCACACAAGGGGACCTTGGAAGGGGGCTGACTAAAAGGAAGGCACCTCCTCCCAGGCCTCATGACGCCTACCATATGCACTCTTTTCACCCATCCATGAGTCAAGGTGGAAGAGACAAGTCTGTTAGCAGATTCGGCCCCATCCTGTATAGACCTAGGACTTTGACTACCTCAGTCACCAGGTCAGGTCACAAACGGCGGTACAACATTCATGAATGTTGGTGTTGTGGCAAAGTGGGTCATTTTGCCATAGATTGTTGGCACAACCCTTCTGTGTCAAAGGCAAGGGGACTTCCACATCCTCGAGGCAATGTTAGTCCTCTCTCCAGGATCCCTGAGGGGAGGCATCCCAATTATTATGCTGACAAGAACCTAGGACCCAATACTTATTGGGTTCCTAAGGCAAGATAACTCTTTTGCAGGGTAGTCTAGGTTCCCGTAAACCTAATGGGAACCAGACAGGAGATGTTCCAAAAATGACGTGGAACAAGTATCTGGAAAAGGAGCAGTGCCATCAACACGGACACGTGTAAGTTGACCACCTGGTGTTCCTTGAGCAGAAGTTCTAAATGATACATCCTTTAATCTCAGGTAATTGCAATCAGTTTCAATATATGAGCTATAGCACATCGATTTTTACATATATGTATATAAGTATGTCTGCATATCCATATTAAGTCATGAATTCCCTCTCTCGAAAGTAAATGGTCATGTATAGACTTACACTTATATGCTTGTTCACTTAAAGAAAGATTAAGATTGCAAAAATAACCTTTAGATACATCGTTAAAGATTTATCTGTAAATACACTAGTAGATTCGAGAATAAACCTCAACAGGCCTAAGTCAGCCCACTGAAAATTAATGAAGATACGCCATTGGAAGTCACTAAAACTTACAACTGACATAAAGAAGATTATGCATATCTCGATCGAGAAATAACCCATTGAAATTGATTGCCACGGTTATTGTCTTGGGTATATTTAGAAGATTTCTAAATCCGGTATGTACTCCCGCCGACTCGTCGATTTAGAAAGCTGCGGACTCTTCATCTCTCGCCTTTCGCAGAGAATCCCGCCGACCCTTCCTCAGAAACCCATCGATATTCCTTCCCTCCTCCCGGCGACTTCCCGTATCTTGGCTCCCTATCTCGTCGACCTCGTTCCGGATTCCGTAGACTCCTCTCCTCGCGTCCAAGGCGCTCGTCCTAGTTTCCATTCTCTGCGGTTTCGATCAAACAAGGGCACGAGCTCCTCCAGGCTTTCCGTAGTCTCCGTCAACTCTCGCTCCCTCCGCATTTGGGTAACCATTTCCTCTCCCCTACAGTGACTCACTGTTCGTATAGCTTCCTTTTTGAGCTCTGATTAGGCGTAAACTTGGGATTCCCTTCCTAGGTTTGCTATGGCTCCAAGGACCACCGCCGGGCTGGTCACTGGCTGTGAGTTGGTTCGAACAGGGTTCTCACATGCCTCGGATGAGTTCAGAAACATCATCATCATGCTGGAGGAGGCTGGACTCACGTTTGTACTGGAGCACCCCTGCAAAATTCTGGATAAAGAAGTGATGGAGTTCTTCGCAACTGCCAAACTTCGGAATGAAGACTCTATCATCAAGAGTAAGGTTGCAGGTGCAAGGATCAAGATGTCTGCCAGGAAACTGACTCAATGCTTGCAGCTCTCCAGTTCTGAGCACGAGGATTATCTGGAGGAATATGATATAGCCAGGACCCTATTATTCTGTGGGCTAGCTAGGGGCACCAGATCGAGAAATAGAAAAGAAATGAATGAGGAGGGGAAACTCTTGTGCGACATCATTGGGAAAGTATTGATATGCAAACCAGGCTCACACGACCACATCTCAGCCGACATGTTCAAGATTCTTGTGGTGATAGTCTGCCGAAAGAGATTCAACTGGGGGGGCATGCTTTTTGAGAAGATTAAGGACACCCTCAGATCTCCAAGTTTTGGACGAATCATCAGCCTATTTCTCAATCAGTTGAACGGAGATAGGTTCGACATGAGCAAAGGAGTTCCTTTGCATTATTTGAAGAAAATGGACTCCAGCGTCTTTGACAGATGGGAGCGACTCATAGGGCAAGCTGCAGTGGTAGTTGAACAAGAAGAATCTCCTGCCGAGGACAACAGAACTTCAGCAGATTTCGTGGCAACACCCAGTGAAGCTCCTGATGCCCTGATTACAGGAACTGAGGGGGAGCCTGTAACCGGTTCTGCAAACATCTTATCTGATATTTCTCTGATAGCTAAAGAAGCTATGGAGATGGTGGCAGATGAAGTAGCAAATGATGAGGATGTTGAGAACGATGAGGAAGCTCTTATCGACGGTGATCTGGGAGATGAGGTGGCTGATGATGAGGAGGAGGAAGAAGTAGAAGAAGATGTGCACAGCTCTGCCGATAAGCATGATCACTTGGAGACTGAGATAGAAGAAGAAGTAGCAGAGAATGAGAAAGCAGCAGAGTCTTAGGAGGATGCTGAGGTTCCATCTGTGGAACAAGCTCCTAAGCAGTCAGATGCAAGGATGGAGGGGGAGCAATCCTTTGTTCCCCCTGTGGACTCCATACTACTATCCAGCTCTCCCAGTACTTCTGCGTGGGAGCCTGACCAGGGTCTGCCTGCAGCTCCTCCACTACAAGAAAGCATAGCAAATCTCACTATCAATTTTGTCCAAGGTATGCTTGATGAGCTCAAGGATACGGTTGAGAAATCGCACAACAAAGTGCTAAAGAGACTGCGGGAGTCTGAGGATCTCATGCTTAAGAATGTGGTTCAGATCAACCACAAACTGGATTTGATGGAAAAGAAATTTGATGAAAAATACACAGAGGCAGGCACAGCAGTATCTCTTCTCATGCAGGGACTGAAGAAGAATACTGACGATCTGGCTGTCGTCAATAAAAATGCACATATTGTGGCAGACAGCATACAAAAATTCGATGCCAACATGGTAACGCTAAATGCAAATCAGAAATCTCTGTTGGACGAATTCAGTAAAACCGTGAAGCACATTGATGCCTCTTTGCATTCCTATTCAAACTCTGTAGCCATCGAAGCCAAAAAGGGGGAGGAAGCGTATAATGCTAAGATGGCGGGGCTTCAAGAGTTGGTACTTCTAAATTTCGACCAGACCAATAGGTATGCCTTTCAAATGCCTTTCAAAACTGCACCTTTACTCAACATAATAAATAATAATTGACAAATACAAATTCGATAATTTGAATAGGTACGTGTTTGAAACGACCCACTGGCTGGTAAAAGAAGCATCGGGAATACATGTCCCTGTTGCCCCACCTGAGGATGAGGGTCGTGCTGGTACTACTGAGGGTGATATAAGGGTTGAAGAAGTACAACTGAGCGAAGTCGAGTTGAAGAAAGCTGCGGAGAGGGCTGAAAGAAGAAGCTGGTTTGACCAAGATGCCTTAGCAAAAGCCAAAGGCAAATGGCAAATCAAAGAAGGAACTTCAAAGGAAACACCAGCTGAAAAGAAGATTAGATTGAAGGAGGATGATGTGAGGAATGAAAAGTGGAGTCCCGTATCAAAGAATATCATCTTGGACACCTTTGCATTACTACAAGAAGGGCAAGTCAAAAGGAGTGGCGTATATAGCCAATACGAGTGGGAGCAGCACAAGTTGTATGAAGCCAAAAGAAACTTGTTCTTCAGAAGCAACACTGGGGCAAACAAAGCTGCAAACATAGCTCCTCCTCCGAGATACTATCCTAAGCCCAAGGAGTATTTTGAGCGACAAAGCAAAAGATTCTTAGCTCAGCAACTCAAAGAAGACTTAGCTAAGGACAAAGATCTGTAGGATGTTAGCACTTGTGATTATCTCATTTAAACTTTTTTATTAAGTAAACTGTGAACATTTGTGTGTGGACATTAATATTTATATATACATGTGTGTGGTTTATTATTTGAATCTCACATTGATCTAATTACGCTTATTGCTCACTCTGTTGATTAATGCATATTTTATCTGGAATGTTGAAATTCATCTTAGCTTAGTAGGATTTTGGCTTCGTCAAATAGGGGGAGATTGTTGGGTATTGTATCCACAATCACCGGGATTTGAGGAAGCCTCCTATCAAGCTAAGATGAATTTACTATGTATTTGATGAATTTCTTTAAGTTGTGTTTGCAGTTATTCCACGCTAAGTACACACCAATGTCAGGGTGCAGTGGGTCAATATGCACGGGTCTGTGCAACGTAATCCCTCGTTGAGCAGATCAGTGTGTTGGCCTACGTGTACTCTCTCTTTTGGGGTGTACTTAAGTTCAAGTACAGGGCTATGATAAAGCAAGAGCAGACAAGAAGCAAGGATGGGCCAAAGACCAGCTCATGGGTGGAAAGACGAGAATTCGTCTAAGTATAATTCGTCGAGAATCACTAAGTGATTCTCGCCGATTCGTCGAGAATCACTAGTGATTCTCGACGAGTCGACGAGAATCACTAGTTGATTCTTGCCGGGTTGGGCCGGCTGTCTCGACGCAGTCAGAAAAATCATCTAAGGCAGAATCGTCGAGAATCACCAAGTGATTCTCGCCGATTCGTCGAGAATGACTTTGCATTCTCGACGAGTCGGCGAGAATCTAAGGTGATTCCCACCGATTCTCCCCGGCCTCTATAACCTGTGCAGCCTGAATTCTCTAAGTAGAATTCGGCGAGAATCGTAAGTGATTCTCGCCGATTCGTCGAGAATCACTCACGATTCTCGCCGAATTTGACTTGGGCATTTTTCCAACTCTGTCTGGACCGGTCCACGTTATCTGCGGGATTTAGAACCGGACTTCGGTCTGACTGCTGGTGGGGCCCACAATGGTCATCTCTTAACCTAGTGTATAAATACTCTGGTATTAGTGTACAGTAACAGACATAGACGATATACGAAAGAGAGCGGCCGACCAAACCCTAATCTCGCGATCTTGCTCCGCCTCCGTCGCCGCGGCCGATCACCGAAGCCGATCTCGATCTCCTCCAGATCCTCGGTGATAGAAGCCAAGTCCCGCACAGCGTCTCACGTGTCTATCCAGAGATCCTTTGTCTCTTGATTTGAGATAGGAAAATTTTTCCCCGTCCGAATCGATCGAGACGATCGATCCTCGTGTGACCGTTGGTAGACCTTGCCGACTTCGCTAAGAAGATTGGATCTCCAGTGCTTTGCTGCTGCGTTCAGTTGCCGCCGCCAACACCGAGAGCCTTGCCGCCGCTTGACGCCGCCGCCGGTCTCGGGGAGATCCTCTCCAAGTGAGATCTAGGGTTGTGGACTCTTCGTTGACTTCAAGAACATGTCGTCGAACGAAGAGGGACACCCTATTCTCCATACGTTGTTTGTATCTCTTACAAGCTATTTTCATTTCTTGGTAAAGGACTGTTTGGTCTCTAGTTGTAGGGTTGGGTGCAACCCAAGTTGTGGGAGTGTTGACTCCTACGTGTGGAAGGGTTCCTTCCGTTAGTGCGAGGATTGGATTTCAATCCTATTGGTGAAGTGACCGAGTCGTCCCTAGTTGGGAGATAGGTCGAAGGGGGAAAGTGGACGTACCCAAATCGGGGAACCACTATAAATTGCTTGTGTATTTTTTGTGCTGTGTTGTTTTGTTTTCTTGTGCAGGTAAAACATTAATTCCGCAAATTCGCTGCAAATACACCTATCCCCCCCATAGGTGTAAGTAGTTGACACTAGGTGGACTTTCAGTAACAAAATTCAGGATATCTGAGAAGGTAAAAATTTAATCGCTATGATGTATCACTAGAAGTATGGTGTATCTCAGAACATGTATCTCCCTAGAGTGAAGAAAGAGGCACAATTATCATACACTTCCCGAGTTAGAGTCAAAGTTCGAGGGTATAATTAGGGATTTTCATACACAGGATTCCTCTTCCCCACTCCGGGCATAATTATAAAGGGAACATTGAGGATAGATTGGCCGAGGAAGCTAGGGTCACCTTGACCCAGAAGAAAACTCCCGTGTTTTTTCATGAAGTTTTGGAGTAGAAGTCCGTTATCATGGTATGCTTTAGGTGATCATGTCGAATCAGGATTGATAGTGTACGTCCAAGGAGAAAAGGTCAGTCAAGGCTTATCTGGACTCTCGACCGACATTCAACACAGCTCTCCACCCTCGTACGGAGGTACAGAATTCCACTATCATGGATCTAGGACGAGGATCCAAAGGCACAGGACTCGGAATTTATGAAGAACCCAGATACCTGAGTGTGACTAATTCAAGATAGGATGTTGGAGGCCCAGAGCAGACAAGCCAAATATTACGATGTGCGACATTGCCAAGTATAGTCTCAAGATGGAGACCATGATTCCTGAAGATACGTCTTGTGCATGGAGTCTCGCAGGTACACGGGCAGAAGAAGCTCAGTCCATGGAATATGGGGTGTTACAGGATCTGGGAGCAGATCGGCCCATTGGCTTATAGGCTGGATCTACCGCCGAAGTTAGCGGGTTTGCACGATGTATTCCACATCTCCTTTCTCAGGAAGGCTCTACTACAGCCAAAACAGCAGGTTCTTCGCATAGATGGCTCTACAAATTTTGATCAATCGATAACAAGATGAGCCGGTCAGGATAGATGACACAGCGGTGCGGGTCTTGCGGCGCAAGAAGGTCCCACTAGTAAAGGTCTTGTAAACGAACCATGGGCAGGAGGAGCATACCTTAGAGCCACCGAATCTAATGCATCGGAGGTACCCAGATCTCTCCGGGTAAAGTATACATTCAACTTCCAATGGGATGTTACAAGCAGTTACCCTCAGTAGAAACCCCGTAGGCCTAACTTGAATTTCGAGGGCGAATTTTTTTTTTGTTTATTGGGATTTGTAACATCCCATTTCCATCTAGACCCAAAGGAGTGGTTTTTTCATAACTAGGTCATCACAAAATCCTAAGAAGCCCAAGAAGACCAAGTGAGCTTAGGCATGAAGGTGGAGATCACCATGGTCTGCAACTCCATGACCCCACCACAATATCCCTAAACTATTGGAAGGTCCATTAGAGCCCTAAGGGTCCATTAAAATCAACCCAAAGTGGTCAAATTTACATAAGACAACCATAGGCTTAAATTGGGCAAGGTGCCCTAACTAAGGGCAATTGACCTCTAATGTGCCAAATCAACCCTATCCAATTCATTCTATACCTTAGTAGAGGCCAATGAGTCACTAAGGACCCATTGGAGTCAACCCAAAAGATCAAATTGACCTCAGTCAACTCTAGCTCCAAAATGGTGAAGTGTCGTTACTAAGGGACAAGTGACCTCCAAGGTGCTAAGTCTACCCTACTCAGCCCTACCTAGACCTTAGGGGAGTCCAATGGGTCACCAAGGACCCATTGAGAGTAACTCAAAGGGTCAAATTGACCAAGGTCAACCCTAATCTAAGTTATGTCAAACTTAGCTCAAATGGGCTAACTCAAGCTCAAGCCCATTTCCCTCACTTGGGCTAACTGCATCCTAATTATTAATAATGATTTTATGGGCTTCCAATAGGCTAGAGAGATGAGCAAATTCGTTTATAGTAATTAGGAGAGAGAAAATGGGAGTTTCATGTATTTCTAGAGAGAGAAAGTAGTTTAAAGAGAGCCATTAATGGCTTTGGAAGGCCCAGGGGCCTCCTCCCTTCATCCCTAATGTCTTGATTCATCTTCCCCTCATTAGTTATAGGAGACCAAGGGTTTTCTCCAGCCTCTAGGTGGCCGAATGCAAGGGATATGAGGTGGCCAAAATTTCTCCTGTATGGCCATAAATGGCTTTGAAGCCATGACCCTTCCTCTCCCCCATTTCACACTTTTAAAAGCTCCCCTAGACCAAGAGCATTCGTTTCCACCATCCCACTAAATAAAACGAGGGAGTTCACTGGGTTGTTATAAAGCATCAGAAAGCTCCACCACCGGCCATAAAGCACCACCACCAAACCCGTTGGCAAGCACGATTAAAGGTCCTCCTCTACTCCTTCTATGGATAGATCTTAGGAATCAAA
This sequence comes from Platanthera zijinensis, assembly GCA_039513925.1. Classification (NCBI taxonomy): domain Eukaryota; kingdom Viridiplantae; phylum Streptophyta; class Magnoliopsida; order Asparagales; family Orchidaceae; genus Platanthera; species Platanthera zijinensis. Next base: position 177,380,457 of record CM077082.1, read on the forward strand.
TAGGAGAGAAATCGGGCTCAAATGAGCCTGATCGAGTGAGAAAAATTTCAGATTTTTCATGGTTTTTATACCACTTGGGTTCGCCGGAAACCGCCCCACCGGTGGCCGCGCCGCCGCCCGGCGATAGCCCCCACCTCAACGAAGGTGGTCGGGATGGTGGCCGGCGGGTGAGGTGGCTGGGTGGCCGGGAAAAAGGGCTGGAATATGCTCCAGGTCGAGCTAACCACAGCCCTTGGCTGGAGGAAGAAGATGACCTGGAGGCGTTGGATCTACTTCAAGATTCGTGCTAGATCATGTTTATTAAATTCTGAATTTTTTTTCCTGTTTATTGGACCCTTTTAAATAAAATATTAAAAATACTTAGGCCCTCCTACGGAAAATGTGGCCAATATAAAAGTTGTAGCCCGTGAAGTTTAGTGTATTTTAAAATTTGTTTGAACCCATTTGGGTAAGTGTTTTGACTACTGCACCCATTTTGGTGGGGTCTATACATAGGCTTGACCAGAACTGGGTTTGAGTGCCCCCACCAATCAAGCCATCTAAATGACTTGAAATTTTGGATGGGGGTCACTCTTACCTATACCTAGAAAATATCCAAAAATTGAAATTTTTGGAGAACATTTTTCTATAGTTTTTGAAATTATTTTATAAACAATGATTAAATTAATTAAAGAGCCCAATTACCTCCAATGGCTCCCAAGATTTGGTGAGTGGTCCTTTGGGTCAGTATAAGGCTCCAGATAAAATTTCATCTCATTTGGAGATGATTTAGGTTGGAATTTTGCAAACCTTAGCCATGCCATAATAAGGGTATTTTGGTCAAAGTGCTGTTTTTGGTGTTTGAGTGGTCGAATCCCCTCAAAAGAAGCTGATATTTTGGCCACTGATTTTATATGGCATGTAACACCCCCCCCCCCCCCTCCAATGGGATTTGGGATGGTTTGGGGTAGGGTAGCCCTAGAACCCTAGGGTAGGCTCCTTTTATGGAGATTTTTAGGGTTTGAAGGTCATGGGGTCAAATGACCATGTAATGACTTGAGATTTGGTGGAAGGGATCATAGGGTGGCTATGGTCCTCTGGTTGAAGTTTAATATAATTTGGAAGCCTTTAACCCCCTCAAATCCCTAATCCTAGTTTAGGGAACAAAGCCCAATAGTTGGGTTTAGGCAATCAAAACACCTAACAATAACTTGATACTTTGGAAGGGTATTTCTCTAATAAAATGAGTCCTGAAATAATTTTGGTGGAATTGTTGGGCTAATAAAATCAGTACTTCCTTAATAACCCTAGTTGTGTCCTTAAGTTTATTTTGCTTCTCATTATATTTCTGTTCACTGAAAAATTAGGAAATTTATTATTTGGATGTTTTACATCATGTTAGTCCCCCTTGTATTTTTATTGGAATTTTTAGATGATTATTTTAAGTACTTGTTTCATACATTATGAATTGTGGATTTCTGATCAAAAATAGAAATAGAGCCCAATATTGCTATAAAAATTATGAAACTTGGTCAGTTAGTGTTTGATGTCATTATTTTGGCTCTGGAATTTTCTCATAATTTTTCGGCGATTAAAAACAGTACTGGTTTCACAAAGTTTTAAATCTAGAAGATTACTTTTAATTAGATTCAGAGCCCCTCATATTTTATAAAATTGTAAAACTTGGTTAGGGTTAGTTTTAGATCAATATCTATCGCTTGGAATTTTTTCATAATTATTAGATGAATTTTTACAGTACTTGGTTCAATAACCAATGGCTATGAAATTATTGATTTCAAATTAAATTAGGTGCTAATGTTCACTGAAAAATTGGGAGAATACTTCTAGAGTGTTTTTAAGCCATGATGGACTTACTGGATTTTTATTATAATTTTTATAACAATATTGCTGGCCTTTGCTTCTTAAAATGCTAATATTGATTTTATGTTCTAAATTGTGGATTTGGGGCCTAAACAATTCTGAAAATTCTTAGACCTTGTATTTGCTATATGAATGTTACCTAGTATTTATCATAATTTTGTGGTGATTTGTTTCTGATTTAAAAGTGCATTTCATGTTCAAAGTAGGGCATTTGGAGTCTTAGGTTAATTAGATTAAATGCACAAATAATTAGGAAAATTATGAAACTCTGGAGTTAGTCTAAATAGGTCATGGTAGACTCCCAGAAATTGTTATGATTCTATTTGATGAGTAAATAAAGTACCCCCTAGTGGGAGCACAATGTAGCTTAGCACAGTCTGCATATAGTACATAGAACTGAAATAGGCTAGCTCAGAGAGCTTAAACACACCTAGGGGAGTCACACTGAAATAAAAGAGAGGATTTGTCATGGGTAGAAATCAATAATATCAAGTACCTTGCGAAAGGGAGCTTTGAGCTTCAGCCCATCGTAGTTCTAATGCCCTCGAGAACCCTTCATGGGGTATGCCTTGGGCAGTCCTGGGCTAATGTAAACCTTAGGGATAATATGGATAAGAGTAACCTCAATAATACCTCCACTTTACACTCTCACTTGTACACGTAGTGAGATAAATATATAATGAATGGATATCATAAACCTAGGTCGATGGGCTTACTGGTAGAGTTAAATGGACTTGGAATCGATTTGGTAGTCCGGAGAGCTGTATGCTCAGGGACTAGTTTTAGACTTGATGGTTTGGTGAGCTGGAGGCTAAGAGATTTAAGTATGGTATAATATACAAGCTTGCATATGCATAACAGTGGTGGGTCCTCATTATTGGACGATCGATCACACCGTCATTAGTACGTTGACTCGGGGAGACTAGCTGGTTTACTAGGAATAGTACATAAACGTACGAGAGGGGCTAGGCTGGGTAGTGTGATTACCAGTCTGGGAGTGGAGAGGCATAACCCACTATCTCCGTTGGCCACGACGAGAGGATCCTGAGAGTTTAGCTAACTCTAAACTAGGGAACTAAAGGTCTGTGCGCATAGAGTCGAGTGGGTGAGTTGCACTTGCATGTTCACATCATGGCATAATTCCATGTCATAGCATAACCATTGCATTTAACCCTGTCACCTATTGTATAAAGTGGTTTGGGACGCTTTAAACAATAGGCTCTGCTAAACGACCCCTTGGTTTATAAGTTCGCACAAGCATGCTTATAAGTTAAGGTTTTATTCAATAGATTTATATGTATACTTGCTAGAAAACCGACACCCTATCGTATAAATTGGTATGGGACTTTTTATACAATAGGAGCCTTGCAAAAGATCCCTTGGCTTATGTGCTTTCACATAAGTTAAGGTTACTTATTCTTGAGTAGCTTTTCTTACTTTTATTATTGTTATATATATACTGCTCTATAGAACTGCTAGTCTAGATTCTGCCGTCATCTGCATTTGCTATTATCCACTTTCATGCCCTCTCCTTTCTTCCTCCCCGCTCGGTGCCTAGGAGCTATAGGGGAAGGGGTGGGAGATGATAGGGCTTAGTCTTTTAGACAAATGGTTTTCAGACCACATCATTTAGGGGATCGTGGAGCCCAGTATGGAGGAGCAGCCCCGGAGGTCGACACGCTTGGAGATGGGGCAGTTTAGCACCGGAGTACAGACAGCTTAGATTGTGAGTCCCGATCTTTAGTAGTGTTTCGTTTTTCTTCCGCGATGAGTGACTCTGTAGTGAGGATTTTTATTTACCAGGCATAAGCCCTTGCTATAGTACTTTTCTTACTATTATTATATTAGTGGACACTCCCTTCGTGGAGACTATTTACTCTGATATGTGATTTTTTGTGGACCTGTGTTTACTGTACTCTGCTACTGTTGTGGTCGAATCGGCTGGCAGGGTCGTCGTTTTGTAGTGACGACCTTCCTGGGCGTGATGGTGTCACAGCAAGGCGGCGGTTCTGGGCCTAAGATCCCGATGTTTAAAAAGAAAAAAATGGTGTCTTACATTGCCGCACTAGAAATTTCTAGTGGCGTGCGTAGCGAAGAGGTGCTCTCAACCCTCATTTCGTCATTCTCACCACCTAATCCGCAAGCCTACTCATCTATCTGCCCAGCGATTTAGTGCATAGCGGCCCGTATAGTCTTCCATCCAGCCTGGCGAAGTATCGCATAGCGGTGTTGCATAGGAGTAGTTTATAGTATTTTACTTTCTTTTCCGCAACAATTAAAACACTCTTCATAAACACTGACCTAAGGACTTCAATCTCAAGTCCTCCTCAAAATTAACTTCACCTTGTTATGTTCCCTCAAGATCGATACTTGGGAAAATTCGCCCATTTTTATTACTTGTGCGACCGGTACACTTGCCATTCAATGCATCAATCACTGATCTTCTTTGGCAAACTGTTTGTCAAGACCGCAGAGCATTCGGTATTTAGTGTGACATGTGATAAGTTTTCTAACTTCTTTTTATTAGTCAGGAGGTCCTTTAGGTACTTAGCGTACTTCAACATCTTGGAGATTGCTTCATGGAAGGGTAGATTTATGTGGATTTGCTTAAATATTTATAGGAAGCGGGAGTATTAATCATCCTGATGTTGCTTGTTAAGTTAGGAAGGGTATGGTGGAGTTGAAACATTTTTAAATATGGGTGGTGGAGTGAGAACTTTCTCTACAACTGAGAGAGGGGTGATAAATTCTTTTTCAACAGAGGGTAGAATTTTTAAAACGGTGGTAGAGCTTACCTCGGGCTCTTCACAAACCAAACCAGAAACTTGCTTCCCACTTCGAAGAGTTATAGCTTTCGCTTGCTCTCTCGGGTTGGGCTCGGTATTGGCAGGAAGAGACTCGGCGGGTCGCTCAGATATAATTTTTGCGAGTTGTCCTACTTGATTCTCTAGACTTTTAATGCTTCCGGCTAGGGTTCTTATAGTAGCGTCATTTGTGTTTATATATTTAGAAAAAAAAACTCCTCCAAGCTTGGATGTTTTGGATAATTTTGAAGAGTTGGAGGTGGCGCAGAAAAATCATTTTGTGGCGGCGGGAAAATCGCGTTTGAAGGGTTATTCCACGAAAAATTAGGGTGGTTTTGTAAAGCGGGATTATAACTATTCCGAAAAGCAAAGCCCGGCGCGGGATAACTAACCGAAAAAAATTATGAAAAGCGTTTCTTGGCATATTATTAACATAATCTAATTGTTCGGGGGCAGCAGTTGCATATTCCCATACCTGAGGGGCGGAGGCAGCAGTCATCTCCGTTATCTTCTTGCTTAAAATTTCCACTTGCAGAGCTAGTTGGGAGACGTTGTCCACTTCAAATATACCCGTAGGTATTTTTGGGCGGGACCTAGGCACATTCAACTGATATTTGTTCATGGCCATGTCCTCAAAAAGCTCAAGAGCTATTTCCGGGGTTTTGTGGTTTAAGGTACCACCGGAAGCTGTGTCTATCATTTGCTTTGTGCTTTGATTTATCCCATTGTAGAACGTCTGCACTTGCAACCATAAAGGCAGCGCTTGATGGGGGAATCGTCTTAAGAGTTCTTTAAATCTTTCCCAGGTTTCATACAAGGTTTCATAATCAAATTGTCCGAAGGAAGAAATATCGTTACTAAGTTTTGCGGTTTTAGCTGGCTAAAAATACTTCGCCAGAAATATTTCAGTCAGTTGATTCCAGGTTGTGATGATGTTTTTTGGTAGAGTGTTCAGCCATTGCTTAGCCTTAGTTCTTAGGGAGAAAGGGAAGAGTCTTAGCCTAATAACATCATTTGTGACACCATTGATCTTAAAGGTGTTACAAATCTTAAGGAAGCTAGCTATATGCGCGTTCAGATCCTCATCTTGAAGTCCGTCATATTGCACATACAGCTGCACCATTTGAATTATGCAAGGCTTAAGTTCAAAATTATTATTAGCTATAGCAGGGCAAACTATGCTTTATTCTGTACCCTCTAGATTCGGTCGTGCATAATAGGACATAGGCCTATGCAGGGCTTCCTCTACGATGGGCTATTCCATTCTTGTAGTAGAAATAGACACTTAATCCTCAATCGGTAGTTGGAGAGTAGGACCTTGAAATCGCGATCTTCTCCAAAGAATACACTCAATTTCGTGGTCCAAGTCCAAAATATCCGACGGATTTCCGCGGGTCATGCACTAGAAGAAGAGAAGATAAAGGAAGAGAAAAATAAACTAGAAAAAGAGTTACTTTTTTTAAATGGATTTTTTTTAATGTTTTAACTCCCGAACTTCCCAAGGGCTACCCGATAAAGGGTTCGCAAGGTACTAGACAAGATAGTGGTATTTAAGCCATATTTCCCTTTTCGAGAGAGTTAGGTGGTGTAGAAAAATTGTGATGTGGGTTTCTATTAAGAGCGTTAATATGTTTGTTTTTGAATTTTTTTATTTTTAAGATAACGGCTATTTGTACCTGAGCCTCGATCTGCAATAGAAAGAACGGAGAGAAGTCAGCACAATGCAATAATAAAGAAGAGCCAAGAATAATCATGCTCTCTTACCACGTCATTCATCGTCTTCAAAGAAGAAGATAGCCTCAGAGCCGCCGCCTCCGCAGGGGAAGCCCGGGGGGGCAGATGATCCAAGCACTTGTACCTTGAGAGGAGAAACGCCACGGCCACCAGAAGGAGAGTCGCCACCCAGAAAAAAAAGAACAAGGCGCCTTCCTATCACCACCTCGAGAAACTACAGTTGCCTTCTGTTTCCGACCACAATCCAAAGGTGTTTCAGCAGTCCGCCAAGAGTCTGAAGAAATGTCACATCGCAACAAGCGCTTCTCTTCCACAAATGAAGAAATATCTAAACGACGGTTCGTCAACTCGTGAGGCTTTAAAAATCCAGGCACTGGAAAAAACTCTCGCTCTCACCCCTTTTGATGATGGAAATGATCAGGCAATGCGTTCCACAGATCTGACAAGCCCCAAGAGTACCTGACATAAACAAATAAAGTATTTCCATGACGACGGTCCGTCTGAATCTCAAAGTCAAGACAACTTTTGTTACTATGAATCTCCACACGTTGGTGTCTTCTAAATTTGAAGAGAATTAGAACCGAACTAACAATCCAACAAGGAAAGTATACCTATCGAATTGTAGCAAGGGGACACAAGTGTCGTATTAAAATCCGGGAACTATTTAGTAACCTTACTCACACAAAGACTATTATCTTATCGAAAGAACTTTTTTAGGGTTGTTTAACTAAAAGACTAGCAGAAGAAAACTACTTGCGACTAAGTAAAGAGCTACTAAAAGTGATTACAACGAGGGGTTGAAACGATGATAAAGAGAAGCACTCGATTGAGAATCACCTCGGCAAAAGTTGATTAAAGATGCGATAATAAACCTTAGATTAATAGGGTAAAGGTCCTTGACCGTGTAGGTTCCCAAAGCTTGAACACGCTTCTCTCGAAGTCGTGCCTAACTGAGTTTAGGAAGGTCCGACCGAAATCTCGTCCAAATCGGAGACCTAAAGCTCGCTTTATGATGTGAACCCCGCTATTGGATTTCACTCCAATCCAAGAGATTTAACGTCTGCCTCTCTTGAGGGGTGCGTGCAACTCTCTTTACTCTTGAGTGTTCACTACAAACTACGAGCCTCTCAACTAGCTAAGAGTGGAAACAAAAATGGAAAATATATATCGATGATATATCTTCAAACATGATTATTCAAGAGTAAATCTAAGGCCTAAACCCTAAAAAGAAAAAGTAAACTAAAGCATCATAACTTAATCAACTCGAGTCTCGGATCATCAAGATCGAGTACTAAGAGGATTAGTTACTCATGGTGAAGTGGAGGAAGAGAGATGATTAGGAGTGCATGGAGACAAAATGGAGATAAGTAAAAATAAACACACTTTATATTAATTCAAAGAGAGCTTACAACTTGAAATAAAAAACTATTACACTTCCATGGACTGAAAACTAGGCTAGCCTTAACAGTAAACTACTAAAGAAATTGCAAAAACTATTACAAAAGAGTAGAACTAAAACATAATTTAAAAAAGGCTAAAAATGGGAAAGGGAGAGAGGAAGAACTAAAGGAAGAGCTGAAAATGGCAGGCACTTCCCCTCTCCAAAATTTCTCTCCTTAAAACACAAGGGGTGGGGCTCAATTTATATAAGTTTCAAAGAGCAGCACATGCCCGCGCCTCCTATCATGCACGGAGGATGACCTCGGTACGAAATCTGGCGGGAAATGTTGATTACCTCGGTACGGGCGACGTGCATTAATGGCGGCAGCAGGCTTTGTGGAAGAGCAGAACTTGTTCTCTGATAGCAGGCTTTATGTAGGGAGGGCTCGGCAAACAGCAAAGAGTTCGTAAAATGGCGAAGAGAAGGAGCAGGAGGAGTTTGACGAAGAAGGGAAGAATTCATTGAATGGAGAAGGATTCGTCGAACGGAGAAGGATTCGTCAAACGGAGAAGGATTCGTCGAATGGAGAAGGAAGCTTGACGAAGAAGGGAAGAATTCACAGAATGGAGAAGAGGCATTCAACGAAGAATTCGTTGAACAGAGAAAGGAGACGGGGCGTTCGATGAATTGGGAAGAATTCGTTGAATGGAGAAGAGGCGTTCGACGAATAGGGAAGAATTTGTCGAACGGAGAAAGGAGAAGGGGTGTTCGATGAATTGGGAAGAATTTGTCGAACGGAGAAGGGAGAAGGGGAGTTCGACAAAGAAGGGAAGAATTTGTCGAACGGAGAAGAGGCATTCGACGAATAGGGAATAATCGTCGAACGGAGAAAGGAGAAGGGGCGTTTGACGAATTGGGAAGAATTCGTCGAACGGAGAAGAGAGAAGGGCCGTTCGACGAATTGGGAAGAATTCGTCGAACAGAGAATGAAGGCGGAGTTCGACAAATAGGGAAGAATTCGTCGAATGGAGAAAGGAGAAGGGGCGTTCGACGAATTGGGAAGAATTCGTCGAATGGATAATGAAGGCAGAGTTCGACGAACCGGGAATGAAGGCGGAGTTCGACGAATTTGGAAGAGTTCGTCAAACGGGGAATGAAGGCGGAGCTCGACAAATTCCTGATCGACGAATTCTAGCTGAAAAACTACAAACCTGTAAAGAAAAGAGAAAACATTAGTGACATTAATTTATATACAAAATGAGGTCAAAATAAAGCTTTAAAAACTTGATTTAATTACAAAAAGAACTAAAAATTCCTAATAGTTTAGACTATAAAATGCACTATCACACGTTCACCACCATCAGAGCGAACATCACACCAATCTCAGAAGCAGTCCAAAGAGAGTTTCCTGCCATGTTCGTGAAAGAAGCAACCAACCACATGAGGCATGCTACCCCCAAGGGAGTAAACTGGGAAATCGGCACACCGTAAAATTTCAGAATCAAAATTGCAGGAAGGCAGGGCGAACCTCCTCCTCCTCCAAATTACAACCTGATCCTCAGTAAGGGAGGAGCGAAGACGCATCGGCCTCACAATACCCTTCGAGCCCTGTTACAAAATATTAAAAATAAATTTAGACTAAAAGCCTTCAGATAAAAAGTCAACCGCTCCCATAGAGAACATAAAGACGCATCGCCAAGTAGAATTAAAACGGTATGACACGCCCGAGCACACACATGCACCAGACACACAGTCATGCAGGGTCCCGCATATGATCATACATGTGGGAGATAAAATGGGCGCACGCCTTGGCACGCACGCGCCCAGGAAGCAGGCCCTCGCATACGCGACTGTGCATGGCCTTGCCCACACGGTCGTGTGTGCGAGCCCTCACACTATCATGCACACATGCCTGCGCGCACCCACGCCCGACAGCGCGTGCTCGTGCACGCGTCCAGGCACGCGCGCCCGTACGGGCGCGGCTAGACACGCGCATACGGGTGCGCGCGGTCAAGCACACGCTCACGTGCGTGCGTGGCCAGGCGCACGCACTCGCATGCATGCGAGCGGCAAGGCGCGCGCCCATATAGATGCACCCTTGCGTGCCCATGCGGGTTCTCCCGTGTGCTGTCATGTGTACGCCCGCATGCACGTATGTTTGAGCGCGACCAAGACCGTGCATGTTCGCGCGCGGCCAAGACCGCGTGCGCCCATGCGCAACCCCGCGCACGCATCCGCATGCACCTTTGCGACCGCGAGTACGCCAGCTTCCTTCCCCGGGCACATTCATCTCCTCTCCTCCACCATAATATATTATAACATTTTTACCCGAGTTTGTAGGGAGCCACTACTCTCCATCTCAAGTCCATTGTCGTTCGTCATCGTCACCACCGTAAAAAATGAGTAGAGGAAGTCCCTTGTTTTGCTTCATCCGAACCGGTCTCGTGCAATAAGGATCTGGGGGGGAATTGTTGGGGATGAGACCCAATTTTATAACATTAGGTGTACATATAATCACACACCCATGATCTCCACCTCAAAAGAAGTGGGATCATGGGATTGACTGCGCACAAGATCACCGTGTTCGTTCCCCTACACCCTGATCCCATCATGTGTAGTGGGCAAGGCACCGCAAGCCCCACCTAGCCGGCGGCGGGCGGCCGACCTCCTCCTCAGATGCCGGACGCCGGCTGTCCGTCCCTTCCTTCGGTCGACGACGCGGCCAAGGGTGGTGGCCGCTCGGGCAGCCCCCTCCCTTAGCCGACAGTGCCGCTAGGGGGCGGCCCTTGGGCCCCTCCTATGGCTGTCATTGTGGTCAAGGGGGTGGACGCCCGGGCTGCCCGGGCTACCCCCTCCCTCGGTAGACGGGGCCGCCAAGGGGGTTGCCGCCCAGGCAGTCCCCTCCCATGGCCGTCGGCGCGGCCAAGGGGGCGGCCTCCCGGGACGCCTCCTCCCTCTGTCACCGTCGTGGCAAATGGGGCGGCCGCCCCCTCCCATGGCCGTCGGCATGGCCAAGGGGGCGGCCGCTCGGGCCAGCCCCTCCCTCGACCGCCAGTGCGGCCCAAGGGGCGGCCGCCCGGGCCACCCCTTCCCTCGGCCGCCAGCGCGGCCCAGGGAGCGGCCGCCCGAGCCACCGTCAGCAACCCTCCCCGCGCCAGCGAACTTGGCGGCAAGTTTGCCGGCCACCCGTGGAGTCCCTCTCCCGTCGTCCGATCAGTGGAAGCATCCCCGGCCAACCGATTTGCACGTAACCACCCACTAACCACAGAGTTAGTGGGGGGATTTAATTAACAATTTTATGGTTTATTTAAATGGTCTCCAAATAGTGAAATCAATATCCTAATATACGCATTTAAACTATAATGAAAATAATCATGATGGTGGTTATGGTGTGCGGAAAGCCGCATAACCATCATACCACAACCTGGAGCCTATAAAAGGATTCTCAGGCCTCCTCATTTCTCACCTTTTTTCCTCCGAGACTTCTTCTTCCTCAGGTCGAAGCTTTGCCTAATTCCTTCTATGAGGCGTACCCGAGCCATACCCGAGCTACAAGCGAGTCAAGTCGAAGTCGCTTCTCCCCGGCCACCGTCAGCCACCCTCCCCTCGCTAGCGAACTTGGCGGCAAGTTCTCCAGCCACCCGGGGAGTCCCTCTCCCGCCGTCCAATCATTTGGAAGCGTCCCCGGCCAACTGATTTGCACGTAACCACCCACTAACCACAGAGTTAGTGGGGGGATTTAATTAACAATTTTATGGTTTATTTAAATGGTCTCCAAATAGCGAAATCAATATCCTAATATACGCATTTAATCTATAATGAAAATAATCATCATGGTGGTTATGGTGTGCGGATAGCCGCGTAACCATCATAACCACAACTTGGAGCCTATAAAAGGATCCCCAGTCCTCCTCATTTCTCACATTTTTCCTCAGAGTCTTCTTCTTCCTCAGCTCGAAGCTCTGCCTAATTCCTCCTACGAGGCACACCCGAGCTACAAGCGAGTTAAGTCGAAGTCACCTGACAAAGCCAAATCTCTCAAGTTTCAAGTGGCCCCCGCAATAGCAAGTTTAGGCGCTCCGCACCCACATTCAGAATCAGTAAGTCGTTAACCAAAGACCACAAGCGCAAAGCGCAATTTGTAACAACATCCTGTGCAACGGTCTGTCGTCCGCCGGGTGCCAAGTGTTCTCTCACCACAAAGCTGTAACGAGAGGTGGCCTGTCACCCTCGACTTCACAAACAAGCTGTAACAACCAGAAAATTGTGGACTTTGACATGCACAGATCCGCTCACGTGGTTTTTTACCCAGTTGAGGTGTTTTTCCAAATTAAAACTCTGTGTGTACAATCGATCTATCTTAGTGACTGTGTGCGCGCTCGACCGTTCTGAGAGCTAAGGCAGTCCAGGTTATTCCGGTCCTACAGGGGCGTCGAGTTAGACCGCAATAGCATCTTTAAAAGTGGTAAAGATATAAGCGTGAGCTCAACTTTTTTGTCCTAAGAAATTTTTTTAGCTTTTTCTCCCACAATACATGTCAGAATTAGACAATAGTATATGCATTTTTAGCCAAGAATGAGATCTACAACTTTTATGCTGAACAGTTTTCTCAAATATGCACACTTTGGCCGAAATCTGACCCGAAAAGTTGTTGGGGCAAATTTTGAAATTTATTATATTCATTTCGACCAATCAATATTTCGGGCGAGGTTCCTGCCGAACCATGTATATTTTGAAAAAATGTTTAACATGAAAGTTGTAGATCTTGCTCTTGCCTATAAAATGCATATATTATTTGCTTAAATCCAACACGCTTATATAATATATTTCCTTATATATTTAAAAATTCTGTCTTTTCTTTTATTTTTTTAAAAAGTGCTCTCATATATGAAGTATAAACACGAGAGTTCGAAATTAGAATAGTCGTCTGATCATGGATTGATAATTCTACTGTCATCTGATCGAGCTCAATCAAACCAAACCCTCTCTCCACATTTTACTTGGTCTCCTAAACCTACTACTAAGGTGTCCTATACCTATGTAAAATTACGATTTTGCCCCTATATAATGCATAAAATAATACAAGCTCTGGTTAGCCAAAGCCCTCAGCATGCCCGCTACCAGCAATACTTCAACAAGCTGAGTCGAGTATGCTTTATATACTTAAAATTACAAACTAAATAAGCGGTGTGACAATATTAAAAATAATAATATAAAAGGCACGCTCGTTGAGAATCAAACCACTAATCTCCTGTTCTAAGGCACGCGTCCTAACCATTACGCCATAAAAGCTTTTGTGTTACACTTTTGATGCAGATTTTATTTAATAAATTCAGTGGTTAAAATTTTTTAAATGCAATTAAAAATAACAATATAAAATGCACCCCCACTGAGAATCGATCGGCCAACCTCCTGTTCAAAGGCACACGCCATAACCATTATGCCATGAAAACTTTTGCGTTAAACTCTCGACTCAGATTTAATTAATACATTAGGCAGTCAAATTATATTGTTAAACACGCCATAATAATTATTGCTTTAATAATTATTATATTATTAAACGTAACTTTAATAATTTTGCAGTTTAAACAATAATTATTAAAGGTGCATTTAACAATCTAATTTAATTACAAATGTATTAAATAAAATCTGCGTCGGGAGTTTAATGCAAAAGTTATCATGGCGTAGTGGTTATAGCTCAACCTATTGAAGTGTTGCTGGTATCAGGCATGTTGCCGGCTATGGCTAACCAGAGCTTGAAGTATTTTATGCATTATATAGGGGCAAAATAGTAATTTTACATAGGTTTAGGACACCCTAGTTGTAGGTCTAGGACACCTAAATAAATGTGGAGAGTGCGTGCAGGTTTATTGAGCTCAATCGGACGGCAGCAAATTTATCAATACATGATCAGACGGCTATTCTAATTTCGACTTCATATGTTCATACTTTCTTTATAGTGATAAAGATATATATATATATATAACATTAAGTGTGCACATAATAATACACCCATGATCTCCACCTCAAAAGAAGTGGGATCATGGGATTGACCGCGCACGCGATCACCACACCCAATCCCTCGTGCATCGATCCCATCATGCGTAGTGAGAAAACCACTGCGTGCCCCACCTCGCCGGCGGCGGGTGGCTGACCTCCTCCCCAGACGCCGCTCGTCTGCCCCTTCCTTCATCTGATGGTGCGACCAAGGGAGGAGGCTGCTCGGACCGCCCCTCCCTCAGCCGACGGTGATGCCAAGAGGGCGACTGTTGGGTACATTGGAAAATGTGTACCAGATTTGGAGAAGCCTCATCTTAGTCAATGATATGCTTCAATTTGTATTTAATAGATGTTTGAGTTACATTGTGCAGGCTTAAGCATTTGAAGAAAATTTTCTAAGTACAAGTGTCGACACTTGTGAAGAAGCTGTGTCGATACCCAGAAGCTGTGTCGACACTTATGAAGAACTTGTGTCCACACTCTGAAGTTGTGTAGACACTTATGAAGGTGTTGTGTCGACACTCAAATTGTGTCGACTCTTATGAAGAAGTTGTGTCGACACTCAAGCTAAGTCGACACTTCTGAAGAAGCTGTGTCGACACTCAGAATTATGTCGACACCTGAGCTAGGAGTTATGTCGACACCAGAAGTAATTATGTCGACACACAGGACTTGTGTCGACATACACTCAACACTGTCTGGATACTTTCAACACTGTCGACATTCATTCAACGCCGTCTGTCGACAATAGCTATGTCGAGACCAGAAGCAGCTGTGTCGACACACAGGACTTGTGTCGACACATACTCAATGCCACTTGCCAGCAACAGCTGTATCGACACCGGAAGAATTTATGTCGACACACAGGACTTGTGTTGACACATTCAATAGAAGATGTGTCGAGAAGAAGAAGTATGTCTGTGTTGACACTTGGAGTATTGTGTCGACACCTTGAAGACTTGTGTCGACACTTGGCAAATATGTTGACACATATGAAGCAGCCTGTTGAATGATTTGTACTGAGTTGGAATGACTCTGAAGAATCTACTGACATGTCTGGTGACTTGACTGCTGTCATATCCAACCGGTCTGACACCTCTGACAGATCTGTCAGTAGTTTGTTAGAAACCGGATCAACCGGTAACCATAAAGCAAATTCTATATAAGAGGCAGATCGAAAACTACAAAAAGTGTGGGGAAAATGAAAAAAGAGAAATAGATTCAGAATTGTTCTGCAAGAAAGATTCAGATTCCAATCTGAATTTAAGGAAGAAGCTGACTGAAGATTAACTTAAACAGCAAGAAGATCCACCTTATTTTGTTCTATCAAGAAGCTTTGAGAAGCTAAGTCAGGCTGGATCAGAAGGATCAGTTCAGTCAAGAACTGATCAAGAAGGCTACTCCAACAGAGGAATCTAGCTAGTGAATTTATTTATTTCTTATTACATTCTATTTCTTGTAAGATCTATTATCAGATCTTAGTTGTAAGCCTAGTTATAAAGGCTGAGGTAGGGCTAAGGCCTGAGGTAGGATTCTGGGGAAGAATTTGAGGTAGGACTTGTGGAAAGTCTGAGTTGTAAGCCTAGTTATAAAGGCTGAGGTAGGGCTAAGGCCTGAGGTAGGATTCTGGGGAAGAATCTAAGCTAGGACTTGTTAAGTCCGAGCTGTAGAAACCATTTTGGTTCTGAGATTGTAAGATCTGCGGATCCGAGCCAGTGGAAGGAAGTTAGGCTAAATCCAGTTATCTACTAGATAGGCGAAGGGGTAAGTGGATGTACCCATATCTTAAGGAACCACTATAGATCTGGTGTTTGCTGTGATGTGTTTATGTTCTGTGATTATATCAATCTGTGTTGAATAATTATCTAACTGTTTGCCTAAAAAGGACTTTAAAAGATTAAAATCTATTCACCCCCCCCCCCCCTCTAGGTGTTTAGGCTCTTGAAAAAAAGTCTTTCAAGTGGTATCAGAGGGAGGTTACTCAAAGATTGACTTAACAGTCAGATTTATTTTCCAAGGCAAATAACAGATATCAAGAATGGGTTCAAATGAGAATCCAAAGGAATTTGGATCTATGAAATTACCTATATGCAGGAAAGAATCCTTTGGCATTTGGAAGGAAAGGGTCAGGTTGTTTATGGAAGCATCTGATCCAAAAACTTATATCACAGTACAGGAAGGCCCCTTCATTCCAATAAAGGTATCAGTTCTTGATGCAAACATTCAAACTCCAAAGAGCTATTCTCAAATGGCCAAGGATGAAATCATCCTGGCAACACTAGATAAAAGAGCACAGAACATTATTGTAAGTGCTATAGATGATGCCACTTTTCATAATCATGTGCATAGTAAAACCTCCAAAGAAATGTGGGACACATTGATTGTCTACATGGAGGGCACAGAAGAAGTCAGAGAGGACAGGAAGTCTATGCTGAACTAGGAGGATGAGAGCTTTAGACAAGCTAAATCTGACAGCATAGCTGAATGCTATAAGAAGTTCATTAGAACAGTGAATGAGTTGATGACCTATGGAAGGGTCTTCAGCACTTATGAACTGAATGATAAGTTTCTTAAGTCTCTAACAAAGGATTGGGACACTAAGATATGTGCCATCAGAGAAGTGGCCAGGATGGCTGATACACCTCCACCTACACTGTTTGGAAAGTTGCTATCATATGAAATGCAGCTTACTGCAATAAAAGAAGAGGAGAAGGGCAGCAGATCTGAGTTTAAGGAAAAGTCAATGGCCTGCAAAGATGAAGGCTCAAGAAAGGATAGAAGAAAATCTCCTTCTCCACCCAGAAGGAGTGTTGAGGCAGAAGAAGGAATTTCTGACAATAATGCATTCGATAGTCATACTTCTGATGAGGACTTTGTTGCCTTTACAAGGCAATTCCAAAGGTTTATAAAGAAAAGGAAATGGAGAATTAGGACATCATCTTCATCCTATTCCAAGGATGAGTACTACAGGAAGAAGAAGACACCCAAGGAGGATAGGTATGCCTATAAACCTGGTAAACAATCTAATACTAAGATTGTGTGTTATTGCTGCAATAGGATTGGACATGTCATAGCTGATTGTCCTGACAAAAGAAAGGAGTCAAAGGACAAGAAGAAGCAGCAGGTCAAAGGTAAGAAGGAGAAGTCTCTAGTTGCTCAGAAGGAGAAGAGTTTGACAGACTCTTCATCTTCAGAATCTGGAGAAGAAGAAGCAGAAGCATATGTTGGGCTATTCTCAAAAGAAGAGGAGTCTAGGGAACTAGAATTCCTACATTGTTGTAGAGGGCTGATGGCTCAATCTGAAGATGATCAGTGCCAGGATCAGCCTGGACAAAGTAAGGTAAACTATTCTCCCTTAGTTTCAGATTACTTTACTGGATCAGAATCAAAAGCATCTGCTTCAAAAGAAGTGGATGGATCTGAGTCTAAAGGGGATGTACACCAACTCATTGATGAGTATGGTGGGTTATTGCAAGCTCTGAAGAAGAGCAAGTTTCTTGTTAAAGTGCAGGCTAAAGAGATTGAGTCTCTTAAGCTGGCTGCAGCAGATTCAGCTAAGATGTTGGATCTAAAACTGAATGAGATTGCCAAATTGAAGAACATTATAGTTATTCAAATGGGCACAATCTCTTTCAAAGAGAATCATATCAAGAAACTGGAGGCAAAACTTCAGCAAGAGAGAGAGTTATTGGCTAAATTCTCAAAGCCAAAATCTATCTTACCCCTAATAGACAATTTTATTTCACAAAAGGGAAGACTAGTCTAGGATTTAAGGGGAGAACAAGGGCTTTCAATTCACTTAAAAAAGGTAAGGGCCCAGTTCAGCCTCTAGTTGTTGAACCCCCTATTTTCTTTAGGAAGGTGGTGAATCCTACAAACAGGTATGATCATGACACTACACATGGTCACTGTGAGCATGGAAATCACATGGGCAAGGGTGCAAATGCTTATAGACCACACTATAGGCATGCCCATCAGGTTAAAGAGGATTTCTTGAAGAGTGATGCTCTAGCACCAACACTCAACAAGACTGCTGACAACAAAGCAGTAAAGTCTTTACCTAAGAAAAGGTATAATAGGTTTGAGTGTTGGTGTTGTGCCAAGGTTGGGCGCATTGCCATGGAATTCTGGTTTAACACTAGTGTTAAAACTAAGAGTTGTTTTCCTGTTAGAATAGTTGCAGGATTTCAAACTAACAAGGACCTAAGACCCACTAGCAAGTTAGGTTCTAAGGGTAAGTAATTCTTTATGTGTTGCAGGTGAATCCAAGTGACCATACCCCTATATGGTACTTGGATAGTGGTTGTTCCAGACATATGACAGGAACAAGGAGAATGTTTAGGGACTATATGCCTATAGAGAATGGACCCAAAGTTATCTTTGGTGGATCAGAAAATGGTATCATCAAAGGATTTGGTAATATTACTAGTGATTCAATTACTGTCACTAAAGTGGCTTATGTGAAGGGTTTAAAACATAACCTAATTAGCATAAGTAAACTTAGTGATCTAGGTTATGTCATTTCTTTTATTAAAGGGGAGTGCCAGATAAGAAGGTCAAGTGATCAAGAGATCATTTTGACTGGCACTAGGAAAGGAAATGTGTATTGCCTTAACCTAGATTGTGAGTTTAACAACTCACCAATTTATCTGGTTGCAGGAGAGAAAGCTTCTCTATGTGTCAAATGGCACAAGCGACTAGCTCATCTGAACTATAAGTCTATTGGACTGCTGTTCAGCATGGGATTAATGAGGAATGGTCCTCAAATTAAGTGCATCAAAGAGGGTGTGTGTTCAACTGGCCAAAAAGGCAAGCAGACTAAGTCCTCTTTCCAAGCACTTGACATCAAAGATTCAATGAGATGTTTGTATCTCATTCAAATGGATTTGTTTGGTCCTATGCCAGTTCACAGTCTTGGTAGGAAAGTATACACACTTATTATTGTGGATGACTATTCCAGATATACATGGGTTTTCTTCTTGAGGCAGAAATCTGAAACCCCATCTGTTTTTCAAACTTTTGTTAGACAAATACAGAATGAATACAACAGTTCAGTGGTCAAAATCAGAAGTGACCATGGAACTAAATTTCAGTCTGATGTATGACAAGATTCTGTGAAGAACTTGGGATTCATCATGAATTCTCTTCACCTAAAACTCCTCAGCAAAATGGTGTTTCTGAAAGAAAGAATAGGACTCTAATTGAGGCTAGTAGAACTCTACTAAATGATACTACTCTCCCTGAATATTTCTAGGCTGAGGCAGTTAATACTACATGTCATATGCTCAATAGAGCCTCCATCAACAAGAAACACAAGATGACTCCCTACCAGATTTTGAAAGGAAGAAAACCAAACATATCTTACTTCAGAATCTTTGGTAGCAAGTGTTTTGTACTAGTCAATGGTAAGCACTACCAAACTAAGTTTGCTGCCAAATCCCTAGAAAGGATATTTGTTGGGTACAATAACCAAAGTAGAGCATACAGAATCTATAACTTGACTACCCTAGTTGTAGAAGAATCTGTGCATGTTGTATTTGATCAGTCGAAATTTATTAACAATGAATTGTCTAGCTCTTTTGTTAGCTCTACAGGTCTAACAGATAGGCTGGACAAGCTAACCATTAATGAAGATGTTCCTTCTAGGTTGGATGAAGATAAAGATGCAAGCTATCCAGGGGGAGAACAAGTCTCTCTGGATGAAGAAGACAGTGTGGAGCATCAAGTTGAGGAAACTAGAGAAGGCAATAATGCTGACAGATTTCCTCCAGCAAGGAGACACCTGAAGGATCATCCAGTTCACCAAATCATTGGTGATACAAGTCAAGGTGTTCTAACAAGGAGCAGGATCATGAACACAGTTCTATGTTCTAGCTTCCTGTCTCAAATTGAACCCAGGAAGATTGAAGAAGCAATGCAAGACATCAACTAGATTGATGCAATGCAAGAAGAGCTCAGTCAGTTCAAAAGGTGTAAAGTTTGGGAACTAGTGCCAAAACCTAAGGATCACAACATAATAGGAACTAAATGGATCTACAGGAACAATCTTGATGAGAATGGCACCATAGTCAAGAATAAGGCTAGACTGGTAGCAAAAAGCTACAAGCAAGAGGAAGGTATTGATTTTGATCAAACCTTTGCTCCAGTGGCAAGGCTGGAGGCTATAAGGCTGTTCTTGGCCTATGCTGCCTATCAAGGGTTCAAGGTATACCAGATGGATATGAAATCCGCATTTCTGAATTGTAATTAAAAAGAAGAAGTCTATGTTAAACAACCCTCAGGTTTTGTAGACTCTCGCTATCCTGATTATGTATATAGGCTTAGGAAAGCTCTATATTGTTTGAAACAAGCTCCAAGGGCTTGGTATGAAACCTTGTCTGCCTTCCTTATTGAGAATAAATTCTCTAAAGGAAAGATAGACAAAACTCTATTCTATAGGGAATCAAAAGGCAAGATAATACTAGTCCAAATATATGTGGATGACATTATCTTTGGTTCTACTGAAAATAACCTTTGTAGGAAGTTTGCCAAACTTATGCAAGAGAAGTTTGAGATGAGCAGTATGGGTGAGCTGAAGTTCTTCTTGGGACTTCAAGTTAGACAGACTGAGAATGGATTGTCCATATCCCAGTTTAAGTTCACCAAGGAGTTAATTAAGAAGTATGGTTTGGACGCAGCTTCTACCATGAAAACTCCAATGGGAACAAGTATGCCTATAGGCAAAGATGAGGCAGGGAAACCTGTTGATGAGTCTTTATATAGAGGGATAATTGGCTCTCTACTCTATTTGACTGCTAGTGGACCTGACATCATGTATTCAACATGTGTCTGTGCTAGGTTTCAATCTTGCTCTAAGGAATCTCATTATACTACAGTTAATAGAATTCTGAGATATCTTAAAGGTACACCTAATATAGGCCTTTGGTATCCTAAGAATAGAGATTTCCTTCTAACTGGTTTCTCATATTCAGACTTTGTTGGATGCAAAGAAGACATGAAGAGTATCACAGGAACTTATCAATTCCTTGGTGGGAGGCTGGTGTCATGGAGCAGCAAGAAGATAACTAGTGTAGCTATATCAATAGCTAAATCAGAGTATATAGCTGCAGGTAGCTGTTGTGCACAATTGATGTGGATAAAGCATCAACTAGAAGATTATGACATCCAGGTAAGTAGAATTCCTCTATTTTGTGATTCTACAAGTGTTATTTCTATTGCTAAGAATTCTGTATCATATAGTAGGGCCAAGCATATAAAAATTAAGTTTCATTTCATCAGAGAACATGTAGAGAAGAAAAATATTAGCGTAGAATTTTTGAAAACTGATAATCAAATAGCTGATATTTTTACAAAACCTTTGGATGAAACTAAATTAAATTATTTTAAAATTGAATTAGGAATGCTGAACCTAGAATAGATTAGTATAAGTATCCCTAAGGTTAATATGTAAGCATCAAATTTCTCTGGAAATTTGTCTAAGTACAATGTTTATGTCGACACAAACAAGCTGTGTCGACACACTCAATATGTTGTGTCGACTAAGTAAAAGGAAGTGTCGACACAAAAACAGTATCTGTGTCGACAGGAGAATTGATGTCGACACAACTTTGTCGAGATCATATGTCGAGAGGATTCATGTGTCGACACACAAAAGCAAGTGTCGACACAAGTCTTTCGAGACTTAAGTAGTAAGTGTTGACACAGACACAACTGTGTCGACACAGACATAAGTTTGTCGAAACATAAATGTGTTGACTTAAGATGAGTTGTCGACTCTGGCATTAGTATATCGATACATAGTCGTGTCGACTTAAAACACGTATTGTCGAGACCTAGTTCATTTCTGTCGACACGTATGAAAACTTGTCGACACTGGCATGTCTTATGACCTGCCCTTACACTTATTCTATAAATAGGTGAAACCAAAATCTGGTCGACTACTCTTTCAGTATTCTTGACTTTCCACCTTCTGTCGACAAAGATTTTCTTTTCTCTTCTCTTCTCTTCCAACTCTTACGTCAATGATGCCTCGTCAAGAAGACAAAGTCAATAAAGGTTATGAACTAGTTCGTGAAGGTTTCATAATAGCTTCAGATGAAATTCAGGGTGTTATTGCCCTAATTTCAGAAAATGGATTGGAGTACTTGGTTTCTGAACCAACAAATATATGGAATAAGGAAGTTCTGGAGTTTTATTCAACCGCTATAGTGGATTCTGCAGGCAAGAAAATTAAAGGGACTGTTCAAAATTCCCTAGTAAAACTCACACTAGAAACTATCAGGAAATCACTTCATCTTCCATCAGTCAAGGATACAGATGAAATAACCCCTTCCCATATTACAGAAGCTTTAAGCTGGTGTGGGCTGAGCCCCAATATTAAGATTGGATCGTCTATTACCAGAAAAGGAATGAATTTCAAAGGAAAATTCCTATCTGAAGTAGTTGGCAAAGTGATTCTTTGCAAAACTGGTGGACATGATAGAATCTTTGTCCACATGTTCAATCTTATGGTAAGGATCATATTCAAGATAAACACTGACTGGGCAGCAGTAGTGTTTGATAAAGTTCATGAAGGAACTAAGAAACCAAACATGGGAAGAATTCTGAGTTTATGCTTATCTGCTATAATACCAGATGTATTGAAACAAGTGGCTGGATCAAAAATAAATCGTATGAGGATGGATGTAAGAATTCTATCAAGGTGGGATAGAGTTCTGACAAAGGAAGTCCTTGCTCCTCAGGAGCAAACTAAGAAAGATAAGAAAACGAAGAAAGTGGTTCCACAGGCTAGATCCTCCAGTGATTCTTGAGGAGGAAGTGGTCTTCAGTTCTGATGAAGACCAGCAATAAAAGGATGCACAAGAACAAGTGCAGGGCAGTGTGCCCCAAGAAAAACAAATGGACACAACTCCAGGGGGAGAACACATAGAACAAACAACTGAGTTGCCTACCCAAGGGGGAGGCTTTGATGATGTAGTCTTAGAAAATGACTTGGCTGTAGATACTGTCATGAACATAGCATCTGAAATCAACATTGCAACTCAAGAAACTGTTGAGACAGAAGCTCAAAATGAGCCAATACAGTAGGAATTCACCATGGATGACCTATTCTCTGATCTTCCTCCTGCAAGGACTTAGGGGGAGCAGATTGTACAAGAAAAGATATTCCAAGGACTGAGGGGGAGTTGTCTAAGGATGCCCCAGCTGACAAGAATACAGTTGATATTGAAAGTACAACTGAATCTTCTGAAGATGAAGAAGCCATAATGGCTAAGAAAAGGAAACTAGCTGCTTTGAAGAAAAAGAGTTCTGGATATAAAAAGGCATTACAAATAAGCACAGCACCATCTACACCAAGCTTGGACTTCAGTTCTTTACTGGTCCAGATGCAGATTAAATTGGATGAATAAAGACAATCTATAGAAAAATATGTGGATGAAACTCAAAAAGAGTTACAGTTTCAATTGGCCCAGGACATCAAATCTATTAGATTTGAAGTAAATCAAAATAAGAAGGAGATGACAGATTGCTTCCATAAAGGAGGAAATGTTGTGGTGTTCCTGGCCAAGCAACATCAAGTTATCACAGTTAAAGTGGATGAACTTGAAGTAAAGCAAGGATATATACTTGAAAATCAGATAAGAATGAATGATAATCTTAAAGATTCACACTTTGCTATACTGTCAAAGATAAATGATTTATCAACTACTGTGAAAGATAAAGTTTCAAAGCAAATCAAGGAAGATATAGCTACGGTTTAGGCCACCTTTCAGGCTTCTCAAAATAATATATCTGATTTCTTGATAAAATTCAGAGATTACTTTAAGGAAGGAACTGACCATGTTGTTAATCAGGTCAGGTTTCAAAAGGATGATTTGAGAAGTCATATTGAAAGAGAAGTAATAAAGGGGGAGAGATTACTAGTCAAAGCCAGCTCTGACCATGCTAAATGGATTTCCAATAGCATCAGAGCCACTTTTGGATATCATCCTCTTTGTGATGATGATAATGTAGCAGAATCTGGGATACAACCTGCCTATCTTGAAGGAGATCAGCCTGAAGTTGCTCAGGTGATCTACCCCCCAGCAGACTTTGAAATGGTTCAAGAAGAAGTGCAGAAAATGTATAGTCCTCCACAAGAGGCACAAAATGTAATTCTGGAAAAAGTAGAGATGTCAGAAGCTACCTTAGAAGCTCACGAGGAAGCTCAACAATCCAAGAAGAGATTCAGAGAGCAGGTTGAGCTGAAGACAGACTTTGAGCAGTGGAGCCCAACTTCTAGAAACATTATACTTACAGCCTGGAAAGCTGTAAAGGATAAAACCCATGATAGGGGTAAATGGTATTCAGAACAGGAATGGAATAAATACCAAGCTGGACAAGAAGCCATTCTTCAACAAAGAAGAAGAGCTAAGGCTGGGAAGCTACCTGCTAATGCTCAGGAGCCAAGCAAGTACTTCTCAAAGCCATTCCACTATTTTGAAAGGCAGAAAATTAAGGCTGAAGAACAAAAGAAGAAACCCTGAAAGGGAAGAAGCCTGCTGAAGATGCTGAACCTTCTGTACAGGCAAAGATCAAGACTGGCAAAGGAATTGTCAATAAGGAGCCTAGTCAATAACAGGATAGATAGGCTTATGTATTAGAACAATGTAACATTTTGTGTTTTGATCTAGAAAGAAGTCTTTGTGAACATGACATTTTTTTTCTCTAAAAATTGAATGAAATCAGTTCAGTTTTAATTTCTTTGTTGTTTACAATGATTATGTGTTTACCTGCTATAAATTGAATGTTCATCTATTTCTATTTCTGTTTTATTATGAGAGATGTATGTCTTTGACTAAGGGTTATGACTTCTCCAAATAGGGGGAGATTGTTGGGTATATTGGAAAATGTGTACCAGATTTGGAAAAGCCTAATCTTAGTCAATGATATGTATCAATTTATATTTAATAGATGTTTGAGTTACATTGTGCAGGTTTAAGCATTTGAAGAAAATTTTCTAAGTACAAGTGTCGATACTTGTGAAGAAGTTGTGTCGACACCCAGAAGCTGTGTCGACACTTATGAAGAACTTGTGTCGACACTCTGAAGTTGTGTCGACACTTATAAAGGTGTTGTGTCGACACTCAAGTTGTGTCGACTCTTATGAAGAAGTTGTGTCGACACTCAAGCTAAGTTGACACTTCTGAATAAGCTGTGTCGATATTCAGAATTGTGTCGACACCTCAGCCAGGAGTTATGTCGACACCAGAAGTAATTGTATCGACACACAGGACTTGTGTCGACACACACTCAATGCCGTCTGGATACTTTAAACACTCTCGACATTCATTCAACGCCGTCTGTCGACAACAGCTATGTCGAGACCAGAAGCAGCTGTGTCGACACACAGGACTTGTGTCGACACATACTCAACGCTATCTGCCAGCAACATCTGTATCGACACCGGAAGCATTTGTGTCGAGACACAGGACTTGTGTCGACACATTCAACAAAAGATGTGTCGAGAAGCAGAAGTATGTCTGTGTCGACACTTGGAGTATTGTGTCGACACCATAAAGACTTGTGTCGACACTTGGCCAATATATGTCGACACATACGAAGCAGCCTGCTGAGTGATTTGTACTGAGTTGGAATGACTCTGAAGAATCTATTAACATGTTTTGTGACTTGACAGCTGTCATATCCAACCGGTCGGACACCTCTAACAGATCTGTCAGTAGTTTGTTAGAAACTGGATCAGCCGATAACCTTGAAGAAAACTTTATATAAGAGACAGATCGGAAACTACAGAAAGTGTAGAAAAAAAGGAAAAAGAAAAACAGATTCAGAATTGTTTTGCAAGAAAGATTCAGATTCCAATCTAAATTTAAGGAAGAAGCTGACTGAAGATCAACTTCAACAGCAAGAAGATCCACCTTATTTTGTTCTATGAAGAAGCTTTGAGAAGCTAAGTAAGGCTGTATCAGAAGGATCAGTTCAGTCAAGAACTGATCAAGAAGGCTACACCAACAGAGGAATCTAGCTTGTGATTTTGTTTGTTTCTTATTACATTCTATTTCTTGTAAGATCTATTATCAGATCTGAGTTGTAAGCCTAGTTATAAAGCCTGAGGTAGGGTTGAGGCTTGAGGTAGGATTCTGGGGAAGAATCTGAGGTAATACTTGTGGAAAGTCTGAGTTGTAAGCCTAGTTATAAAGGCTGGGGTAGGGCTGAGGCCTGAGGTAGGATTCTGGGGAAGAATCTGAGGAAGGACTTGTTAAGTTTGAGCTGTAGGAACCATTTTGGTTCTGAGATTATAAGATCTACGGATCCGATCCAGTGGAAGGAAGTTAGGCTGAATCCTGTTATCTAATGGATAGACAAAGGGGGAAAGTGGATGTACCCATATCTTGGGGAACCACTATAGATCTGGTGTTTGCTGTGACGTATTTATGTTCTGTGATTTGATTAATCTATGTTGAATAATTATCTAACTGTTTGCCTAAAAAGGACTTTAAAATATTAGAACCTATTCACCCCCCCCCCCCGCCTCTAGGTGTTTAGGCTCTTGAAACAAAGTCTTTTAGCGACTGCCCGGGCTGCCCCCTCCCATGGTCGTCGATGCGGCCAAGGGGGGAGGCCTTCCATCGTAGTCATTCAAAAAACTTTAATTTGAATGATGGGTGAGAATATTACTAGGTTTCTATCCCTACATAAGATAGGGGAGAGAGAGGTGGAGAGAGGGAGAGAGGTATTGATTTTTAAATAAAAATGAGCATTTTTTATAAAATAAAAATCGGAATATTGA
The DNA here is from genome assembly GCA_039513925.1 of Platanthera zijinensis. Taxonomy (NCBI): domain Eukaryota; kingdom Viridiplantae; phylum Streptophyta; class Magnoliopsida; order Asparagales; family Orchidaceae; genus Platanthera; species Platanthera zijinensis. Next base: position 177,407,026 of record CM077082.1, read on the forward strand.
TATATATATTTTTACGGACATTTTAAGTACTCATATGTATATGTTGCAGGCGCAGCCGGTAGTGATGCATCGAGCACGAGCGAAACCCAGGTGGAGGCGGACGAAGCCTGCCTGGATGCGGCCGAAGGCCACCCGAGAGCATCGAGCATGGGTCTAACCCGTTCGAAGATGCCTGTAAATATATATCAGGCTATCCACCTTAAGCCATTTAAATATGTACGTAGAAGACGCAGTTCAAAAAGGTGTGTATATAGGAATATACACCTTAAGCGTATATACAGCATACCCAATATATATATATATATATATATATCTTTAACTATATTAAAGAAGTAGTTTGAACCATTCAAAATTAATATAAACCATTTAATATATATCAGGCTATCCAACATAACCATTCAAAAAACTTTAATTTGAAAGATGGGAGGGAATATTACTAGATCTTCTATCCCTAGATAGGATAGAGGGAGAGAGAGGTGGAGAGAGGGAGAGAGGTATTGATTTTTAAATAAAAATGAGCATTTTTTATAAAATAAAAATCGGAATATTTATATATATAGTTTTACGGATATTTTAAGTACTCATATGTGTATGTTGCGGACGCAGCCTGCAACGATGCATCGAGCACGAGCGAAACCCGGGCGGAGGCGGGCGAAGCGTGCCAGGATACGGCCGAAGGCAGGCCGAGAGCATCGAGCATGGGCCAAGCCCGTGCGAAGACGGCCATGTATACACACACACACACACACACACACACACACACACACGAGTGACAGTGCACGACCCCCCCCCCCTCCATGCACCACGCGATAGTAACGATTCGCGCCACTCGGGCAGCCGGTCGAGCCCGGACGCCCCGCCTCCTACGGGCGCGAGATGCCGCTCGACCATCTAGCGTCTCGTGGTCGCGAACACTCCCGCCATTACCGAACGGCTCGCCGGCCACGACTCCCTTCGCCGACGAACGTTGCAAGTGGTTTGGCCGTCCTTCCATGACAGCCCTTCCCCGCCGTTCGATCTCTCTGGCACGATCATTTCCATCCATCTTATGTGTAACCACCCACTAACCATCATGGTTAGTGGGGGAATAATTTAATTAAAATATCAGTGTATGTATAACAGATTTGATGACAAAAATACGCACCATTAACTATACTAAAAAATAATTATGTTGGTGGTTATGGTGTGCGGATAACCACATAACAACCGTAACCACTTCCCGAAAGCTATAAAAGGAGCACCGGGCCTCCTCATTTCTCATCTTTTTGCTCCATAACTTTCTCCTTCCTCAAGCCAGAGCTCTGTCGGATTCCTCCTATGTGTCACCATCAAGCCATCTTCAAACCACATTCAATCCATCTTCAAGCCGCATTAAAGCCATCTTCGAGATGCAGTCAGGCCACCTTCAAACCATCTACAAAGCCACCGCCGCCCCGTCAGAACCCGCCAGAATCTGCTACAAGCATTGAGAAGGAAATTCCCGCAACAAGCATTCTGTTCATCCACGTCCTCCCTGCAAACAAGGCTCGCGTGGAGTAGCCTATTGCCCGGCTCGAGCCAGTAACTTTCTCTCTCTCTCTCTCTCTTCTCCAAAGTGTAACGAGAAGCGACCTATCGCTCTCGATTCTCCGTAAAAGCTATAATTGCAAGTGAATAGTCGAGTTTGACTGACACAGATCCGGTCGCGTGGTTTTTTACCCAGTTGAGTGGTTTTTCCATGTCGAAGTCGCCTTGTGTACTTGATCTTTGATTCTTTGACTGATTGTGGCTCGATGACTCCTAGGCTAAGTCGGTTGAATTTGGAACGATTTAGGAGCCTGAGTTAGACCACAACAAGTGGAGCTAAGTTAAATAAAGGGATAAAAAAATATATGAGTTCTCGTATTGGCGGAGGCCTGTATGCTCCAGAGCAGTTAAGGTTGCACAATGCCTCATGCACGACTGTTTGTATATATATATATATATATATATATATATATATATATATATATATATATATATATATATATATATATATATATATATATACGAGTGCCCGACACGGGGCTCTGCCACTATGGCTACGTGCCACAGTACCGGGTCCGTGATGGCGAGCTTCGCCCATACCCGGCGAGGCCCTCCCGATGCGCTCGCCATCCGGCCTACCCAGCGAGCTACGCCCTCCGCCCTTCGGCAACATCGAGAGTGCCCCGCCCTCCTACCAGCGGGTTGTGCGGCCACCCGGCGGGCGGTGCCAACCTTAAATCCCACCTAAGTAGGTGTGATTTAATACCCGCTTAGGCCCGGCGGGCTGCGCCCGTCCCCGACACCCTTCGGTCATACCGAGAGGGCCCCTCCCACCTCCTGGCGGATGGTGCAGTGACCCGGCGGGCGGTGCCAACCCCTGGAGGGCGGGGATTTAATCCCGCCTAAGTAGGCGGTATTAATCCCGTGTGGGAGGATTTAATCCAACACCTAATTAGGAGGCATTAATCCCACGACTTAGGCAGGATTAATCCCGCCACTTAGGCGGGATTAAATCCCGCCTAATTAGGCATGATTAATCCCGCCTAATTAGATATGATTAATCCCGCCTAATTAGGGGGATTAATCCTGCCTAATTAAGGGGATTAATCCCGCCTGGGCGGGATTAAATCCCGCCACTTAGGTAGGGCCGTCCTACCGACGGGTGGTGCGGCCACCCGGAGGGCGGTGCCAGCCTTAAATCCCTCTTAAGTAGGCGGGATTTAATCCCCGCTTAGGCCTGGCAGACTGCGCCCGCCCCCGACACCCATCGGCCATACCGAAAGGGCCCCTCCCACATCCTGGCAGATGGTACGGCGACCCAGTGGGCGGTGCCAGCCCCTGATGGGCGGGGATTTAATCCCACCTAAGGCAGGATTAATCCTGCCTAAGTAGGCGAGATTAATCCCGTATGGGCGGATTTAATCTAACACATAATTAGGCGGGATTAATCCCGCCACTTAGGCGGGATTAATCCCGCCACTTAGGCGGGATTAAATCCTGCCTAATTAGGGGGGATTAATCCCACCTAATTAGGGGGATTAATCCCGCCTGGGCGGGATTAAATCCCGCCACTTAGGAGGGATTAAATCCTGCCTAATTAGGCAGGATTAATCTCGCCTTGGCGGGAGGCGAGATTTAATGCCAAAGTGCGACATTAATCCCGCACTTAGGAGTGATTAATGCCGCATAATTAATCCTGCCTTAGATTGTATTAATTCCAGGCGGGATTTAGTCCCACACAGCCTGCACAAGTTTGTTTTCCGGGTATATATGCTTTTGTTCCCTTTTATAAGTTATAATGGTCGGCCCGCATATTGGAATGAGGTGGCGGGTTTTAGGGTGACCTAAAAATATATATAGGTTTGATACGCCCTATATTGGTTTAGGAGACCTAAGAAAATATATGAACGATCCTGATTCATTATTGTGATCGGACGATTGCGATCAAATGTTTGGTTTATATTCAACAGTCGTGATCTGATTCCGATACTTCTTTATAATATATATATATATATATATATATATATATATATATATATATATATATATAATATGTATATATCTTTAACTATATTAAAGTTGGTGTTTGAACCTTCCAAAATTAATCTAGACCATCTAATATTTGTCAAGCCTTTCATCATAGCCATTCAAAATACTTTAATTTGAATAATGGGAGGGAAAATTACTAGGTCTCCTATCCCTACATAGAATAGGGGGAGAGAGAGGTGGAGAGAGGGGGAGAGGTATTAATTTTTAAATAAAAATGAGCATTTTTTTTTAAAATAAAAATCGGAATATTGTTATACATATATTTTTTACGGACATTTTAAGTACTCATATGTATATGTTATGGGCGTAGCCTGCAGCGATGCAATGAGAATGAGCGAAACCCGGGCGGAGGAGGGCGAAGCTCGCCTGAATGCGGCCGAAGGCCGCCCGAGAGCATCGAGCACGGGTCTAGCCCGTAAGAAGATGCTCGTGTGTGTGTGTGTATATACACACAAGCACAAGAGTGATAGTGCACGCCCCCCTTGCACTGCGCGACAGTAACGATTCGCGGCGGTGTTTGCCTGTCAAGCCCGCCGGCAAAAATTAAAATATTTTAATTTAAATTAAAATATTATCATAATTTAATTTTTTTATTATTATTTTAAAAAAATTTCAAAAGTCATGCAGGCTGCGACTGCCTTGCTCCACAAATTATACACAAGAGCAACAACATAGGCAGCCTTCTGAAATACAATATAACCATTTTACCTATTAACCCTAAATTTCATTATGCGGTTTTGTGGGTTATTATTTAAACCAAAAAAATCGAATTTTAGGCGATCCCTGATTCGCAGAACGCTGACCGAGCATGCCGCCATCTGTGGAGCTGCCCGTGGTCTGCCCTGACCCCACCCGCTGATTCGCTAGACCCCAACGAACCTGTCGGGGTAGTCCGGTGTTGTTTCGGCAATGCTCCGACGGGTAGTGGCCCTGACCGTGAGGTCCATTTTGTAAATCACAGTCAGGGAGACTGGCCGCTAGAGCGCTGCCGGAATGTCGTCGGAATGCCGCCGGAGTACACCCGGCGGGTTTGCCGGGGACTGGCGACCCAGCAGGTGGGGTCCGAGAAGCCCGCCGGCAGCTCCATCGGTGGTGGTGGAGTTAAGCATGGAGATGGCTAGGGCATACATACAAGTATCAGGTTTTTTAACCCTACCTGTAGAGGGGTTTTTCCCGAAATGGCTATTTATAGCCCAATTAATCGTGGTTTTACTTTATCCAACGGCTATAAATGCAGGATCGGTTGTTTAGTGGGTTCAAATGTGTAAGAATGTATTCTTTTTTATTATATAGATATGTAGGGGCCCCACGCGCGTCAGTACCCGGACCCTGACGGGCTACGCCGGCGGTGGCCTTATTTTTTGTTAAATAATTTTTTAATTAAATCCTTTTTTATTTTTTTATTTTTTAATTATTAAAAATTAATATATTATCTATAATATAGTTATTATTTATTATTTTATAATATTAAAAATTTCAAAAACCTAAAAAAATGCCGCCTTTATGCCTCTCCCGATCCCGCCGCCTGTACAGGCTTTTTCAATGCCGCCATCGGCGGCCTTCCCGGAGCCCATCGGTGGGTTCGTCGATCCCCGATGAAACCATCGGGGGTTGACCAGTGACAGTATTGATCCGCTTATTAAGATATCCCCTTCTTCCGCCGCACGCGACTGTAACGACCCTCCATGCTGCCGTTGGTATCCTGATCGGCACCCACCGGCGGGTTCGTCAGTGTTCAGCGAACCTGCTGGTGGTTTTCTTGGCCTCATGGGCAGGGCAATCGCCGTCGGTGGCCCTGCCCGTTCACCGTCGGACAGCCACCGACGGGTTCGCACCGGCGAACCCGCTAATGGTTTTCGGTCAGGCTGTCGGCGACAGCATGGAGGACCGTGACTTTGGTTTCAGCCACAAAGCTTGGGATTGGGAAAATCAGGATGGAGGGAATTTTCTGAGATTTGGTTATGTGCAGTCCATCTGATGTTGATCCAATGGCAAAGATCTATTTTAAGACACAAACCTGGTGACAAATGTGCACAAATGTTTTTTCTTTTTATAATATGTGTGTGTGTGTGTGTGTGTGTGTGTGTGTGTGTGTGTGCAGTCCATCTGAGGTTGGCTGGACCGGACCTCTCGAGAAGGAGGTAAGGACTTCTCGAGTGGAAGGAAGACTACTAGAGTGGAAAGAAGACTACTCGAGTACTGAAATGAAGTTTCTCGAGAACAACAAGGCTTCTTGAGTACTGCAAAGCTTCTCGAGAAATAGAAGAATAGTTCTTGAGTATATCAAAACATCTCGAGAACGGGACAAGAATTACTCGAGAACAACATGCCCTCTCGAGAAACGAAACACTTCTCGAGAGAAAAGAACAGCACTTCTCGAGTACTGAAAAAGTCTTACTCGAGTACTGAAGGCAAGCACTTCTCGAGTACAATAGCACTTCTCAAGAAAAACAGAAGGACCTTCTCGAGAACATCAAAGACATTCCTCGATAGCTACAGAAAGACTTCTCAAGAACTACATGGCTTCTCGAGAACAAGAGGAGGGTTTCTCGAGTACTATCGGACCACTCGAGAGTATGGAGACCGGGCGATCTGGCGGTCTGGCTTTGGGGGATTAGGGACGGCGCGGTCTGGCGGTTTCTCTCCAGCGGTTTGGAAGCCAGACTGTTGATGGTTAGTGTCTGGGCGATCTAACCGTTTGTCTCAGGCTACTTGGAGACTAGGCAGTCTGGCGGTCTCCTATGGCAGCTTGTTGATGGGCCAAAACCCGAACATGCATGTGTACCTGTCGAATCGTAGTATCAAGGTCATATTAAAACTCGGGGCAGGCAAGTACTACTACTCACAACAATTCTATTATCTTACCGAACGATTGATGAGTTTTGAAAATAAAATAAAATAAACTTAGTTAAAAGAGAAATAAACTATTGCAAAAAGAGTGCTCGATCGACGATTCACTTTGAAATAAAATAACGGAATAAATTAGTTTAACATTTATAAATCTATTAAGACCGTGACGGATCCGATATTAGGAAGTAATCTCGCTAGAGCATTAAATCCCCTAACTTATAGACATTTTGACCGAAATCTCTTTCAAGTCAAAAAGGTTTAAAGCCGCATTACCGAAGTGACCCGCACTATTGGATTTGACTCCAATCCGGAGGATTTACATCATCCTATCTCTAGGGTTGCGTTCAACTCCTTCCTTCCTTGAGTGATCTTTCAAATCAATGAGTCTCTCGACTTCTATGAAATGAGATCAAATGCCTACTACCGTATACTAGCAATACGGAGTCGATACGAAAGAAATCAAGGAAGGATCATAAATAGAAAAATACAAAAGCAAACATAAAATAAAAGGTGCGTTATTTCATCGCAAAGCTTATCGCGATCGGGCACAAAATAAAGTTAGCTACGCATAATAGAGGAAGAAAACAAAAGAAAAGAAAATTGCATTATCATTAAACTAGCAATAAGAGTACATAAAAAGATGAAAAATACTACATTATTGCCTGGAGAAATGAAATAAAACAACAAGAAAATAAATACTTGAAATGGAAGCTTGCTCTCTAACTCTCTACATTAGCATTCTAAAAACTACAACAAAAACTTCCTCAAACACTTCACTAAAAAATGACTCAACAAAACAAGAGGGAAGGGGATCCTTTTATAGGAGAGGGAGAAGGTTCTAGATGGAATTGAATAAGGGGAAGCCAAGGGGGGTGGCCGGCCACATGCTTGGAGAGGGTTCATGCATGGCTATAAATGAGGGGAGAGAGGAGGTATGGATGCATTGTATTGTATTAAAGGGAATGACAAAGAAAATATAAAATGGAGAGGGGGAAATGAATGTGAAATAAAAAAGAAATAAAATCGAGGGGGAAAGAGAGTGGAGGGTGGCCGGCCATGTGCATGGGGAGATGTTCATGCATGCATTAAATGAGGGAGAGGAGAGAAAATAACAAAAGGAGGGAGAGGGGGAATATTCAATGTATATGGAGAGGGAAGAAGGTGGCCAGCCAAACATAGGGGGATGAATGTATGCATGTAAATAATGAGGAGAAAATAATTAAAAAGGAGAGACATGATGTGGCCGGCCAATGCAAAGGCAAAATGGGCTTGATAGTGTGGGCTTTATGAGGGGCTCGGGTAGGGGGCTGCTTGGTAGGCTTTATGGGCTCGGGTAGGGGGCTGCTTGGTAGGCTTTATGGGCTCGGGTAGGGCTTGGTTAGCATGTAGGGGCTGCTCCAATAGTGGTCGGGCTGATCCAAGTTGAAGGGTCTTGAAGTGGGCTTGAGTAGGGCTCGGGTTTGATAGTTGGGCTGCACTTGTACTTGATCAAAGGCCATGAACCTACAAATAAAACAAAATAAACATGACATTAGTTATGTTTTATAACATAACATGATAATATAAAACATAAAATAAAAGTGAAAATACATTAAAACTTATAAATAAAACTATGAAGTTTAATTATTATGAAATAACAAAACATTAAAATAAAATAACAACAGAACAAGCATAATAATACGTAAAACTATAATAAAACTAGGAATTTAAGATATTATATAAAAAAACATTAAAACATGAAATAACAAGCATAAAATATAAATAAACTTAGGCATTTTGAATAATAAACTACCCTAAAAATGATAACTAAAACAAGTCATCAAACTCACCCATGCTTGGGCTTTTGCTATTCCAGAGCAAAAGTATGAGAAATATTTATAAGACATTATAAAATCTTCAATTAAACTAAAGATTATTAACACCAAAATCTAGCCAAAAATAAAAATTTAGGGATTTAAAAATCAAGTCCTAAATTATAAAATTAAAGTTAAAAGAGAGAAATATTTAGCCAAAAATTCTCTAATAAATTAACTAGTACTCAAAATTGAGTAAAGTGCAAACAAGGTTAGATTGAAATTATAAAAACCTAAACTTGAAAGAAACTTAAGTAAAAAAATTGCAACCTACTACTTATGCTCTCTTAATATTTTAATTTAAAGACTAAGACAATAATATTGGCTAAGGAGTTTGGGGAGAAAATTAACATGAAGAGGTCTTTGATTGGAGGTGATCATCATTATTTTTTTCTTCACACCCCACCAATATTTTTTATATATATATGTAATACCAAAAATGATAGACTAACATCCTATCACTTCCCCCGACATATATGAACTTTTAATTCCTCTCTTCATTTTTTGGTTGCATATGTGTACCAGAGAATAAGGAACTAACATCTCCTTATTCCCATGACATATGATCTAACAAATAAAAAAGGAAACAGAGAATTGGGTAAGGATAAGGGGTTAAACAAGATTATAGAAAATAAACTAAAATACTAGAGAGCAACTACTAGTAGATTGAGATTTCCTAAGAATCAAAAAGCATGAGGTAATAATCATTGGAATCCAAAATTGTTAAGCAAAATTACTTCAAAATTGAAACTATTTAAAATAAAAGAGAAAAAGTGCTAAATAAATTACTCTAAGCAATTTAAAATCATAAGATTATCCTCAAAACTAAATCACTAAATATTAAATTTAACTAAATATGATGAAATAAAAGATTAGCAAAATAAAAGAATGCTTATAAACAAACTCAAACTAAATTTTTGAAAATAACAAAAAGCTATGCATGAGGTTTATTATATTTTTTTGATTTTTTGACATTTTTCATTTTTTTGGGTTTTGAAATATGATCTTTTTTTGGAATTTTTGATTTTTCTAATTTTTTTGGGTTTTTGATAAGGCTAAATAAAAGCATTAAAATGCATAATATAACTATACTAATTTTAAGATATTTAAAACATTTTTTAAAACATTTTTTAGAAAGGAAAGAAGAAAGAAACTAAACCCTCCCTCATGCTTAAATTTTGCATTGTCCTCAATGAAAAATAAAAACAAGAAAGAAAAAGGAAGAAGAGAGGGGAGGGGGGATGCAATAAAGTAAATAAATAAAAAGAAAACGACTTCCCCAGATTCGTAAGGCCGATTGTAGATGTCGCTCCCCCATGCTTGAGCTGGATACCGGCTCAGGCCTAAGGAAGAGAAGAAAGGATGGAGCCAAACGAACCGTCGGAGGTTTTATTCCTGCAAAACAAAATAAAAAGAAAAAGAAATAACAAAAATGATAAGCAAGGGGTGACTCCCAAGAGCGCTCTTTGTTTAACGTCGTCTGAGCCTGACATTATTTGTTAGCTAAATGGAAAATAAAAACTGAAATGAAGAGGTAACTCCCTAAGTATGCGCTTAGGAGAGTAAAGTAAAAAAAAGAAGAAATGAAGAATCGCACCGACATGCGATGGAATCTTCATGGGAATGACGCCCGCAAAAGAACGGACGGAGTTATGGAAGAACTCCGCCGTATGTAAAATGGGAAAGAATGGGTCGTCAAAAGATGAAGAATAAAAAGAAGAAGAAATAGAAAGAGGAATAAAAGGAGTAGAAAAAGAATTTTCATCAAAGGAAATTTCACAAGGAGAAGGAGAGTCTTGTGAAATTTCGGGAGAAGAAAGGGTAGGGAGAACTAAAGAAGAATTATCTAAAAGAAAAGAAAACGAAGAAGACTCGCTAAAACTAGAAAAATTTGGAACAGTTAAAAATTTAAGCGAAATGGAATCACAAACGTCTTCAGAAGGAGAAATAGGAGACGTCTCGTCATCCTCAATGGGTAAGAAGCACACCGGAATATCCATAGAGGTGTATTCCAAAGGAGGAAGGAAACAATCCAGGATATCTGAATAGTTATCCTCCTCGAGAGGAACAACACAAGCCAGGATATCCGGTGACTCATTACATGAAGAAATTGGAGGAGACGGAGAAGAAGACGAAGAAAAAGATGCGGCCTCACAAGAAAGATAATCCATAATGGTTTAGAAATGCGAGTTAATATTATCAATAGAAGTTTGCAATTCAAGAAACCCATTATCGATAGAATTAAAATTAAAATTAAAATTTGGAGGCGCGACGCTTTGCGGGGCAAAATCATGCGAAAAATAATACGGGTTCCCCATCTCCCAAGTAGGATAAAAGTTAAAGTAAGGGACAAATTGTCCATTTTGACCTTCCCCGGAAAAATTAAAATCAAAAGAGGGAGGGGTTCCCGAAAGACATTCAGAATAAAAGTGGTCGGGCGACCCGCAAGAAGTGCAAAAATACGATGATTCCATAAAAAAAATAAACTGTTACCAAAATAGAAAAAGAAAAAAAATTTTATATATTTTTTAAAAAAAAATATTTTTTTGATGGATTGGCTCCCGAACTTTCCAAGGGCTACCTGGTGAAGGGTTCGAAAGGTACTAGGTAAAATGGTGGCGCTTAAAGCCCCTTACCCTTTTCGAGAGAATTTAGGTTGGGTAGAAATTATATGATGTGGGTTGATTATAATATATATAATAATAATAATTTTTTTTTAAAATTTTAGTAGAAGTAATAAATTCGATGCTTTCGTAATATTGCCAAAACATTTCCCCGACAACGGCGCCAAAAACTTGATGGGCCAAAACCCGAACAGGCAAGTGTACCTGTCGAATCGTAGTATCAAGGTCGTATTAAAACTCGGGGCAGGCAAGTACTATTACTCACAACAATTCTATTATCCTACCGAACGATTGATGAGTTTTGAAAATAAAATAAAATAAACTTGGTTAAAAGAGAAATAAACTATTGCAAAAAGAGTGCTCGATCGACGTTTCACTTTGAAATAAAATAACGGAATAAATTAATTTAACATTTGTAAATCTATTAAGACCGTGACGGATTCGATATTAGGAAGTAATTTCGCTAGAGCATTAAATCCCCTAACTTATAGACGTTTTGAACGAAATCTCTTTCAAGTCAAAAAGGCCCAAAGCCGCATTACCGAAGTGACCCGCACTATTGGATTTGACTCCAATCCGGAGGATTTACGTCATCCTATCTCTATGGTTGCGTTCAACTCCTTCCTTCCTTGAGTGATCTTTCAAATCAATGAGTCTCTCGACTTCTATGAAATGAGATCAAATGCCTACTACCGTATACTTGCAATACGGAGTCGATACGAAAGAAATCAAGGAAGGATCAAAAATAGAAAAATACAAATGCAAACATAAAATAAACGGCACGTTATTTCATCGCAAAGCTTATCGCGATCGGGCACAAAATAAAGTTAGCTACGCATAATAGAGGAAGAAAACAAAAGAAAAGAAAATTGCATTATCATTAAACTAGGAATAAGAGTACATAAAAAGATGAAAAATACTACATTATTTCCTGGAGAAATGAAATAAAACAACAAGAAAATAAATACTTGAAATGGAAGCTTGCTCTCTAACTCTCTACATTAGCATTCTAAAAACTACAACAAAAACTTCCTCAAACACATCACTAAAAAACTACTGAACAAAATAAGAGGGAAGGGGTTCCTTTTATAGGAGAGGGAGAAGGTTCTAGATGGAATTGAATAAGGGGAATCCAAGGGGGGTGGCCGGCCACATGCTTGGAGAGGGTTCATGCATGGCTATAAATGAGGGGAGAGAGGAGGTATGGATGCATTGTATTGTATTAAAGGGAATGACATAGAAAATATAAAATGGAGAGGGGGAATGAATGTGAAATAAAAAAGAAATAAAATAGAGGGGGAAAGAGAGTGGAGGGTGGCCGGCCATGTGCATGGGGAGATGTTCATGCATGCATTAAATGAGGGAGAGGAGAGAAAATAACAAAAGGAGAGAGTGGGGGAATATTCAATGTATATGGAGAGGGAAGAAGGTGGCCGGCCAAACATAGGGGAATGAATGTATGCATGTAAATAATGAGGAGAAAATAATTAAAAAGGAGAGACATGATGTAGCCGGCCAATGCAAAGGCAAAATGGGCTTGATAGTGTGGGCTTTATGAGGGGCTCGGGTAGGGGGCTGCTTGGTAGGCTTTGTGGGATCGGGTAGGGCTTGGTTAGCATGTAGGGGCTACTCCAATAGTGGTCGGGCTGCTCCAAGTTGAAGGGTCTTGAAGTGGGCTTGAGTAGGGCTCGGGTTTGATAGTTGGGCTGCACTTGTACTTGATCAAAGGCCATGAACCTACAAATAAAACAAAATAAACATGACATTAGCTATATTTTATAACATAACATGATAATATAAAACATAAAATAAAAGTGAAAACACATTAAAACTTATAAATAAAACTATGAAGTTTAATTATTATGACATACCAAAACATTAAAATAAAATAACAACAGAACAAGCATAATAATACGTAAAACTATAATAAAACTAGGAATTTAAGATATTATATAAAAAAACTTTAAAACATGAAATAACAAGCATAAAATATAAATAAACTTAGGCATTTTGAATAATAAACTACCCTAAAAATGATGACTAAAACAAGTCATCACTTGTTCTCTCCTTCTGGTGGTTGCCGGGCGGTTAGCCTTCTTGTCTAACCGCAAGGCCTGTTCGGCTTGTTTTTATGTTAAACCGCTTATACCTGTAATTATTTAGTCCCACATTGCTTATTTGTAATCTATCTCATCTCTTCATTCTATAAAAGGGAGGTCATACCTTTGTAATACCTTACCTTTTTTGATAATAAAAATTCCTGTTATTCCAATTTCTAGTTTCTTCTTGTCTGTTCGCACATGGTATCAGAGGGAGGTTGCGATCCTCTGACCTGTGGGTTATGGGCCCACCACGCTTCCACTACGATGTTGTTTCCTAACACTCGCTTGCTTCTGTTTTTTCCTATGATCATCTTACCCCTTCTCTGCAGCTGATAACCAACACTCGCTTGCTATTATTGTTTCCTATGATCATCTTACCCCTTCTCGCAAGGCTTTTGCACTGGCTATATCTGCGACTACAACCCCCTATTCCTACCAGGAGGCCATTAATATTCCTCATTGGAAGGCTGCATGGATGAGGAGATTGCTACTCTCACTGAACGGGGTACATGGACCCTTATTCCTCCTCTCTTCAGCACAGATGTTGTTGGCTGTCGCTGGGTCTTTATGGTGAAGTTTAGTCCAGACGGTAGTGTGGATCGTTACAAGGCTTGTCTTGTTGCCAAAGGCTTTACCCAGACTTATTGTGTTGACTATTTTGACACCTCTCTAATTGCTCGTCTCAACACTATCATGGTCCTCCTCTCTGTGGATGTCAACAGGGATTGGCTCATTTCCCAACTGGATGTAAGGAATGCCTTTCTATATGGGGATCTTCAGGATATTGTCTACATGGAGCAACCTCTAGGGTATGTTACTCAGGGGGAGACACAGTTATGCCAGCTAAAGAAGGCTATCTATGGCCTAAAAAAAAGCCTCGGGCTTGGTTTGACAAGTTTAGCTGGATTGTGGCGCCCGTGGGTTTTACGAGAAGTTCTGATGATCACTCTTTATTCGTTCGCAAAACCTCTCTGGGTCTGGTGGTTCTTGCGGTTTATGTAGATGATATTCTTCTCATTGGAGATGACCAGGCTGGGATAACCTTGACAAAGAAGCATCTTCGTCAATACCTGGTCACAAAGGATATAGGCTCTCCAAAATACTTTCTGGGGATAGAAATCTCTCGGAAGCCCAATTCCTTAGTCCTCTCCAAACGCAAGTATGCTCTTGATTTTCTAAAAGAGGTAGGGTTGACTGCGGCTAAACCTGCCTAATGCGCCATTGAGACTGGAGAAGATAAAACATGGACGGATGACTCTCCTCCTCTTTCAGATGTTACGAGGTACATACGTCTGGTTGGTAAACTTATATATCTCACGGTGACCAGACCCAACATCTCCTATATTGTAGGCAAGGTTAGCCAATTCATGAAAGCTCCTAGGGAGTGCCATCTACAGTCTGCCCTAAGGATATTGGAGTATGTTAAATCAGCGCCTATAAAAGGACTACTCTTTCATAAGAATGGTCATTTGAGGGTTGAAGCGTACTCAGATTCGAGCTATGTGATGACAAAGGAGACCGCAAGTCAACATCGTGATTTTGCTCTATTGTGAGGGGGAAACCTTATGAGCTGGAAGAGCAAGAAATAGTCTGTCGTCTCCAGGTCCAGTACAGAAGCAGAATATCAAAGTATGGCGTCGACCACATGTGAGTTGAAGTGGTTACGGGCTCTCATGTTTGACTTAGGAGAGGTCTACTACCATCCTCTACCTATGTTTTGTGATAACAAGGCCGTTATATACATCTCCAAAAATCCGGTCTTCCATGAGAGAACAAAGCACATTGAAGTCAACTGCCACTTTATTCGGGAAGAGATTTTGAAGGAATAAATTTGTACTCCGTTCGTCACCTCCGATAAAGAGTTGGCTGATATTTTCACCAAGCCGGTGTCCGCCTCCTTTCTTCACATTTGCGACAAGCTGGACATGATTGATATATATGCTCCAGCTTGAGGGGGAGTGGTGCAGTATGGAGAACGGGCAGTCTGGCGGTCTGGATCTAGCAGATTAGGGACCGCGTGGTCTGAAGGTTTCTCTCCATCAGTTTGGTAGCCAGACTATTGCTAGTTGGTGTCCGGGAGATCAAAAAAATTATCTCAGGCGACTTGGAGACACGACAGTCTGGTGGTCTCTTATGGCGGCTTGTTCTCTCCTTCTGGTGGTTCCCGGGCGGTTAGCCTTCTCGTCTAACCGCGCGGCCTATTCGGCTTTTATGTTAAACCGTTTATACCTGTAATTATTTAGTCTCACATTGCTTATTTGTAATCTCTCTCATCTCCTCCATTTTATAAAAAGAAGGTCATACCTTTGTAATACCTTACCTTTTTGGATAATAAAAATTTTTGTTATTCCAATTTTCGGTTTATTCTTGTCTGTTCGCACAATATATACTAGCATCTTCGATCAGTCTTCGTCCATTCTCGATGCATCGCAGCGGGCTTCGCCCGCTTGGCATTCAAGCGGGCTTTGCCCTCCCCCGGTAGTTATTTAAAATTTTATTTATTAGAAATTTTAATAATTTTATTAATTATTTAAAGAATATGTTGGGAATTGTCACCACAACACCTCAGATTTGTAGGAAGTTAGACCTTGAACTAAGATGAATTAAGTTGTATTTGATATTGTGTTTGAGTTGTATGTATGCAGGACCTTATTTCCAAGTGTAGACAAATGTCAGTCTATAGTGGGTCACCAAACACAGGACCATACAATATAATTCCTCATTGTTTTATCCAAGGTGTTGACTCATGTATACTATTGGAATACACTTCATCTACATGCATTTGGACTTATGGACTATGGAGTATTGAAGATTATTTATGTCTAGAATTTTTCTAAGTCCACATACTCGAGTAGTATCCTTCACATACTCGAGTGAGTGACTTAGTACTCGAGTAGATCCTTGGACATACTCGAGAAGACTCTGTATACTCGAGTATATGAGCTTATACTCGAGTAGATTTTCTTTTACTCGAGTAGGTGATATCTTATACTCGAGTTGATGGTTAGTCACTCGAGTAGGTTATGTATTATACTCGAGTAGAGCTTTCTGTATTCAGGATGAACTTTTCCAAGTCCACATACTCGAGTACTTCCCTGATATACTCGAGTAAGTGACTTAGTACTCGAGTAGATTGGTTTAAAGACTCGAGTAGTTTTCTAGTTACTTGAGTAGGTGTTCTGTGTATACTCGAGTAGTTTCTCTAAGTCACTCGAGTAGTTTTTCCTAAGATACTCGAGTAGTTTCTCTCATTGTACTCGAGTATATTCATCTCTTATCTACTCGAGTAGCAGACCTCTTATACTTAGGTATATCGTTTCTCTCGAGTATATTGGTTCAGATTTCCTGGAATATTTCTAAGTCCAGATTTAACGGGTATTTTGAATTACTATTTTCTGATTGGTCCACGTGTCGTCATTAAAGATTATTATGACCGTTGAACCTCGCCTATAAATAGGTCCTTTCCGATTTGAACTATGAACAATTTTTTTTAAAAGGATACAGAGATTACTAAGAAAAAAATTCTGAAAACCTAATTCTCTCGGCCGCCATTACTGGTTTCGGAAAGAACTCTGGATCGTTATTCTCTCAGCCGCTACTGCCGATCTCTAACTCTCAAGCAATCCAGACTCAAGAAGAATCATCCGATCACTTCGTGCTTCATCGATCTCTGATATTTTTATTTGATCGTTGTGATTCCAGATCTCAGATCCGTGGATTTCTGTCAAGTCTTCTTCAGCATTTTCTGTCCAAGCCGAAAGCTCTCAATGAAGAATACAAAGACAAAGATCCAGATCTGTGTTATTTTGTTTGTATTTTTTCCTCAAACAATTTTCTTTGTAGGAGATTTATCTCCGAGTGGTAGGAAGTTCTATCTTCCAAGTGTAGATCTGTTTGGGATCGAGTTTTGTATGAACGTGGTTCCGAGGTGTAGGATTGGTTTGCAATCCGAGATAGTGGAGTAGCCGAGTCTAGTGATTTGCTAGATCGGTGAGGAAAGTGGACGTACCCAAGATCAGGGAACCACTATAAATCTCTTGTCGTCTGTGTGATTGCTTGCTTACTTATTTGTGCTAGTTATTAAATTTTTTATTTTGCATTAGACGCATATCTCACCTATTCACCCCCCTCTAGGTGATTTAGGTAGACAACTTATATCATTCAGAATATAATTAAATTATAAAATAAAAAAACTAAAAACAAATCCGTGAAAACGGGTTACTCATTAAATTATAAAATAAAAAATCAAATTAAAAAATTAAAAACTAATGTCGCGAAAACCCGTTCCGCTTCTGCCGATGCCGCCTGCTTCCGTGCCCGCGGATGTCGCCGTTGGCGGCCTGCCCGACACCCACCGGGGGATTCACGGGCCTCTAGCGAACCCGGCCGGGTGTTTTCCAGCGGAGAGCAGGGAGGGCTGTCTCCGGCGGTGGCCTTGCCCGCTAGCCCTAAAACTTAAGCTTACGGGCAAGGCCACCGCCGGCCCTACCCGTTCGCCGCCAGACAACCAACGGTGAGCTCGTTGGGGGCCCACAAACCACCGGTGGGGTCTGGTCAGGCCGCCGACAATGGCGTGGTGAAGCCGTGAAGGCGCAGGTGGGCGGAAAAGATGTATCGGGATTTATGGATGTTGGAAAATCCTATTACTGATTTGGGTAAAGATCACTATGTCCTTAGGAATGTGTCTTGACCTCATTGTATAGATTTAAAGGTCAAAACTAGAATAGGTCTAAGGTTTAGAACTTAGGTTTGAAAGCTGCCCCCAAGACCTCCTAGATTAGATTACAAGTGTAGAAAGACTCAGGCAATTATCGTCGAGCTCAGATCGACGAGGCATCGAACTCAGTTCGACTATCTCTGAGCTCAGTTCAACGAGTCGTCGAACTCGGTTCGACGATCTTCGAGCTCAGATCAATGTTTCTGTCTCTAGCCAAAATCCTGATCTCTGAGCTCAGGTCGACGATAGTCGAGCTCAGATCGACGATTTATTTTTCAAGTCAAGTTCCAGTCTCCGAGATCAGGTCGACGGTAGTCGAGCTAGGTTCGACGGTACTCGAGCTCAGATCGACGATTTTCTTGAGAGATCGATGATTTCAGGATTTCAAATTCAGTCAGTTATGGAATTCAAATTTATTCATATCCAGCATTTAATGCAAAGGATTTTGTAGCCGTTTCAATCAATCTGGAGCAAGATTCAAGGAGACTAAAAGGAGAATATTTCTTAAGACTTTCCTCCAGAGACAGATATCAATTAAGGAAGTCATTTATGACTGGATAACGGCTATCTAGAAGATTGGATTTCAATATATCATTTTCAGACAATAGAGACAGACATCAAGAACAGCATACAACAAGAGAAAAACTAAGAACAACATCTGAGATCTGTGAGACACACACAAGAACTATAGAATTACAGTATCTCATTTCTGATTCAAGTTTTTCAAGGCTTCATCAATCAAGACTCCAAACATATCACATTTCAGTCATTGCTGAAATTATCTTTTGCTGGAGATCTCATCTTCTGAAGGCCTATCACCCTGTGCAAAGCTTCTTCTCTTGAACAACTACAAATCTCAGGGGGAGCTTTGACAAAATCAATCCACTAGTCTTCTCTTTGACTGTTGATAGAGAAGAACAACTACACTTTCTTTTTCTTTTATTCTACTATAAAAGGGTTACTCAAAACTCCCTTCAAAAGTTTTGTGTTTGGTTTCTGAGACCTTGTCAAAACTCAGTGGTGGCAAGACACCTGATCAAAAATCTAGTTTTGTTTTTGAGCACCTTATCAAAAGCTCATTGGTGTCCAGGACACCTGATCAACTATTCCTGCAGTGGATTCCTACCTAGGGTGGTAGAAGAGTGGATGTACCCAGGTTGATTGGGGACCACTATAGATCCTTATGTCGTCTGGTTGTTTGTGTTTTATTTGCTGTGTGTTGTGATTTTGTTTCTTGCTTTACTTTGTTTTTATTTACTGCAAGCACAATACATTATAAATAAATTAAGTCTTCCACTGCAAATTAATTTTTAATTTGCAAAATTTTTTTAATATACTCTATTCACCCCCCCCCCCTCTAGAGTAAAAGTAGATCTTACCCTCACTTTCAATTGGTATCAGAGCCAGGTTGGTTATTCAACAACTAAACCATCATCAGGTTGGTTATTCCTATAGGCTAACACCTGAACCAAAAGATCTATGATAAGATCAATCCTTAATAGAGGGTTATTATTTTTATTATAATTATTTTCATATAAATCCATGGCACAGAACAAAGACTATGCAAGCACCAGACCTCCAGTGTGCAATCTTTCTAAGTTTGTACTTTGGAAGGTAAGGATTAAATTATACATGAATTCTATTGATGAGGATATCTATAATTCTATTTTGACAGTGTGTCCAAGACCTCCAAAAAGTACAAGTGTTGTTCCACCCCCTTCAGGAACAGATGCAGAAATCAAAAAGTGGAAAGTTGCTGATGCTAAGGCAATGAACATATTGGCTAAGACTATGTCTGATGACATATTTCAAAAAGTGGCTGAATGCAACTCAGCAAAAGAAATATGGGACAAGCTATCTGAGCTTGTGTCAGGATCTGCTGATGAAAGAAAAGACAGATGATCCCATCTCATAACCCAGTATGAGAATTTCAAGAAGGGAGAAACTGAGCTAGTTGCTGACATGTATAACAGAATCAATCTAATTGTCAATGAACTGAAAACTTTGGATAAGGAGATCTCATTGACTGAACTCAATGATAAGATCCTAATGTGCTTCCCCAGCACTTGGGACTCAAGGATCTAGCCAATCAAGGATGCCAGAAGCTTGAATGAGATCACCACTGAAGCTCTATTGGGCAAGCTCAAGTCTTATGAGTTGCTCATCAAAAATAGAGAGGAAGAGCAAAAGACAGCTTCTCCAGCAACAAGGAAGGAGAAGACAATTGCTTTCAAAGCTATAGAAGAACATCTTGAAGACAAGGTCACAGGCAATGAAGAGTTAATGAGCCTACTAGCCAAAAGATTCTACAAGATGGCTAGAAAAGACTTCAGGAAAAGGTCATCCAGAGACAAGGAAAAGCCAAGGTATGGCAAGTCCAGTAATAAAGAAATTATTTGTTTTGGATGAAGGAAACAAGGCCACATTGTGCCTGACTGTCCAGAAAACCAAAGTAAGGACAAGAAAGATAAGAAAGATAGGAGAAGAGACAAAGACTTCAGGAGAAACAACAATGATAAATCCTCCTCCAGCAAGAACAAACACACCCGGAAAGGATTTGTAGCTGAAACCTGGAGTTAGACTGAAGAAGAATCAGAGGCTTCATCAAGCTCAAGTGATGATGAAGATGATGCCCAAGAGAAGGAGTTCTGCATGATGGCTATCAATTCCTCTCAACATAATTCTGATGCAAAACAAGAGTCAGAATCTGAATCTGAACATGAAGCTGAAGAAGATCAGGTAATAGATTCTTTTGATTTTGATTCAGAGGACTTTAAATTTGAATTTAAGGCACTATGTTTAGACCTACTCAAGTCTGAGAAAGAGATTATCTCTCTCAGAAATCAACTATCTGAACATAGCGCTTTAAAATCAGATAACCTCAAACTCTCTGAAGAGTTAAAATGATGTAGGGAGGAGATAGCTTCACTGAAAAGTGAACTATCTCAGGCAAAGAAGTTTGAAGAATCCCTTAATGGGAGAAGCATCAGACTGATGGACATCACAAGCATAGTGAATTCAAGACTTAATAGTACACTGGGCTTGGGTGCTTCATCCAGCCAACCTATAATATTAACAACCCCAATCAAATTTATCTCAGATAAAGGAAAGGGAGTTGTAGAGGTAGCTAGGAAGAATTATGATATTCCTAAGAAAAACAAGGTTCAACGGAAAACGTCGAACAGAGCTCGATGATCGCCGAACGGAGCTCAGCGATCTCAAGCTGAATCGTCGAACTCAGGTCGACGATCGCTAAACTCTGAACTCAGACAAAGTCGATCTTCGAACGGAGCTCGACGATCTGACAAAACATCGTCGAACTAAGCTCAGAGATTGTCGAACAGAGATCAGAGCTTTGAACAAGTTTTTAAGTGTAAATCAAAATTCAATTCTAGAGGTCCTACATCCCAAGGCTTCAACCCTTATGCTGAATGGATAATACCTCCTAGGAGATATCATCTTGAAGGTTATAAGAGTCAACCAGGGATGTCTTTTATTTCAAATTTTAAAGGTTATCAACCTAGGCCCAAGGTAAACTGGGTCAAAAACAAATAAATTGTTATATGTGCAGGTGAAGACCTATCCAACAATAAACCAACAATGGTATCTGGATAGTGGGTGCTCAAAGCACATGATAGGGAGCAAGGATAATATTGCATCCTTCAAAGCCAAGCTTGGACCCAAAGTTATATTTGGAGACTCAAACTTTGGACAGACCAAGGGATATGGTGCAGTCCAAATAGGGTCAGTCACATTCAAGAAGGTGGATTATGTGAAAGGACTGAAGAAAAACTTAATCAGCATCAGTCAACTATGTGATGAAGGCTACCAGGTGGCATTCAACAAATCCTCATGCAAAATCAATTCAGAGGACAACACAACTGTGTTGACAGGTAAAAGGAAAGGTAACATCTACCTTGTAGATTTTCATTCAACTAAGGTAAATATCTTCTTGTTCAACTCTGTTAGTAAACCAAATGAACTATGGCATAATATATTAGGACATGTAAACCTTAGAACCATTGCTAGTCTATCCAAGGATATCCTTGTTAGAGGACTACCTTCTGGCCCCTACAAGAAGGAAGGACTTTGCAGGGCTTGTCAATTAGGCAAGCAAACTAAAAATAGTTTTAAGTCACTTAATAAGCGTGATTCACCTAGGATCTTGTATCTGTTACACATGGATCTTTTTGGACCCATTACAGTACAAATCCTAGGAGGGAATCTTACACTTTAGTAGTTATAGATGACTTCTCTAGATTCACATGGGTGTTCTTTCTGAGGAAAAAGTTTGATAACTTTATGTGTTTGACAGAGTTTCTCAAATGCATACAGATTGAGTTCAATACTCACATTGCCCTGATCAGAAGTGATCATAGGACAGAGTTTGATTCTCTTCTTATGCAAGAGTTCTGTCAGAGTGAAGGGATCAGGCACACTTTCTCAGCTCCTAGAACTCCTCAAAAAAATGGGGTAGCTGAAAGGAAAAATAGAACCCTTATTGAATCTGCTACTACATTGTTAACAGATGCTCACCTTACTCTATCCTTTTGGGCAGAGGCAGTGAACACCTCAAACTATGTGTTGAATAGAAGTTTGATACATAAGCTAAAGGGCAAGACTCCCTATGAATTACTCAAATGGAAGAAACCTAAAGTAGACTATTTCAAAATTTTTGGTTGTATTTGTTACATACACAATAATGACAAGAAATACATAGCAAAATTTCAAGCCAAAGCAGATGAAGGAGTGTTTCTGGGATACTCCATGATCAGTAAGGCTTATAGGGTGTATAAAAAATCTTCTCTTAAAATTTAAGAATCTGTAAATGTATCTTTTGATGAAACTAACATGTCTTATAAGGAGAAGAATACTTCTACCATAGAACCTTTGCAGGTACATTCTCTTTCAGAAAATTTGAACAGGTTACACATTATAGAAGAGGATACAACACCTTCACCTATCCAACAAAAAGATGAAAGCAGTGAAGATGAATAAGACACTCAACATCTTGGTGAGAACCACATTGAAGAGCAAGTTGTTGTTCCAATAGAGGAATCAACAACACAGGTTGGTGAACAATCAACACCCCCTATTGATTTAGTAACATCAAGAGATCATCTAATCTCCCAAGTGATTGGAGGCATCTCAGCTGGTGTGCAAACCAGAAATTAGGTCAACCAAAACCTGATGCACACCTGCTTTCTATCTCAAATTGAGCCTCAATCCATGCAAGATGCAGAACAAGATCAACACTGGATCATTGCAATGCAAGAGGAGTTACATCAATTTGAAAGAAACAAAGTTTGGGAGCTAGTGCCAAGGCCAAAGGATCATTCCACTGTTGGAACTAAATGGGTGTTCAGGAACAAATTGGATGATCAAGGAATTATTGTAAGGAACAAGGCAAGGCTAGTTGCACAAGGATACTCTCAAGAAGAAGGAATAGATTATGACCAGACCTTTGCACCAGTTACAAGGTTAGAGGCCATAAGAATATTCCTAGCCTATGCAGCTCACAAGAGATTCAAAGTTTATCAAATGGATGTGAAGAGTGCATTTCTCAATGGAGATATCAAGGAAGAAGTCAATGTCAGACAACCCCCAGGTTTTATCTCTCCAACTCATCCTGATTATGTTTTTAAATTGCATAAAGCATTATATGGTCTCAAGCAAACTCCTAGAGCATGGTATGAGACCTTAGCATGCTTTCTTTTGAAAAATGAGTTTATATGGGGTAGAGTAGACCAAACTCTTTTTATTAAAACCCATAGGTCCAATATCCTACTAGTACAAATTAATGTAGATGACATTTTTTTTGGATCTACTGATTCAAATTTGTGCAAAAGGTTCTCTAACCTAATGCAATCAAAATTTGAAATGAGTAGCATGGGTGAGCTTTCCTTCTTTCTAGGATTGCAAGTCAAATAGCATGTTGATGGCATATTTCATTTCTCAAACCAAGTATGCAAAAGAATTGGTTAAGAAATTTGGTATGTCTGAAGCATCCTCTATGAAAACACATATGCCTACTAATGTTGTATTAGATACTGATGAACATCAGAAACCTATTGATCAGATAACATATAGAGCAATGATTGGCTCTTTATTGTACCTTACAGCTAGTAGACCTGACATAATGTTTGCTACATGCATATGTGCTAGATTCCAAATAAGCCCTAGAGAGTCACACCTAATATTAGTAAAAAGGATTCTTAGGTATGTGAAAAGTTGTCCAAATCTAGGTCTCTGGTATCAATCACACACAACGGGGTTGGTAATCGATATGGAGGAGAGGAGCTTGAGCATGAACTTAGACTACGATAACTCCATGACTCGAGGACTTCTATCAATGCTGAGGTCATTTGCCCTGTTACTTAAGAGATAGCCAAAGAGTTAGATGTATCAACCTTTTTGATGATGAAGGAAACTTCTAAAGAGATGACGATCTTCTCTCCATCAAGTTGGTAGGTTGGCAACCAGACCTGTTCCTAATAGTTCCTCAAGTTAGAGGAGAGATGTAATCGGGGGTAGCTTGGCTGACATATAAGGGGCGAGCTGATCTCGACCGTCAATGCATGGGCTCGGTCTTACAAGAACACTTAAATCCCAAAGCATCGTCCGCCCTGGGCTTTTTAGGAGAATCAGGTCGAAGGCTCATTTCCCAACTCAATCATGGAGATCCATCATTCTCTGGTAGGTCGCGTCTGCATTCTTAAGCCCAAAGTGCATCATCTTATACCTGTAGCATCCATCGCTTGTCATGAAAGAGATGTTGCGGCAGTCGGGGGGATGCATCTAGATCTATTGATACCCTAAAAACATTAATGAAACTCATCACAGAAAACCCGACAGCTGGATCAACCAGCGCATCGATTTGAGGTGAGGGGTAACAATCCTTCGAGCAGGCTTTATTTAACATTAAAAAGTTAATATAAAGTCTCTAGCCCCTTCTGGTTTCTTAACCATTACAATATTGGAGTCCCAGCTAGGATACTAGATCTCCGAAATAAAACCTAACTCTAGTAGCTTCTCCACCTCCTCTCAGATTGGTTCGACCAACATGGTGGCACTCTTCCTTTGCTGCTAACGGACATAGGCAACTTTGGGATTCAAGTTGAGGCGATGGCAGACAATATCAACATCGATCACTAACATCTCTGTGGCACTCCAAGTGAAGATGTCCACATTCTCCTGCAGGCATACGACAATCTCCAACTTCTCGTCTAGCATCAGAGATCCTCTGATCTTCAACAGCCCTAACTCTCCTCTCTAGGAGATCACCTCCATCTCCTCCAGCTCCTCGGCCGCTCTCAGCCCTTCCTCCTTTTCCAACACCGTCTCAAGCCTCTCTGCGTCCTCCATCCAGTTTATGGTACTGACGATGTTCAGGTATCACTCCCTGACAGCCTTCAGATCGCACTTTGATACACACCTGAACATCTCCCCAATAGTGTTTAAAGCACTGATGATATGACCATGGAAGCTCCTTGAAGTAGTTGATGAGGGGTCGCCCAAAAATGACTTTGTAATAGCTTGGGTCATCAACAATGATGAACCAACATCAGATCGAAGTACCGCCAAAGGTTACTAGAAGGTCCACTCCTCCCTCCACCGCTTCTCTCCAGATAAGCCAAAGTGGGGTCCGTCCGAAGCTTGGATCCTGGACACTTCCACCTACAACCCGACGAAGGTTCTCTTAAAAATGACATTCACCAAACTCCCATTGTCGATCAGGATTCGATTGACGTTGAAGTCCTCGATGGCGGCTTGGATGACAAGTGCATCGTGAAAAGGATTTTAATTCCCCAGCATGTCCTCCTCAGAGAAAGTTATCTCGTCCAACGGTGATAGAACTTGAGAGGTCGAGTCCACGCTCTTCCGATAAATCTGATGAAGACTCTCCTTGTGGGAAGCTCCAAGCCCCGCTCCTCCATTGATCACTCCAACCTGCTTATCTCCTGGGTCGTGGACCACTTCTCTGCGACCTCCCATGTAACGCCCCGTTTTTTCAGCGATTATTTTTATTCTCGTTTGGCGTTACGATGACGTGTTTCCGTGGCTTGTGCCATTTGTGGAGTGTGGTTTAGCTCCTTAGATCTGAGTGCCCTATTCTGTAGCCTGTTGGCAAGATCTCCCTAGCAAGCCGAGTCATTTTGGGTGACCCGGTGTGGCCACTAGGGGGGATGTTGGTGTTTGGCTTTATTTGGGTATAACTCGAGTTCTGTTCGTCGAAAATTTATTTCGACTTCGCCGTTGTGTTCGTAGCGTGGATATTTAGCTACGGTGCGAATTTCGTCGAATTCTGAGGTAGTTCGGTTTTCGCGTCGATTTGGTGCTTTATGTAATTTTGTAATTAATTATATAATTATATAATTATATATATATATATATAGAGAGAGAGAGAGAGAGAGAATAAAACCCCCGATTCATCTTCTTCCCCGCTTGAAACCGCCGGCCCGGTACGAGAGAACGGAGAAACCGCCTACCCTTCAGACGCCGATTCCCGGAGCGTTTGTGGACGGAATTCGATTCCGAGAGTGGATTCAGATTGCTCTCGTCAAGACCTTCATTCCTGCGGTAAGAAATTCGATTTTCGTGGAGTTTTGGGAGGATTGGAATTTCCGGTTTTGGAAGTTTTCCGCCATTAATGGCCGAGTTTTGTTCTAGGTGTTGCGGCCGTTTTGATCCGTGCGAAGAGGAGGAAAGCAGTCCAAAGCTTCGCTGAGATTTGAGGCAAGTGGTATTCTTGCCCTTGCCAAGTTTTCTTTTCGATTTTCTTGCTGAAATTGAAATCCCGGTTAGCCCAGGTTAGAGGCCTTGTTGTTCTCATTTTCTTGCTAACTATAGGGCTTAGTTCTTCCTACTGAAACCCCCCTATTTTGTGATGTTTGGAATCCAAATTGTCGGCGTGGAGCCGTTGTTTTCCTTTATTTTGATTGTTGCTCTGGTTCGGGTGTAGCCAAGAGGGAGAGTTAGGAGGGGGGGTGTGGTTGCCGATTTTTTCGTTAAGGTATCACTCGAATGATTTGGCATAGCTCGTATGGTAGTGGTGCGCGACGTTGATAGTTGTCTGCTGCTACTGAAGTGGCGTGAGTCGTGTGCGCGTTCCGGTGTCGTTCTGGAAATTCCAAATGATACAGGTTGGCCGCGCACGGTCATCAACCGTTAGGGCGCACGACCACTGGTCGTGTGCCTCTGCTCGTGCGCGGCTGTCTTTCAGTTTCCAAAGTTCTGTCTCGGAAAATCGCACGAGCGCTGGCAACAGTGTGCACGACCAGTGGTCGTGCGACACTGATCGTGCGCAGTTGCTAGGTTTTCTGTCAGGTTTTCCAGGTTCGCTTCGCACGATCATCAGCCGATGAGTGCGCACGACCACTGATCGTGCGTCACTGATCGTGCGCTTTGTATATTTTCTTTTGCTAGGCGAATTTAGATGGTTTCGAGTGCGGGAGTTTAGATACTCAAGTGGCAGGCAACTACTCGAGTTCTGGATCTTCTGCCTTGGTCGTTCGACTGTCGTCGAGCTCCGTATTCTTTAGTGGGCTTGTGGGTAGTGGTATTATTTTGGCGGCGAGGGAGGCTAGCTCACTCAACGCCAAAGTTTAGGTAGGCACTGAGTGGGTTTCACTCAACGCCTAGTCGTGTTGGTTTATTTCAACACTCTTCCTTTACCTTGTATTTCGTTTCCGAGTGGATTTCCAGTTGTATTTTCTGGGTTTTCCTTGTCGGCCGTTTCCTTTATTTTCCTAAAGGCCGAATCGTGGGTCGTGGTTAGTAGTGGTGGTTGTAGCTCTTTATGGGGGTGGAGTTGTGTGATATAGCCAAGGCCACCCATGTTTTCTTGCTCCAGGTACGGGCTGGGCATGTCGGGTGGAAGGTCCCTTGTGTTTTCACGTGTTGACCCTCGAGCTTTTGACTTGGACATGGTGGATTGGGGGACTGCGTTTGCCTTCGATCCGGTTCCTCGTTGTTGTTTTTGCTACTATCACTTCCCACAGTTTAGGGTGTTAGAAGTTTCTTCTTTGGTAGTTTGCAACATTCTGGCTCTTGGTAGCCTAGTAGGCCCTGCAGGATGTGCTTCCTGGGCTGGGTCGTTGCTGTTGCTTTGCACGTTGTGCATTTCTTGTGGTCCTGTTTTGGATAGTTGTGACTCTTTCTACTGCATGTTTTTCTGTTACTTTGTCCTTTGGTTGACTCTTTCATGCAGTTTTTCTTTGTTTAGCTTGCTGAGGTATTCTGTTTTCTTTGGAATACCCCAGGTTCTGAGCTGTAGCCAGTCTGGTGGCTAGTTGGAGGTGGTGTTGTTGGTGGACTCCCGGACCTTGGAGTTCTGTTTACCTTGTTAGTGAGGTTGTTTTCAGTACTCTCTTACAGACATATATTTGTGCTAGTGGGTTTGTGTCAGGTTGTTGGCGCCCACTGGTAGTTTTACCTTGTACTAGATATATATACTATTGCTGCTACCATTTTCTGGAGATAGTCTACTTGCTCTGAGAAGGTTTTATGCTAGGTTGCTAGTTATTTTTAAACTATAATTGTTATTATAAATAAAGCTCATGATCAGCATGTTTTATAAAGCGTAATCACTATTTTCCAAATCACGTATAAAGATCGTTTTCTTATATATTATATAAATTAAATGTAGGGTCTTGCATAGCATGAGCGGTTCTCTTGGGACCCTTATGTGCTCCTTAGAATGTCAAAACTAAATAAAGTATTTTTCCGCAGCGTATAAATATAATTTTTCTTTCGTGGACTAGGTGATCCACTGAGCCGAGGGATACAGACTCTAATTATAACTGATTTTCTAATCATTAATCACATGATTTTCTTTCATTAAGTTGGTAGTTGGTTTTGCCTGAGCGTCAGCAGTTATCCCCTGCTTGACGTGGCATCATGACGCGTGTTTTCTCTTACTCTGATAATTCTTAATTCGGAGAAAATGCGAGTTGTGACAGTTGGTATCAGAGGGAGGTTGCTTGACAAGTTAGTTGAGCAACCTTCCTTGGATGCTTTTAGTAGTTCAGCATCATGTCATTCACACACCGATATGTCATCAGCACGTCTTGGCAAAAGCACGAACACTACACTCATAGCATAACATGAAGTATACGGGGCATATTATGTAGTATGGGATGCATAATATGTGTTCGTATATGGATCCACCATAGGGGCTACATGTGAGGGTTATGTAGTATGGGATGCATAACCTCACCACATGACTGCGACTAGCACGTTTCTTTTTCGTTGCATGGAAATGTTATGTAGTATGGGATGCATAACATTTTCATGCGTACGCCGCTCATAACATGCGTTAGGGCCTTTTTTTAGAATGCATAGCACAATCATGCATATCATATCATTGCATAAGCACAACGCGCCGAGCTAAAGATTTGCAGGATGACATATGTACACACATGAGTTTTCAAATTAACATAAGTTCATGCATCCGATCTAGGCACAAGAGTTAGTAAGGTGGTGGTTAACCATCCTAGGTTAGGGCATATCATCTAATTATTGTGAAGAAGATAAACTCTCAGAGCAAGTTTAGCAGCTTTAAGTCTATATCTACATATGTATTGTCTGTACTGGTAATTGGTTCTAGTCGTGGGATTTGGATCTGATTTGCGTTGTAATGATTTTTAGGATGGCTAGGCGTCCTGCGACTCGATCAACTCCCCTGTCTGAGGGTGAATCTTCTGGAGCTCAGAACGATGCGGTGATCGAGAGTCTGCGTCAGAATAGCGAAGCTATGGGCAGGCAGTTGGAGGAGGTGGAAGCCCAGATTTAGTCTTTGGTGGAAGTTGTGGCAGGGCAGGCTCAGGGTGCGCAAGTTCCTGCTGGGGGGTTAGCTGTTCCTCCTCCTCCTGCACCCTTGAGGCCTCCAGTGGTGGTGCCAGCAGAGATGGCCTTCATCTCGCAGTTTCAGAGGCTGAGCCCTCCCACTTATGATGGGAAGGCAGATTTCATGGTGATAGACGACTGGCTGATCTCCATGGAGGAGATGTTCTCGTACTCAGGGATTTCAGATGACCAGAGGGTGATGATAGCCGCCTTTCAGCTCAAAGGTTTGGCTAAGAGTTGGTGGCTGAGAGAGAAGGAGAGCTTGGTAGCCGGATGCTCGTGGGAGATGTTCAAGGAGATGCTGTTGAGGAAGTTCTTACCTTCGGTTGAGCGTGACCGCCTCATGAATGATTTCCTCTATCTGAAGCAAAGGCAGCTCACGGTGGGTGAGTATGAGGTAGAGTTTAGTAAGTTGAGCCGTTTTGCCCCTGGATTGGTCAGCATTGAGGCTGATCGAGTTAAGCGATTTCTTGGTGGTTTGAGGAGTGAGGTGCAGCAGTTGGCCAGTGCTTATGGGTCGGTGACTTATGCTGTAGTTGTAGAGGCTGCTCTTAAGGTTGAGGCCATTGAGACGGCGAAGAGTAGAGGCCAGCAGTTGAAGAAGGATAAGAGGAAGTTGGTAGAAGAGAAGAAACCCCTGGTACCCGATGCTGTTCCGGGAAAGAGGAGCAGGGTGGTGTGCAGTTTTTGTGGCCGGTCAGGCCATCCTGTCGAGAGGTGTTTCAAGAAGGCGACAGCTCAGAAGAAGGAGCAGGTTCATGCGATTCAGGGTGCTCCTAGGAGAGATGCCTCCTGTTCTGTTTGTAAGCGATCCGGCCATGATGCGGCCCAGTGTTGGACCAAGGATAAAGTCTGCTTTCAGTGTGGGCAGAAGGGTCACATCAAGTCGAGGTGTCCTCTGTTTCATCCAGCTCTTCCTGCAGTTCTGTTACAGGCTTTACCTCCACCTCAGCGTGTGGACAAGGGAAAAGGGAAGCTGAACGTGATTTCTTCCGAGGAGGCTCAGACTTCGACTCAGGTGATCTCAGGTTAGTTGTTTGTTGTTTTTCTTTCTAGCCTGGTAGTTTAGTTGCTAGATTATTTGCGGTACTGTTGTGCTAGTTCCTTAGCTTTGTGCGTTCCTATAGGGAAATTTAAGGTGAAGAACCGCTGGGCGCGTGTTCTGTTTGACTCCGGCGCTACCCACTCGTTCGTGGCTAGAGCCTTTGTGGAGCGTCATCGGTTGTCTCTAGATCGTGTTCGGGATTCCTTCTGTGTCAAGTTTCCCTCTGGTGAATCTGTGTTGTCAGATTTGGGTATTTTGGATTACCCGGTTTTGTTGGGGGATTTTCTTGCGAAGGCGGACCTGAAGATGATTGATCTAGAGGACTTCGATGTCATTTTGGGCATGGACTGGCTCTCTCGGTATGATGCGGTCATTCAGTGCAAAGGAAAGCGCTTGGACTTCATCAGGGACGACGGTCAGCCCGGCAGCGTGTATGCTGATCCGTGTCAGGATTCTCCTGTTCTCTCTGCGGTATGTGTTCAGAGATTATTTCTTTCTGATTGTTGTGTTTGTTTAGTCTCGGCGGTTGGAACCGTTGTTAGCGTGCCACGCTTGGAGGAGATTCCTATTGTTCGTGGTTTCGCCGATGTTTTTCCTGATGATCTTCCTGGTATCCCTCCTGAGCGGGATGCGGAGTTTGTTATTGATTTGGAGCTGGGTACGTGTCCTATTGCTAAGGCGTCGTACCGGATGGCCCCTCGTGAGCTAGAGGAGTTGCGAATTCAGTTAGATGAGTTGTTGGCTAAAGGTTTTATCAGGCAGAGTTCGTCGCCTTGGGGTGCTCCTGTTTTGTTCGTAAAGAAGAAAGATGGGTCGATGCGGCTTTACATCGACTATAGAGAGTTGAACAAGGTCACTATCAAGAACAGGTACCCTCTGCCGAGGATCGATGATTTATTTGACCAGTTGCGTGGTAGCACGGTGTTCTCCAAGATCGATCTTCGTTCGGGCTATCATCAGCTCAGGATCCGTGAGGCAGATATTCCACGGACTGCGTTTAGGTCGAGGCATGGACACTTTGAGTTTTTGGTGATGTCGTTTGGTTTGACCAACGCACCATCAGCTTTCATGGACATGATAAATCGGGTATTCAAGGATTTCCTAGACAAGTTCGTGGTGGTCTTCATTGATGACGTGTTGGTTTATTCTCGCAGTGCTGAGGAGCATGAGCAGCATTTGTGTCTGGTCCTATCAGAGTTGAGGAACCACAAGTTATTCGCCAAGTTGAGCAAGTGCGAATTTTGGTTGCCTCAGGTTTCTTTTCTAGGCCACGTGGTGAATAAGGATGGGATCTCGGTTGACCCAGAAAAGATTGCAGCAGTGATGGATTGGAGTAGGCCGAACACTCCTAAGGAGATCAGAAGTTTCTTAGGGTTGGCTGGCTATTACAGGAGATTTGTGGAGGGTTTCTCTTCTCTAGCCGCACCTTTGACCAAGCTGACTCAGAAGAATGTGGCTTTTGTTTGGAGCGAGAAGTGCGAAGAAGCTTTTCAGGAGTTAAAGAGGAGATTGTGTACTGCTCCCGTTCTGACCCTTCCTACTGAGGGCGTGGATTATGATGTGTATATGGATGCTTCGCATATAGGACTGGGATGCGTATTAATGCAGGATGGAAAAGTAATCGCTTATGGGTCAAGGCAGCTGAAGACTCATGAGAAGAATTATCCTACGCATGACCTTGAGTTTGCAGCGGTTATCTATGCGTTGAAGTTGTGGAGGCACTTACTTTATGGGGCTCAGTGCAAGATTTTTACTGACCATAAGAGCCTGAAGTACGTGTTCACGCAGAAGGAATTGAATCTGCGTCAGCGGCGGTGGCTTGAGTATGTGGCGGATTTTGACGTAGAAATCCAGTATCATCCGGGCAAGGCCAATGTGGTGGTCGATGCCCTGAGCCGAAAGACGGGGAAGATCTTTAACCTCTCCGCCGATCGGTTAGTTGAGGAGTTCCTCCTTATGGATATTTCAGTGGGATGCTGTGGGTTGCAGAGTAGTTTGTCAGTGGCAGAGCCGTCCTGGATTTCTTTGACTAGACTGCATCAGAAGGACGATCCGGACCTGTTGCACCTTTTTACCAGGACAGAGAAGGGAGAGTTGCCAGATTTTGCTATTGATGATGCGGGTACTTTGAAGTACCGCGGCAGGTTTTGCGTTCCCGCTGTTGGGGACATTAGAGGTATGATTTGCAGTGAGGCTCATGGTTCCAGCGTTGCCTACCATCCAGGATCTACGAAGATGTACCGTGACTTAAGGCAAATTACCTGGTGGTATGGTATGAAAGGAGATATAGCCTGATATGTTGCTGAGTGTCACACTTGCAAGCGTGTGAAGGCCGATCATGGAAGGCCTGGTGGTAAGTTGACTCCGTTAGAGATCCCGACTTGGAAGTGGGAGAGTATATCTATGGACTTCATTACGGGTTTGCCAAAATCCCCGAGAGGATTTGATTCTGTTTGGGTTATAGTGGATAGATTGACGAAGTGTGCTCACTTCGTGCCATATAAGATTGATTACCCGATGAAGAAGATAGCGGAGTTGTACTTGAATGAAGTCATCTGACTCCACGGTGTGCCGGTTAGCATCATTTCTGATCGAGACTCCCGGTTTACTTCTCGTTTTTGGCAGAGTCTGCAGGAGGGTTTGGGTACGGATCTGAGGTATTCTACTGCGTACCACCCTTAGACCAATGGGCAGACGGAGCGGGTCAATCAGATTATTGAGGATATGATTAGGTGCTATATTTTAGACCATGGTGGAGCGTGGGATGAGCGTCTGCGACTCATGGAATTTGCTTATAATAACAGTTATCAGGAAAGCTTGCAGATGGCTCCGTTCGAAGCTTTGTATGGGAGGCGCTGTAGGACTCCGTTGTTTTGGGTCGAGGCTGGTGAAAAGCCTTTGTTGGGTCCAGATGCTCTGGAAGAGATGGAAGTCGCCGTGAAGCTTATTCGTGAAAAGCTTCGTTTAGCTCAGGAGAGGTATGAAAAGAACGCCAGTCGGCGTAGGTCTGCTTTGGAGTTTATAGTAGGGGATCATGTATACCTCAAGGTTTCTCCAATGGTTGGTGTGAAGAGATTTGGTAAAAATCGGAAATTGGACCCAAGGTATGTGGGCCCGTTCGAGATTTTGGAGCGGATTGGTGTGTCTGCTTATAGATTGGATTTGCCAGCGAACTTCCCTGGTGTTCATAATGTTTTTCATGTTAGCCAATTGCGGAAGTGTGTGCGCAGCAGTGGGCAACTCTTGGATGTTGTGCCCTAGTTGGAGCCCAACCTCTCTTTTGTTGAGGTGCCAGTTCGTATTTTGGATTCTCAGGAGCGTGTGCTGCGAAAGAAGTCCATACCGATGGTGAAAGTTCTATGGAAAAATCAGGATTTGGAGAGCGCGACTTGGGAGCTAGAGTCGGCCGTGAGGAGGGCGTACCCTCACCTGTTTCTCTGATTTGATCGGTATGTTTCCCTTTGTAACTTCTGTTTGTTACTTTTCCGTCTTTAGTAGGAGGGTTGTGAGTAAAGTTTCGGGACGAAACTTTCTTTTAGGGGGAGTGACTGTAACGCCCCGTTTTTTCAGCGATTATTTTTATTCTCGTTTGGCATTACGATGACGCGTTTCCGTGGCTTGTGCCATTTGTGGAGTGTGGTTTAGCTCCTTAGAACTGAGTGCCCTATTCTGTAGCCTGTTGGCAAGATCTCCCTAGCAAGCCGAGTCGTTTTGGGTGACCCGGTGTGGCCTCTCGGGGGGATGTTGGTGTTTGGCTTTATTTGGGTATAACTCGAGTTCTGTTCGTCGAAAATTTATTTCGACTTTGCCGTTGTGTTCGTAGCGTGGATATTTAGCTACGGTGGGAATTTCGTCGAATTCTGAGGTAGTTCGGTTTTCGCGTCGATTTGGTGCTTTATGTAATTTTGTAATTAATTATATAATTATATAATTATATATATATATATAGAATAAAACCCCCGATTCATCTTCTTCCCCGCTTGAAACCGCCGGCCCGGTACGAGAGAACGGAGAAACCGCCTACCCTTCAGACGCCGATTCCCAGAGCGTTTGTGGACGGAATTCGATTCCGAGAGTGGATTCGGATTGCTCTCGTCAAGACCTTCATTCCTGCGGTAAGAAATTCGATTTTCGTGGAGTTTTGGGAGGATTGGAATTTCCGGTTTTGGAAGTTTTCCACCATTAATGGCCGAGTTTTGTTCTAGGTGTTGCGGCCGTTTTGATCCGTGCGAAGAGGAGGAAAGCAGTCCAAAGCTTCGCTGAGATTTGAGGCAAGTGGTATTCTTGCCCTTGCCAAGTTTTCTTTTCGATTTTCTTGCTGAAATTGAAATCCCGGTTAGCCCAGGTTAGAGGCCTTGTTGTTCTCATTTTCTTGCTAACTATAGGGCTTAGTTCTTCCTACTGAAACCCCCCTATTTTGTGATGTTTGGAATCCAAATTGTCGGCGTGGAGCCGTTGTTTTCCTTTATTTTGATTGTTGCTCTGGTTCGGGTGTAGCCAAGAGGGAGAGTTAGGAGGGGGGTGTGGTTGCCGATTTTTTCGTTAAGGTATCACTCGAATGATTTGGCATAGCTCGTATGGTAGTGGTGCGCGACGTTGATAGTTTTCTGCTGCTACTGTAGTGGCGTGAGTCGTGTGCGCGTTCCGGTGTCGTTCGGGAAATTCCAAACGGTACAGGTTGGCCGCGCACGGTCATCAACCGTTAGGGCGCACGACCACTGGTCGTGTGCCTCTGCTCGTGCGCGGCTGTCTTTCAGTTTCCAAAGTTCTGTCTCGGAAAATCGCACGAGCGCTGGCAACAGTGCGCACGACCAGTGGTCGTGCGACACTGATCGTGCGCAGTTGCTAGGTTTTCTGTCAGGTTTTCCAGGTTCGCTTCGCACGATCATCAGCTGATGAGTGCGCACGACCACTGATCGTGCGTCACTGATCGTGCGCTTTGTATATTTTCTTTTGCTAGGCAAATTTAGATGGTTTCGAGTGCGGGAGTTTAGATACTCAAGTGGCAGGCAACTACTCGAGTTCTGGATCTTCTACCTTGGTCGTTCGACTGTCGTCGAGCTCCGTATTCTTTAGTGGGCTTGTGGGTAGTGGTATTATTTTGGCGGCGAGTGAGGCTAGCTCACTCAACGCCAAAGTTTAGGTAGGCACTGAGTGGGTTTCACTCAACGCCTAGTCGTGTTGGTTTATTTCAACACTCTTCCTTTACCTTGTATTTCGTTTCCGAGTGGATTTCCAGTTGTATTTTCTGGGTTTTCCTTGTCGGCCGTTTCCTTTATTTTCCTAAAGGCCGAATCGTGGGTCGTGGTTAGTAGTGGTGGTTGTAGCTCTTTATGGGGGT
The DNA here is from genome assembly GCA_039513925.1 of Platanthera zijinensis. Lineage (NCBI taxonomy): Eukaryota > Viridiplantae > Streptophyta > Magnoliopsida > Asparagales > Orchidaceae > Platanthera > Platanthera zijinensis. The sequence goes on from CM077082.1 coordinate 177,442,960, forward strand.
GGAGTTGTGTGATATAGCCAAGGCCACCCATGTTTTCTTGCTCCAGGTACGGGCTGGGCATGTCGGGTGGAAGGTCCCTTGTGTTTTCACGTGTTGACCCTCGAGCTTTTGACTTGGACATGGTGGATTGGGGGACTGTGTTTGCCTTCGATCCGGTTCCTCGTTGTTGTTTTTGCTACTATCACTTCCCATAGTTTAGGGTGTTAGAAGTTTCTTCTTTGGTAGTTTGCAACATTCTGGCTCTTGGTAGCCTAGTAGGCCCTGCAGGATGTGGTTCCTGGGCTGGGTCGTTGCTGTTGCTTTGCACGTTGTGCATTTCTTGTGGTCCTATTTTGGACAGTTGTGACTCTTTCTACTGCATGTTTTTCTGTTACTTTGTCCTTTGGTTGACTCTTTCATGCAGTTTTTCTTTGTTTAGCTTGCTGAGGTATTCTGTTTTCTTTGGAATACCCCAGGTTCTGAGCTGTAGCCAGTCTGGTGGCTAGTTGGAGGTGGTGTTGTTGGTGGACTCCCGGACCTTGGAGTTCTGTTTACCTTGTTAGTGAGGTTGTTTTCAGTACTCTCTTACAGACATATATTTGTGCTAGTGGGTTCGTGTCAGGTTGTTGGCGCCCACTGGTAGTTTTACCTTGTACTAGATATATATACTATTGCTGCTACCATTTTCTGGAGATAGTCTACTTGCTCTGAGAAGGTTTTATGCTAGGTTGCTAGTTATTTTTAAACTATAATTATTATTATAAATAAATCTCATGATCAGCATGTTTTATAAAGCGTAATCACTATTTTCCAAATCACGTATAAAGATCGTTTTCTTATATATTATATAAATTAAATGTAGGGTCTTGCATAGCATGAGCGGTTCTCTTGGGACCCTTATGTGCTCCTTAGGATGTCAAAACTAAATAAAGTATTTTTCCGCAGCGTATAAATATAGTTTTTCTTTCGTGGACTAGGTGATCCACTGAGCCAAGGGATACGGACTCTAATTATAACTGATTTTCTAATCATTAATCACATGATTTTCTTTCATTAAGTTGGTAGTTGGTTTTGCCTGAGCGTCAGCAGTTATCCCCTGCTTGACGTGGCATCATGACGCGTGTTTTCTCTTACTCTGATAATTCTTAATTCGGAAAAAATGCGAGTTGTGACATCCCAGGTCGACCCGGTCGTCGTTCCTCCTCCTCCCTAGAGCTTGGAACACTTCTGGTCTGGCTGGCGCCTCCTACCTAGGCTGCTCCCTCTCCGGCGCTCTGTCTTTCAGCCTCCTTCTCACCTCCCAAAAATCTAGGTAGGCCATGGTAATGTGCCCTCTACTCGATGTAGATCACAGTAGAGGGGAATGTCCTCCTCCTGGTTCCTCGCCGCTTGAACCTTCTTGTGATGCTTCTTTCTTTAAAGGGAAATGGTCATCGCCTCTCCTTGATCCCTTCCTTTCCTTCCACCCTATTAATGATCGTTCCTCCTCTCCTTATTGTAGAACTGAGGCCTAATAGGTGGCCTCCATGTGGCAGATTCACCGTATACTGGAATCGTTGCGCTTCCTCCCTCCTCTCCAAAGCCGCTATGGGACTTCTCTCCTCTTGCCTTCGAGGCCTCTCCTATCTCCTCGACTCTTCCGTCCTCTTGGGCTCTTCTCTCCTCCTTGGCTCTTCCGCCCTCCTGGGCTCTTCTCTCCTCCTAATATATTCCCTTCTCCTCTCCACCTGCCTCTACAGCACCACTCAGGCCCTAGCCTCCGAAATTTCTCCTTTGCTTCTGCCTCCCTGGTCTTCTTCATCCAACCTCGCTAAGAAGTTTGGATTCTTCTCCTCTCCCTACACAAACATATTTGCCCATTCGATCATCTCTTCAAAAGAACTTGAGGTCTTAGAACCGATCTCCAGGCTGAAGAGGCCTTGCTTCAGGATGAACTTTAGAGCCAGTATCAAGGTGAAGTTGTCCACTTCCTAAACTTCCAGGACCTCCTCCTGGAAACGGTCGATGTAGTGGCTGAGACTCTCGCACTGTCCTTGAGCGATCTTGAAGAGATTGGTTTCAACCTTATTCCTCTTCTTGGATGTCGCGAACCTTGCCATCAGGAACCGATGCAGATCCTCGGATTAGATGATGGAACCTTCAGCAAACTGGTGGAACCAGTCTCTCGCATTCCCCTTGAAGGTAATGGAGAAGAACATGCGCTTGTAGGTGCCAATCATGTTACGGATGGACACCACGTCCTCGAATGATTGGAGATGCTTGACCGGGTCATCTCTGCTAGAGTAGTAGCTCAGGACGGGCACTCTGAAGCCCTAGGGAACTGGAGCTGCTATGATCTTATCATAGAAGTGGCTCCTCCTTCCCTAGCGGTGGCGAGTTTCATCCTCACGAGTATCCTCATCATACTCACTATCAGAGCGAGTATCACGATATCTCGCCAACTATTCCACATCTTGGAACCTGATCCCATGGCTGCTCGCTGGATGGTGTAGCAACTATATTGGTTGCTCTTCTCTTTCCCTGGCTCGCTCCTTCCCTAGTCGTCTGGGTGGCACTTCCTCCTCCGATGGTTTCACGCGATGAGGAATGGTCGCCGTGATATCGGGGTGAGGAGGGAACCCTGCGAGGATGCTCCACTTTATCCTCCTCCCAAACTCTTCGAACGCCGCCACCGTCACGAAGTCGCTTCCTCTCCTAGAGTTACTAACCCCTACCGAGTTGTCGACTATCTCATCATGCTCACCTCCATCCACCATCTCGCTTACTTGCGAAACTTTCCTCCGAGGCTGCAATCAACGCTCATCGCACCAAGTGTTGAAGCAGGGAAAATCCCTTACTCCAATTATTCGGATCATGGTAGCCTAAGGTTACCGGTTCAGCGGTCGGGCTCGACGGCTAACGGACTTGGACGTGGAAACACTCAGACAATTAAAAGGGCCCTAGGCGTTATGGAAGAGAGGTCCCACCATGTACCCGGAAGCTTAGAAGATGCAACCCCTCCACAACCAAAAATGGCTGAGCAGGGTACAAGGTAGACTCTAGCTGGCCATTAAGTCAAGGCGGCAATTAATAGGGATAGTCGCTAGCTCGCAACCTAGATCTTTGAAAAAAGATTCAAAGGCTCAGCTCGAAGTCTAGGAAGAAGGTGGTTGAGATGTTTTGTGAGATTCCGAAGTCCGTCTACTCGTACCCCTAGGGTCCTATTTATAGGCAAATCCAAAGAGAGGGGGTCTTATTTATAGCTCCACCCCTGACGACTAGGAGACTTCTCAGGGGGAGCCCACACGGTTGGCCGAGTAACCGGCCTAGTCGCATACCTGGCGAGTATGCGAGTGGAGCTTGTCATACTCGTCCAAGTCTTCTGCTTTCTTGCACGTTGACTCTGACTTCAGTCTTGACTTGCTGACTTTGACTCTTGCTGACCTGGATCTAGAGGGGTCCACCCTCGACGAATATGGGTTGTACAATATATATTTATATATATACATATATATGTATATATACATATATATATGTTGGGTATTGCTTCCACAATAACCCTGATTTGAAGAAGTCTCCCTTGAACTAAGATGAATTGAGTTGTATTTGATGATGCTTTCAAGTTATGTGCTTGTAGGACTTAATTGTCAAGTACACATCAATGTCAGATTACAATGAGTCATGTAACACAGGACTATATAGTGTAATCCCTTATTATGTTGGACATGGTGTTGACTTATATGTAATCTTTCTATCGGGATGTACTTCACTTTCAAGTGCATAGGAATCAAGGAAAAAGATGGTTGCTGAGTTCAGGAAGAATCAGAAATTTTCCTAGGTAAAATTCATCGAGTATACACGTTAAGTCTCGTGTCATTCGTTAAGACATCACGTGAACACTCGTGAAATCCGTCGAGTTTACTCGGGAAATTTCTAACAGTTTCTTAAAACTTCTTCAAAAAAAACTAAGTTAAATTCGTCGAGTATACATGTGAAGTCTTGTGTCATTCATCGAGATATCACGTGAACACTCGTGGAATTCATCGAATGTTCTTAAGTGGTCCAGTGAGTTAACAGAAAATTTTCTTCTGGTCCCATTTTCGATTAAGTAAAATTCGTCGAATGATCTTGAGTAATTCGTTAAGTGCTTTCATGTAATTCGTAGAATGCTCTCGTTGAATTCGTCGAGTGGTTAACCAATTTGTCGAGTGTTCTAAGTATGACATGTTTCATTTCGACAAATGGACTAAACTATTTTTCTGTTTCGATTTTTTGATGGGTTTTGTTTCAAATGATGGCCATGTACAGTACACGTGATGCTCGTTTTTGGAAGGATATTTCTAGCCGTTGAGAATGAATCTTGTATAAATACCAAGGATTACATTTCAAATTGATGGATCGCTAAGTATTACAAGAATTGCTAATCTCAAGACCTAATTCTCAGAAATCGTGAACGGCCGAGAACTTTCTCTTTCCCAATTTACTGTGCTCGGAATCGATTAACCCGACGACTTCAAAGTTCACGATCACAGATTCTTAACAAGAAGAAATTCGACAGATCACTGATTCGGATTCTTCAAACAACGTTCTTGATCTAGTCGAATTCAAAGCTATCAGATCAAGATTTTCAAGTTCTTCAAGCCTTCTCCTTCAACTTTATTTCAAGATCTATTCTCCAAGAAGGAAGAAGATTGAATCCATTCAGATCTGAAGAAGAAGATTGTTCTCAATCTAAAAAGTTGTACAAAACTATTTTTCTTATTATAGGAAGTTTATACTTCTGAGTTTGCAGATCCTTGTTTGTTGGATCGAGTTATAAGAGAGGTTATTTTCCGAGTTGTAGGAGAGGTTATTCTTCGAGTTGTCGGAGAGTTGTCTCTGAGTTGTAGGAGTTGAGACTCTGAGGTGTAAGATTGTGATAATCTGAGTTTTGGTGAAGTAGCCGAATCTAGCACGAAATGCTAGATAGGCGAGGCGGAACAGTGGGCGTACCCATTTCGGGGAAGCACTATAAATATTTGTGCTTGTGTTGTACTTTTGTGTGTTTGTTTGTTACTAATTTTTATTCTGCTAAAACATGCTGAGCTCACCTATTCACCCCTCTCTAGGTGATTTAGATAAACAACTAGATACTTTCAATTGGTATCAGAGGAAGTTTGTTCATTAAAAGGTTAACACCTTGAACAAGATCACAATCTAGTTGTCAAGTCAAGCACAAGATTTTCTAATATGGACAGAAGCAAGGATATATCCCCCATAAAAATGCCTATATGTTCTAAGGAAAATTTCCCCATGTGGAAGGAAAAAGTAAGGTTCTTCATGGAAGCTGCATATCTCAGAATTTTTCATATTGTTGAAGAAGGTCTTCATGTGCCCATGACTGCTTCAACCATCAACCAAACTCTTATGGCTCCTAAGATGATGCTGGATCTAAATAAGGAAGAAATTGCCCTTGTCTCTCTGGACGAGAAAGCGAAGAACATAATTGCAAGTGCAGTGCACGACTCCATGTTGCAAAATTTAATCCACTGTAAGTCAGACAAAGAAATGTGAACTTCTCTGATTAATCTCATGGAAGGAACGGAGGAGGTTATGGATGATCAGAAATCCCTCCTCAAACAGGAATACGAGGCATTCAAACAAGGAAAAAGAGACTTGGTAGATTACTGCTACGAGAGATTCTTCAAGATCGTTAACGGCCTGAGGAACTATGCTCAGGTGTTCACAAACGGTGAACTTAACAAGAAATTCTTGAGATCCCTGGTGAAAGAATGGGATAACAAGGTGTGTGTGATAGGGGAGTTTTGTAAACTCACTGATACTGACCCTCAAAATCTGTTCGGCAAGCTGCTTTCATATGAACTTCAGATCAACACGAGGAAAGGTGAAGAAGAGGGAAGAAGATCCTCAACCGAAGAAAAGTCAGTGGCACTGAAAGCTGAAGGGTCAAGGAATACTAGAACGGTGTATCCTGCCATAACACAAACCTCATGTGATCAGGAAGACTCAGAGCCAAGCACCTCATGCTCTGAAATGTCAGATAGAGAGTTCTCTTTACTCTCCATACAATTCAAGAGGATGCTTAGCAAGAGGAGAAAAATGAGAAATCAACCCTACTCGTCTAATCATTGGAGATCATGTTGCGATGGTGATCACTATAAGAAAAGCTACAATAATGACGGGTATAAGTTGAAACCGAACAAACATATTTCATCTGACATTGTGTGCTACTATTGCAATAAGCCAGGGCACATGATTGCCAATTACCCGCACAAAAAGAATTAAGGAACTAGGTGAGAAGAGAAAAAAACCCTTCTGTGGGAAGAAGGAATAAAATAGCTTCATAGCAAAGAAGCCAAAGACTCTAAGTGACAACGACTCAGACTAGTCAAGCTCAGATAAGGAAGCCTACTTTAGGCTCATGGCACATACTGATGAGTAAGAATGCAACTCCCAATACAATGGGAAGATAAACTCACACACACCGCTCTCTAAGTCAGATACTGTCTTAGATGGTCATGAAGACTACTCTTCAAAGGAGGAGTCAGATTTATTGGCTCAGTATAAGGTATTACTGGTAGGGTTTGACAAATGTCATAAGATAGTCAAAACCCAGGCCATAGAGATTAAGTCTCTCAAGGCAGTGGAATCTGATCTGAGAGAAGAAATTGAAAAATTAACTCCTCTCAAAGATGAAGTCCAATCCTTAAAGGAGGAACTCCTGGCCTTTACTGAACAAGTATGTCTGGAAGAGAAAGTCATCAATGAACTGGAAGAAAACTTGTTGGCTGAGAAGAAGCTCGTAGCAAGCTTCTCGAAGCCAAACAATGTCCTTCCTCTCAAAGATGGATTTTCTGTTCCAAAGAAGGGTAGCAGAGTTCGACACAAATCTATTAAGGGTAAAGGGAAAGTTTTTCAAAGTCAAGCAGCCTTCAAGAAAGTCATCTTTCCTAAAAATAAGGATGACTTTTAGGTATCATATAGTCACTTTGCTAGACCAACATATGTTGATCCTAACAAAAACTACCAAGGATGGAGCCGCCCTAGGAATTTTGGAACGAGTGCTCTAAAGGCACCTCAGGAAGAAATCATCCTTAAGGATTATGCTCCATTCATTCATGGAACGAGTACAAAGAATACATCAAAGGTAATGCCTGCTGTAGTCAAGCCACTTGAGACGAAGAAGTCTTATGTGTGATGTAATCACGATACTTCTACCTCCAAGTCAGCTGCTCCTACAAGACCACCCATTCAAAAGGTCAAGCAGAAGTCAAGAGAAGATACAACAAGTTTGATTGTTGGTGTTGTAGCAAGGTTGGTCACTTTTTCATTGATTGTTGGTTTAATCCTATGAGTTATAAGATTCCACGAGTTAACACTGCAAGGATGATGACTCGCAATGTTAATACTCCCAGTGGTGTCAAGATAACCCAGAACTAAGAACCCAAATCTTTTTGGGTTTCTAAGGGAAATTAATTTATAAATGCAGGTATTTCCAAAGGCCAACAAAATGCCTATTTAGTATTTGGACATCGGATGCTCTCGACACATGATCCGGACAAGAAGCCAACTTCAGAACTATACCCAAATTGAGGACGGTCCAAAAGTTATTTTTGGCAATTCAAATAGGGGAATCACAAAAGGCTACTATATGATTACTAACGGTATAGTCTCTTTCATAGACGTGGCGTATGTTAAGGGATTATAACATAATCTCATTAGCATATGTCAATTATATGACAAAGGCTATATGGTAGAGTTCTATAAGGATAAGTGCCAGATAAAGTCATCTGATAGCTCAGAAAATATTTTAATAAACACTCGGAGTAAAAATATTTTTTGTTTGAATTTTCTTTACTTAGAAACTTCTACACCAGTGTGTTTTTTAACAAAAGATAGTGTGTCTTTCTGTGACCAATGACATAAGAGATTAACATATATTAATTTCAAAACTATTAATATGTTATTTTCTCATATCCTAGTGTCTGATGCTCCTATTATTAAGTGCATTAAAGAGAGACCTTGTCACTCATGCCAAATGGGCAAGAAGACAAGAGCTATCTTTAAGAGTATCATTGGCAAAAATTCTACCAGATGTTTATATCTACTCCATATGGACTTATTTGGTCCCTTGAAAATTCGTAGTTTAGGAGGTAAAGCATACACGTTAGTTATTGTTGATGAATACTCATGGTTTGCATGGGTGTTCTTTCTGAAACGCAAGTTAGATACATATGATTCCTTCACTAATTTTGTAAGGCAAATTCAGAACGAATTGAACTGATCTGTGGTCAAAATCAGAAGTGATCCTGGAATAGAATTTTAATCTGGTGCCATGAAAAAATTCTGTGACAGTCTAGGTATCTTTCATGAATTTTCCTCTCCTCACACTTCACAGCAAAATTGAGTCACTGAGAGAAAGAATAGAACTCTCATAGAGGCATGCAAAACTATTTTGAATGATAAATCTTTACCAGAGTATTTCTGGGCAGAGGCCGTCAATACTGCTTGCCACGTGCAAAACAGAGCACTCATAAACAAGAACCACCGTAAGACATCCTATGAACTATTGAAGGGTAAGAAACCAATTGTGTCTTATTTTAGAATTTTTGGCAGCAAATGCTTTGTACTAAATAATTAGAAATATTACAAAACTAAGTTTAGTGAAAAATGTTTTAAAGGTATTTTCGTAGGCTATAGTAGCCACAGTAAAGCTTATAAAATTTTCAATAAGAAAACCCTGGTAGTAGAAAAAACTTTTAATGTTGTATTTGATGAGACGAGCATGCTTCATAGTAGCTCCTCTAGTGTATTTGTTGAAGATGTAGGTACAAAGTTAAAAGAACTAAGCTTGGAAGAAAATTAAAAGGAAAATGCTCCAAGCATAACCAAAGTCAAAAATCCAAGCCTGGCGGAAGAAGAACTTCAAGATGAAGAGCTCCATCAAATTGAGGAAGATGCACCAGAAATAGTAGAACCTCCTAGTGGCATAGAGGATGTGAGGAATCTAGTGATCAAACACTCAAGAGATCATCCGGGTGATCAGATCATTGGAGTTCCTTGTGATGGAGTATGAACAAGAAGAGGTACAGCTAATGAAATTTTTCATTTAAGCTTTCTCTCGCAGGTTGAGCCAAAGAAATTTGAAGAAGCAAATAGAGATGCTTCATGGATCATTGCATTGGAAGAAGAGCTCAATCAATTCAAAAGGTGCAAAGTTTGGGAGGTATTACCAAGACTCAAAGGACACAATATGATCGGGATGAAATGGGTCTTCAAAAATAAGCTGGATGAAGATGGTGTATTTATAAAGAACAAAGCAAGACTTGTAGTCTAAGGGTGTAGACAAGAATAAGGGATCGACTTCAATCAAACTTTTGCTCTAGTGACAAGACTCGAAGTGATCAGGTTGTTCCTCGTATATACTGCTCATAAAGAGTTCAAGGTTTATCAAAAGGACGTGAAGTAAGCCTTCCTAAATGGTAATTTAAAGGAAAAAGTATACGTGGAATAGCCCCCAGGTTTTGTAGATTCTTCATTCTCTGATTATGTTTATTTCCTTCATAATGCTTTATATGGTCTTAAACAAGCTCCTTGAGCTTGGTATAAGATGTCATCTAGCTTTCTCCTTGAGAACAGGTTCACAACGGGAAAGATAGATAAGACATTTTTTCTTAGAGAAGTTAAAGGCAAGATTTTGTTAGTGCAAATCTATGTCGATGACATTATCTTTTGATCTACGGACGATAATCTTTGCAAAAAAATTTATAACTTGATGCAAGGAAAGTTTTAAATGAGCATTATGGGAGAGCTGAAGTATTTTTTAGGACTTTAGGTGAAACAATTTGAAGATGGAATTTTCATCTCTCATTTGAAGTTCACCAAGGAGTTAATTAAAAAATTCAGAATGGAGAACACAACCTCTATGAGAAATCCAATGGGTTCAACTATGACTCTGGACAAGGATGAGAAAGGAAAACCTTTTGATAAAACCAAGTACAGAATCATAATTAGATCCTTGCTCTACCTTATTGCTAGTAGACCGGACATAATGTTTTTAATATTTATATGTGCTAGATTCTAGGTGAACTCTAAGAAATCTCATTATGTCGATACAAAGAGGATTTTGAGATACATTAAAGGTACACCAAATCTTGGCTTATGGTACCTAAGCAGTAATGACTGTGAACTTATTTGTTTTTCAGATGTTGACTATGCAGAAAGCATGGATGATAGGAAAAGCACTTATGAGTCATGTCAGTTCCTAGGAAGAAGGCTTATCTCATGGAGCAGTAAGAAACAAAATTGTGTTGTAATATCAACAGCTAAGTCAGAATATATATCTGCCGATAGTTGTTGTGCACAGTTTCTATGGATAAGGAATCAACTTGAAGACTACAACCTGAAGTTGAAGGAGATTCTGATGTTTTGCGACTCATACAATGCCATCGCAATTGCTCACAATCCAGTCTCTCACAGACGAACAAAGCACATTGAGTTAAGGTATCATTTCATCAGGGAGCATATGGAGAATGGGGACATCAATCTCAGTTATGTCCCGACAGATAAGCAAGTTGCCGATATATTCATGAAACCGCTGGACGAGGCCAAATTTTCCTTCTTCAAAATGAAACTTAGTATGCTCAACGAGTCTTGATAGTCGAGAAATCAGCCAAAGTACAGAAATTCATCATCTCAAGAAATCACAAGGAAAATTTCTTGAGTCTACTCGTGTAATTTTGACGAATTTATCATGATTTATCGAGTCATTTCGACAAATCTGCTGAAGGTCTGGATTTTTTTCTATGTCTCACTTATTAGATCCAAAGAGTCTTTTCCAACCCAATACAATTGCTCTTATTGCTGATGAGGATGCTGTTGAGGCTGTTATTGATGTGGATGACAATGATGTTGATGCTAAGGTTGATGATGATGTTGATCTTAATGGTAATACTGAGGAAGATAATGATTTTGACGATGGTGAAGTTGTTGCTATTACTGATTTGGTAGTCAGTTTCCCAACAGATCTTAAAATTATGGCTGAGGGGGAGCTGAACCAGCCATCTAATCTACTTCAATACCAAATTGATAAGTTTATACTTGACCTTGAGAAAATGATTGCCAACATTCCTGGTGTCCTTAGAGTCCAGACCCAGAAGGATTTGGGTGCTCTAGTTGAGGGGGAGTATCTCATTGAGCTTTCTAATGAGGAAGGAGAAATAGTGGTGGTTCCTCCAGTCCTAGAGGTTGAAGGTCATCTTCTGCTCAAGGCGCATGTCTCCCTAGTGGCACATCTCTCTAGTGACCATGAGACTCATGTCGAACTTCCTTAACCTCCAAGACCTCAGGATGAGGATATTCCTAGTTCTAATTCTGATAATACTCTGCTGAAATATATTGAAGCAATGCTTGCTAAGCAGAGAGCTCACTGTCACAACCCGCATTTTCTCCGAATTAAGAATTATCAGAGTAAGAGAAAACACGCGTCATGATGCCACGTCAAGCAGGGGATAACTGCTGACGCTCAGGCAAAACCAACTACCAACTTAATGAAAGAAAATCATGTGATTAATGATTAGAAAATACGTTATAATTAGAGTCCGTATCCCTCGGCTCAGTGGATCACCTAGTCCACGAAAGAAAAACTATATTTATACGCTGCGGAAAAATACTTTATTTAGTTTTGACATCCTAAGGAGCACATAAGGGTCCCAAGAGAACCACTCATGCTATGCAAGACCCTACATTTAATTTATATAATATATAAGAAAACGGTCTTTATACGTGATTTGGAAAATAGTGATTACGCTTTATAAAACATGCTGATCATGAGCTTTATTTATAATAACAATTATAGTTTAAAAATAACTAGCAACCTAGCATAAAACCTTCTCAGAGCAAGTAGACTATCTCCAGAAAATGGTAGCAGCAATAGTATATATATCTAGTACAAGGTAAAACTACTAGTGGGCGCCAACAACTTGACACAAACCCACTAGCACAAATATATGTCTGTAAGAGAGTACTGAAAACAACCTCACTAACCAGGTAAACAGAACTCCAAGGTCCGGGAGTCCACCAACAACACCACCTCCAACTAGCCACCAGACTGGCTACAGCTCAGAACCTGGGGTATTCCAAAGAAAACAGAATACCTCAGCAAGCTAAACAAAGAAAAACTGCATGAAAGAGTCAACCAAAGGACAAAGTAACAGAAAAACATGCAGTAGAAAGAGTCACAACTGTCCACAACAGGACCACAAGAAATGCACAACGTGCAAAGCAACAGCAACGACCCAGCCCAGGAACCACATCCTGCAGGGCCTACTAGGCTACCAAGAGCCAGAATGTTGCAAACTACCAAAGAAGAAACTTCTAACACCCTAAACTGTGGGAAGTGATAGTAGCAAAAACAACAACGAGGAACCGGATCGAAGGCAAACGCAGTCCCCCAATCCACCATGTCCAAGTCAAAAGCTCGAGGGTCAACACGTGAAAATACAAGGGACCTTCCACCCGACATGCCCAGCCCGTACCTGGAGCAAGAAAACATGGGTGGCCTTGGCAATATCACATAACTCCACCACCATAAAGAGCTACAACCACCACTACTAACCACGACCCACGATTCGGCCTCTAGGAAAATAAAGAAAACGGCCGACAAGGAAAACCCAGAAAATACAACTGGAAATCCACTCGGAAACGAAATATAAGGTAAAGGAAGAGTGTTGAAATAAACCAACACGACTAGGCGTTGAGTGAAACCCACTCAGTGCCTACCTAAACTTTGGCGTTGAGTGAGCTAGCCTCACTCGCCGCCAAAATAATACCACTACCCACAAGCTCACTAAAGAATACGGAGCTCGACGATAGTCGAACGACCAAGGCAGAAGATCCAGAACTTGAGTAGTTGTCTGCCACTTGAGTATCTAAACTCCCGCACTCGAAACCATCTAAATTCACCTAGCAAAAGGAAATATACAAAGCGCACGATCAGTGACGCACGATCAGTGGTCGTGCGCACTCATCGGCTGATGATCGTGCGAAGCGAACCTGGAAAACCTGACAGAAAACCTAGCAACTGCGCACGATCAGTGTCGCACGACCACTGGTCGTGCGCACTATTGCCAGCGCTCGTGCGATTTTCCGAGACAGAACTTTGGAAACTAAAAGACAGCCGCGCACGAGCAGAGGCACACGACCAGTGGTCGTGCGCCCTAACGGTTGATGACCGTGCGTGGCCAACCTGTACCGTTTGGAATTTCTCGAACGACACCGGAACGCGCACACGACTCACGCCACTGCAGTAGCAGCAGACAACTATCAATGTCGCGCACCACTACCATACGAGCTATGCCAAATCATTCGAGTGATACCTTAACGAAAAAATCGGCAACCACACCCCCCCCCCTCCTAACTCTCCCTCTTGGCTACACCCGAACCAGAGCAACAATCAAAATAAAGGAAAACAACGGCTCCACGCCGACAATTTGGATTCCAATTATCACAAAATAGGGGGGGTTTCAGTAGGAAGAACTAAGCCCTATAGTTAGCAAGAAAATGAGAACAACAAGGCCTCTAACCTGGGCTAACCGGGATTTCAATTTCAGCAAGAAAATCGAAAAGAAAACTTGGCAAGGGCAAGAATACCACTTGCCTCAATCACAGCGAAGCTTTGGACTGCTTTCCTCCTCTCCGCACGGATCAAAACGGCCGCAACACCTAGAACAAAAACTCGGCCATTAATGGCGGAAAACTTCCAAAACCGGAAATTCCAATCCTCCCAAAACTCCACGAAAATCGAATTTCTTACCGCAGGAATGAAGGTCTTGACGAGAGCAATCCAAATCCACTCTCGGAATCAAATTCCGTCCACAAACGCTCCGGGAATCGGCGTCCGAAGGGTAGGCGGTTTCTCCGTTTCCTCTCGTACAGGGGCGGCGGTTCGAGTGGGGAAGATGATGGATCGGGGGTTTTCATTCTTTATATATATATATATAATTATATAATTATATAATTAATTACAAAATTACATAAAGCACCAAATCGATGCGAAAACCGAACTACCTCGGAATTCGACGAAATTCGCACCGTAGCTAAATACCCACGCTACGAACACAATGGCGAAGTTGAAATTAATTTTCGACGAACAGAACTCGAGTTATACCCAAATAAAGCCAAACACCAACATCCCCCCGAGAGGCCACACCGGGTCACCCAAAACGACTCGGCTTGCTAGGGAGATCTTGCCAACAGGCTACAGAATAGGGCACTCAGTTCTAAGGAGCTAAACCACACTCCACAAATGGCACAAGCCACGGAAACGCGTCATCGTAACGCCAAACGAGAATAAAAAAAATCGCTGAAAAAACGGGGCGTTACAGTCACTCCCCCTAAAAGAAAGTTTCGTCCCGAAACTTTACGCACAACCCTCCTACTAAAGAAGGAAAAGGTAACAAACAGAAGTTACAAAGGGAAACATACCGATCAAATCAGTGAAACAGGTGAGGGTACGCCCTCCTCATGGCCGACTCTAGCTCCCAAGTCACGCTCTCCAAATCCTGATTTTTCCATAGAACTTTCACCATCGGTATGGACTTCTTTCGCAGCACACGCTCCTGAGAATCCAAAATACGAACTGGCACCTCAACAAAAGAGAGGTTGGGCTCCAACTGGGGCATAACATCCAAGAGTTGCCCACTGCTGCGCACACACTTCCGCAATTGGCTAACATGAAAAACATTATGAACACCAGGGAAGTTCGCTGGCAAATCCAATCTATAAGCAGACACACCAATCCGCTCCAAAATCTCGAACGGGCCCACATACCTTGGGTCCAATTTCCGATTTTTACCAAATCTCTTCACACCAACCATTGGAGAAACCTTGAGGTATACATGATCCCCTACTAAAAACTCCAAAGCAGACCTACGCCGATTGGCGTTCTTTTCATACCTCTCCTGAGCTAAACGAAGCTTTTCACGAATAAGCTTCACGGCGACTTCCATATCCTCCAGTGCATCAGGACCCAACAACGGCCTCTCACCAGCCTCGGCCCAAAACAACGGAGTCCTACAGCGCCTCCCATACAAAGCTTTGAACGGAGCCATCTGCAAGCTTTCCTGATAACTGTTATTATAAGCAAATTCCATGAGTCGCAGACGCTCATCCCACGCTCCACCGTGGTCTAAAATATAGCACCTGATCATATCCTCAACAATCTGATTGACCCGCTCCGTCTACCCATTGGTCTGAGGGTGGTACGCAGTAGAATACCTCAGATTCGTACCCAAACCCTCCTGCAGACTCTGCCAAAAACGAGAAGTAAACCGGGAGTCTCGATCAGAAATGATGCTAACCGGCACACCGTGGACTCGGATGACTTCATTCAAGTACAACTCCGCTATCTTCTTCATCGGGTAATCAATCTTATACGGCACGAAGTGAGCACACTTCGTCAATCTATCCACTATAACCCAAACAGAATCAAATCCTCTCGGGGATTTTGGCAAACTCGTAATGAAGTCCATAGATATACTCTCCCACTTCCAAGTCGGGATCTCTAACGGAGTCAACTTACCACCAGGCCTTCCATGATCGGCCTTCACACGCTTGCAAGTGTGACACTCAGCAACAAATCGGGCTATATCTCCTTTCATACCATACCACCAGGCAATTTGCCTTAAGTCACGGTACATCTTCGTAGATCCTGGATGGTAGGCAACGCTGGAACCATGAGCCTCACTGCAAATCATACCTCTAATGTCCCCAACAGCGGGAACGCAAAACCAGCCGTGGTACTTCAAAGTACCCGCATCATCAATAGCAAAATCTGGCAACTCTCCCTTCTCTGTCCTGGTAAAAAGGTGCAACAGATCCGGATCGTCCTTCTGATGCAGTCTAGTCAAAGAAATCCAGGACGGCTCTGCCACTGACAAACTACTCTGCAAACCACAGCATCCCACTGAAATATCCATAAGGAGGAACTCCTCAACTAACCGATCGGCGGAGAGGTTAAAGATCTTTCCCGTCTTTCGGCTCAGGGCGTCGGCCACCACATTGGCCTTGCCCGGATGATACTGGATTTCTACGTCATAATCCGCCACATACTCAAGCCACCACCGCTGACGCAGGTTCAATTCCTTCTGCGTGAACACGTACTTCAGGCTCTTATGGTCAGTAAAAATCTTGCACTGAGCCCCATAAAGTAAGTGCCTCCACAACTTCAATGCATAGATAACCGCTGCAAACTCAAGGTCATGCGTAGGATAATTCTTCTCATGAGTCTTCAGCTGCCTTGACCCATAAGCGATTACTTTTCCATCCTGCATTAATACGCATCCCAAACCTACAAGCGAAGCATCCACATACACATCATAATCCACGCCCTCAGTAGGAAGGGTCAGAACGGGAGCAGTACACAATCTCCTCTTTAACTCCTAAAAAGCTTCTTCGCACTTCTCGCTCCAAACAAAAGCCACATTCTTCTGAGTCAGCTTGGTCAAAGGTGCGGCTAGAGAAGAGAAACCCTCCACGAATCTCCTGTAATAGCCAGCCAACCCTAAGAAACTTCTGATCTCCTTAGGAGTATTCGGCCTACTCCAATCCATCACTGCTGCAATCTTTTCTGGGTCAACCGAGATCCCATCCTTGTTCACCACGTGGCCTAGAAAAGAAACCTGAGGCAACCAAAATTCGCACTTGCTCAACTTGGCGAATAACTTGTGGTTCCTTAATTCTGATAGGACCAGACGCAAATGCTGCTCATGCTCCTCAGCACTGCGAGAATAAACCAACACGTCATCAATGAAGACCACCACGAACTTGTCTAGGAAATCCTTGAATACCCGATTCATCATGTCCATGAAAGCTGATGGTGTGTTGGTCAAACCGAACGACATCACCAAAAACTCAAAGTGTCCATGCCTCGACCTAAACGCAGTCCGTGGAATATCTGCCTCACGGATCCTGAGCTGATGATAGCCCGAACGAAGATCGATCTTGGAGAACACCGTGCTACCACGCAACTGGTCAAATAAATTATCGATCCTCGGCAGAGGGTACCTGTTCTTGATAGTGACCTTGTTCAACTCTCTATAGTCGATGCAAAGCCGCATCGACCCATCTTTCTTCTTTACGAACAAAACAGGAGCACCCCAAGGCGACGAACTCTGCCTGATAAAACCTTTAGCCAACAACTCATCTAACTGAATTCGCAACTCCTCTAGCTCACGAGGGGCCATCCGGTACGGCGCCTTAGCAATAGGACGCGCACCCGGCTCCAAATCAATAACAAACTCCACATCCCGCTCAGGAGGGATACCAGGAAGATCATCAGGAAAAACATCGGCGAAACCACGAACAATAGGAATCTCCTCCAAGCGTGGCACGCTAACAACGGTTCCAACCGCCGAGACTAAACAAACACAGCAATCAGAAAGAAACAATCTCTGAACACATACCGCCGAGAGAACAGGAGAATCCTGACACGGATCAGCATACACGCTGTCGGGCTGACCGTCGTCCCTGATGAAGTCCAAGCGCTTTCCTTTGCACTGAATGACCGCATCATACCGAGAGAGCCAGTCCATGCCCAAAATGACATCGAAGTCCTCTAGATCAATCATCTTCAGGTCCGCTTTCGCAAGAAAATCCCCCAACAAAATCGGGCAATCCAAAATACCCAAATCTGACAACACAGATTCACCAGAGGGAAACTTGACATGGAAGGAATCCCGAACACGATCTAGAGACAACCGATGACGCTCCACAAAGGCTCTAGCCACGAACGAGTGGGTAGCGCCGGAGTCAAACAGAACACGCGCCCAGCGGTTCTTCACCTTAAATTTCCCTATAAGAGCGCACAAAGCTAAGGAACTAGCACAATAGTACCGCAAATAATCTAGCAACTAAACTACCAGGCTAGAAAGAAAAACAACAAACAACTAACCTGAGATCACCTGGGTCAAATTCTGAGCCTCCTCAGAAGAAATCACGTTCAGCTTCCCTTTTCCCTTGTCCACACGCTGAGGTGGAGGTAAAGCCCTGTAACGGAACTGCAGGAAGAGCTGACTGGACCTGAGGACACCTCGACTTGATGTGCCCCTTCTGCCCACACTGAAAGCAGACTTTATCCTTGGTCCAACACTGGGTCGCATCATGGCCGGATCGCTTGCAAACTGAACAGGAGGCATCTCTCCTAGGAGCACCCTGAATCGCAAGAACCTGCTCCTTCTTCTGAGCTGCCGCCTTCTTGAAACACCTCTCGAAAGGATGGCCTGACCGGCCACAAAAACTGCACACCACCCTGCTCCTCTTTCCCGGAACAGCATCGGGTACCAGGGGTTTCTTCTCCTCTACCAACTTCCTCTTATCCTTCTTCAACTGCTGGCCTCTGCTCTTCGCCGTCTCAATAGCCTCAACCTTAAGAGCAGCCTCTACAACTCCAGCATAAGTCACCGACCCATAAACACTGGCCAACTGCTGCACCTCACTCCTCAAACCACTAAGAAATCGCTTAACTCGATCAGCCTCAACGCTGACCAATCCAGGGGCAAAACGGCTCAACTTACTAAACTCTACCTCATACTCACCCACCGTGAGCTGCCTTTGCTTCAGATAGAGGAAATCATTCATGAGGCGGTCACGCTCAACCGAAGGTAAGAACTTGCTCAACAGCATCTCCTTGAACATCTCCCACGAGCATCCGGCTACCAAGCTCTCCTTCTCTCTCAGCCACCAACTCTTAGCCAGACCTTTGAGATGATAAGCGGCTATCATCACCCTCTGGTCTTCTGAAATCCCTGAGTACGAGAACATCTCCTCCATGGAGATCAGCCAGTCGTCTATCACCATGAAATCTGCCTTCCCATCATAAGTGGGAGGGCTCAGCCTCTGAAACTGCGAGATGAAGGCCATCTCTGCTGGCACCACCACTGGAGGTCTCAAGGGTGCAGGAGGAGGAGGAACAGCTAACCCCCCAACAGGAACTTGGGCACCCTCAGCCTGCCCTGCCACAACTGCCACCAAAGACTGAATCTGGGCTTGCACCTCCTCCAACTGCCTGCCCATAGCTTCGCTACTCTGACGCAGACTCTCGATCACCGCATCGTTCTGAGCTCCAGAAGATTCACCCTCAGACAGGGGAGTCGATCGAGTCGCAGGACGCCTAGCCATCCTAAAAATCATTACAACGCAAATCAGATCCAAATCCCACGACTAGAACCGATTACCAGTACAGACAATACATATGTAGATATAGACTTAAAGCTACTAAACTTGCTCTGAGAGTTTATCTTCTTCACAAAAATTAGATGATATGCCCTAACCTAGGATGGTTAACCACCACCTTACTAACTCGTGTGCCTAGATCGGATGCATGAACTTACGTTAATTTGAAAACTCATGTGTGTACATATGTCATCCTGCAAATCTTTAGCTCGGCGCGTTGTGCTTATGCAATGATATGATATGCATGATTGTGTTATGCATTCTAAAAAAAAGACCCTAAAGCATGCTATGAGCGGCGTACGCATGAAAATATTATGCATCCCATACTACATAACATTTCCATGCAACGAAAAAGAAACGTGCTAGTCGCAGTCATGTGGTGAGGTTATGCATCCCATACTACATAACCCTCACATGTAGCCCCTATGGTGGATCCATATATGAACACATATTATTCATCCCATACTACATAATATGCCCCGTATACTTCATGTTATGCTATGAGTGTAGTGTTCGTGCTTTTGCCAAGACGTGCTGATGACATATCGGTGTGTGAATGACATGATGCTGAACTACTAAAAGCATCCAAGGAAGGTTGCTCAACTAACTTGTCAAGCAACCTCCCTCTGATACCAACTGTCACAACCCGCATTTTCTCCGAATTAAGAATTATCAGAGTAAGAGAAAACACGCGTCATGATGCCACGTCAAGCAGGGGATAACTGCTGACGCTCAGGCAAAACCAACTACCAACTTAATGAAAGAAAATCATGTGATTAATGATTAGAAAATCAGTTATAATTAGAGTCTGTATCCCTCGGCTCAGTGGATCACCTAGTCCACGAAAGAAAAACTATATTTATACGCTGCGGAAAAATACTTTATTTATTTTTGACATCCTAAGGAGCACATAAGGGTCCCAAGAGAACCACTCATGCCATGCAAGACCCTACATTTAATTTATATAATATATAAGAAAACGGTCTTTATACGTGATTTGGAAAATAGTGATTACGCTTTATAAAACATGCTGATCATGAGCTTTATTTATAATAATAATTATAGTTTAAAAATAACTAGCAACCTAGCATAAAACCTTCTCAGAGCAAGTAGACTATCTCCAGAAAATGGTAGCAGCAAATGTATATATATCTCCAGAAAATGGTAGCAGCAAAAGTATATATATCTAGTACAAGGTAAAACTACCAGTGGGCGCCAACAACCTGACACGAACCCACTAGCACAAATATATGTCTGTAAGAGAGTACTGAAAACAACCTCACTAACCAGGTAAACAGAACTCCAAGGTCCGGGAGTCCACCAACAACACCACCTCCAACTAGCCACCAGACTGGCTACAGCTCAGAACCTGGGGTATTCCAAAGAAAACAGAATACCTCAGCAAGCTAAACAAAGAAAAACTGCATGAAAGAGTCAACCAAAGGACAAAGTAACCGAAAAACATGCAGTAGAAAGAGTCACAACTGTCCACAACAGGACCACAAGAAATGCACAACGTGCAAACCAACAGCAACGACCCAGCCCAGGAACCACATCCTGTAGGGCCTACTAGGCTACCAAGAGCCAGAATATTGCAAACTACCAAAGAAGAAACTTCTAACACCCTAAACTGTGGGAAGTGATAGTAGCAAAAACAACAACGAAGAACCGGATCGAAGGCAAACGCAGTCCCCCAATCCACCATGTCCAAGTCAAAAGCTCGAGGGTCAACAGGTGAAAACACAAGGGACCTTCCACCCGACATGCCCAGCCCGTACCTGGAGCAAGAAAACATGGGTGGCCTTGGCTATATCACACAACTCCACCCCCATAAAGAGCTACAACCACCACTACTAACCACGACCCACGATTCGGCCTCTAGGAAAATAAAGAAAACGGCCGACAAGGAAAACCCAGAAAATACAACTGGAAATCCACTCGGAAACGAAATACAAGGTAAAGGAAGAGTGTTGAAATAAACCAACACGACTAGGCATTGAGTGAAACCCACTCAGTGCCTACCTAAACTTTGGCGTTGAGTGAGCTAGCCTCACTCGCTGCCAAAATAATACCACTACCCACAAGCCCACTAAAGAATACGGAGCTCGACGACAGTCGAACGACCAAGGCAGAAGATCCAGAACTCGAGTAGTTGCCTGCCACTTGAGTATCTAAACTCCCGCACTCGAAACCATCTAAATTCACCTAGCAAAAGGAAATATACAAAGCGCACGATCAGTGACGCACGATCAGTGGTCGTGCGCACTCATCGGCTGATGATCGTGCGAAGCGAACCTGGAAAACCTGACAGAAAACCTAGCAACTGCGCACGATCAGTGTCGCACGACCACTGGTCGTGCGCACTGTTGCCAGCGCTCGTGCGATTTTCCGAGACAGAACTTTGGAAACTGAAAGACAGCCGCGCACGAGCAGAGGCACACGACCAGTGGTCGTGCGCCCTAACGGTTGATGACCGTGCGCGGCCAACCTGTACCGTTTGGAATTTCCCGAACGACACCGGAACGCGCACACGACTCACGCCACTGCAGTAGCAACAGACAACTATTAACGTCGCGCACCACTACCATACGAGCTATGCCAAATCATTCGAGTGATACCTTAACGAAAAAATCGGCAACCACACCCCCCCTCCTAACTCTCCCTCTTGGCTACACCCGAACCAGAGCAACAATCAAAATAAAGGAAAACAACGGCTCCACGCCGACAATTTGGATTCCAATCATCACAAAATAGGGGGGGTTTCAGTAGGAAGAACTAAGCCCTATAGTTAGCAAGAAAATGAGAACAACAAGGCCTCTAACCTGGGCTAACCGGGATTTCAATTTCAGCAAGAAAATCGAAAAGAAAACTTGGCAAGGGAAATAATACCACTTGCCTCAATCACAGCGAAGCTTTGGACTGCTTTCCTCCTCTTCGCACGGATCAAAACGGCCGCAACACCTAGAACAAAAACTCGGCCATTAATGGCGGAAAACTTCCAAAATCGGAAATTCCAATCCTCCCAAAACTCCACGAAAATCGAATTTCTTACCGCAGGAATGAAGGTCTTGACGAGAGCAATCCAAATCCACTCTCGGAATCGAATTCCGTCCACAAACGCTCCGGGAATCGGCGTCCGAAGGGTAGGCGGTTTCTCCGTTTCCTCTCGTACAGGGGCGGCGGTTCGAGTGGGGAAGATGATGGATCGGGGGTTTTCATTCTTTATATATATATATATATATATATAATTATATAATTATATAATTAATTACAAAATTACATAAAGCACCAAATCGACGCGAAATCCGACTACCTCGGAATTCGACGAAATTCGCACCGTAGCTAAATACCCACGCTACGAACACAACGACGAAGTCGAAATTAATTTTCGACGAACAGAACTCGAGTTATACCCAAATAAAGCCAAACACCAACATCCCCCCGAGAGGCCACACCGGGTCACCCAAAACGACTCGGCTTGCTAGGGAGATCTTGCCAACAGGCTACAGAATAGGGCACTCAGTTCTAAGGAGCTAAACCACACTCCACAAATGGCACAAGCCACGGAAACGCGTCATCGTAACGCCAAACGAGAATAAAAAAAATCGCTGAAAAAACGGGGCGTTACAGTCACTCCCTCTAAAAGAAAGTTTCGTCCCGAAACTTTACGCACAACCCTCCTACTAAAGAAGGAAAAGGTAACAAACAAAAGTTACAAAGGGAAACATACCGATCAAATCAGTGAAATAGGTGAGGGTACGCCCTCCTCATGGCCGACTCTAGCTCCCAAGTCGCGCTCTCCAAATCCTGATTTTTCCATAGAACTTTCACCATCGGTATGGACTTCTTTCGCAGCACACGCTCCTGAGAATCCAAAATACGAACTGGCACCTCAACAAAAGAGAGGTTGGGCTCCAACTAGGGCACAACATCCAAGAGTTGCCCACTGCTGCGCACACACTTCCGCAATTGGCTAACATGAAAAACATTATGAACACCAGGGAAGTTCGCTGGCAAATCCAATCTATAAGCAGACACACCAATCCGCTCCAAAATCTCGAACGGGCCCACATACCTTGGGTCCAATTTCCGATTTTTACCAAATCTCTTCACACCAACCATTGGAGAAACCTTGAGGTATACATGATCCCCTACTAAAAACTCCAAAGCAGACCTACGCCGATTGGCGTTCTTTTCATACCTCTCCTGAGCTAAACGAAGCTTTTCACGAATAAGCTTCACGGTGACTTCCATATCCTCCAGCGCATCAGGACCCAACAACGGCCTCTCACCAGCCTCGGCCCAAAACAACGGAGTCCTACAGCGCCTCCCATACAAAGCTTCGAACGGAGCCATCTGCAAGCTTTCCTGATAACTGTTATTATAAGCAAATTCCATGAGTCGCAGACGCTCATCCCACGCTCCACCGTGGTCTAAAATATAGCACCTAATCATATCCTCAACAATCTGATTGACCCGCTCCGTCTGCCCATTGGTCTGAGGGTGGTACGCAGTAGAATACCTCAGATCCGTACCCAAACCCTCCTGCAGACTCTACCAAAAACGAGAAGTAAACCGGGAGTCTCGATCAGAAATGATGCTAACCGGCACACCGTGGAGTCGGATGACTTCATTCAAGTACAACTCCGCTATATTCTTCATCGGGTAATCAATCTTATACGGCACGAAGTGAGCACACTTCGTCAATCTATCCACTATAACCCAAACAGAATCAAATCCTCTCGGGGATTTTGGCAAACCTGTAATGAAGTCCATAGATATACTCTCCCACTTTCAAGTCGGGATCTCTAACGGAGTCAACTTACCACCAGGCCTTCCATGATCGGCCTTCACACGCTTGCAAGTGTGACACTCAGCAACAAATCGGGCTATATCACCTTTCATACCATACCACCAGGCAATTTGCCTTAAGTCACGGTACATCTTCGTAGATCCTGGATGGTAGGCAACGCTGGAACCATGAGCCTCACTGCAAATCATACCTCTAATGTCCCCAACAGCGGGAACGCAAAACCTGTCGCGGTACTTCAAAGTACCCGCATCATCAATAGCAAAATCTGGCAACTCTCCCTTCTCTGTCCTGGTAAAAAGGTGCAACAGATCCGGATCGTCCTTCTGATGCAGTCTAGTCAAAGAAATCCAGGACGGCTCTGCCACTGACAAACTACTCTGCAAACCACAGCATCCCACTGTAATATCCATAAGGAGGAACTCCTCAACTAACCGATCGGCGGAGAGGTTAAAGATCTTTCCCGTCTTTCGGCTCAGGGCATCGGCCACCACATTGGCCTTGCCCGGATGATACTGGATTTCTACGTCATAATCCGCCACATACTTAAGCCACCGCCGCTGACGCAGGTTCAATTCCTTCTGCGTGAACACGTACTTCAGGCTCTTATGGTCAGTAAAAATCTTGCACTGAGCCCCATAAAGTAAGTGCCTCCACAACTTCAACGCATAGATAACCGCTGCAAACTCAAGGTCATGCGTAGGATAATTCTTCTCATGAGTCTTCAGCTGCCTTGACCCATAAGCGATTACTTTTCCATCCTGCATTAATACGCATCCCAAACCTACAAGCGAAGCATCCACATACACATCATAATCCACGCCCTCAGTAGGAAGGGTCAGAACGGGAGCAGTACACAATCTCCTCTTTAACTCCTAAAAAGCTTCTTCGCACTTCTCGCTCCAAACAAAAGCCACATTCTTCTGAGTCAGCTTGGTCAAAGGTGCGGCTAGAGAAGAGAAACCCTCCACGAATCTCCTGTAATAGCCAGCCAACCCTAAGAAACTTCTGATCTCCTTAGGAGTATTCGGCCTACTCCAATCCATCACTGCTGCAATCTTTTCTGGGTCAACCGAGATCCCATCCTTGTTCACCACGTGGCCTAGAAAAGAAACCTGAGGCAACCAAAATTCGCACTTGCTCAACTTGGAGAATAACTTGTGGTTCCTTAATTCTGATAGGACCAGACGCAAATGCTGCTCATGCTCCTCAGCACTGCGAGAATAAACCAACACGTCATCAATGAAGACCACCATGAACTTGTCTAGGAAATCCTTGAATACCCGATTCATCATGTCCATGAAAGCTGATGGTGCGTTGGTCAAACCGAACGACATCACCAAAAACTCAAAGTGTCCATGCCTCGACCTAAACGCAGTCCGTGGAATATCTGCCTCACGGATCCTGAGCTGATGATAGCCCGAACGAAGATCGATTTTGGAGAACACCGTGCTACCACGCAACTGGTCAAATAAATCATCGATCCTCGGCAGAGGGTACCTGTTCTTGATAGTGACCTTGTTCAACTCTCTATAGTCGATGCAAAGCCGCATCGACCCATCTTTCTTCTTTACGAACAAAACAGGAGCACCCCAAGGCGACGAACTCTGCCTGATAAAACCTTTAGCCAACAACTCATCTAACTGAATTCGCAACTCCTCTAGCTCACGAGGGGCCATCCGGTACGGCGCCTTAGCAATAGGACGCGTACCCGGCTCCAAATCAATAACAAACTCCACATCCCGCTCAGGAGGGATACCAGGAAGATCATCAGGAAAAACATCGGCGAAACCACGAACAATAGGAATCTCCTCCAAGCGTGGCACGCTAACAACGGTTCCAACCGCCGAGACTAAACAAACACAACAATCAGAAAGAAATAATCTCTGAACACATACCGCCGAGAGAACAGGAGAATCCTGACACGGATCAGCATACACGCTGCCGGGCTGACCGTCGTCCCTGATGAAGTCCAAGCGCTTTCCTTTGCACTGAATGACCGCATCATACCGAGAGAGCCAGTCCATGCCCAAAATGACATCGAAGTCCTCTAGATCAATCATCTTCAGGTCCGCCTTCGCAAGAAAATCCCCCAACAAAATCGGGCAATCCAAAATACCCAAATCTGACAACACAGATTCACCAGAGGGAAACTTGACACGGAAGGAATCCCGAACACGATCTAGAGACAACCGATGACGCTCCACAAAGGCTCTAGCCACGAACGAGTGGGTAGCGCCGGAGTCAAACAGAACACGCGCCCAGCGGTTCTTCACCTTAAATTTCCCTATAGGAGCGCACAAAGCTAAGGAACTAGCACAACAGTACCGCAAATAATCTAGCAACTAAACTACCAGGCTAGAAAGAAAAACAACAAACAACTAACCTGAGATCACCTGGGTCGAAGTCTGAGCCTCCTCGGAAGAAATCACGTTCAGCTTCCCTTTTCCCTTGTCCACACGCTGAGGTGGAGGTAAAGCCTGTAACGGAACTGCAGGAAGAGCTGACTGGACCTTAGGACACCTCGACTTGATGTGCCCCTTCTGCCCACACTGAAAGCAGACTTTATCCTTGGTCCAACACTGGGTCGCATCATGGCCGGATCGCTTGCAAACTGAACAGGAGGCATCTCTCCTAGGAGCACCCTGAATCGCATGAACCTGCTCCTTCTTCTGAGCTGCCGCCTTCTTGAAACACCTCTCGACAGGATGGCCTGACCGGCCACAAAAACTGCACACCACCCTGCTCCTCTTTCCCGGAACAGCATCGGGTACCAGGGGTTTCTTCTCCTCTACCAACTTCCTCTTATCCTTCTTCAACTGCTGGCCTCTGCTCTTCGCCGTCTCAATAGCCTCAACCTTAAGAGCAGCCTCTACAACTCCAGCATAAGTCACCGACCCATAAGCACTGTCCAACTGCTGCACCTCACTCCTCAAACCACCAAGAAATCGCTTAACTCGATCAGCCTCAACGCTGACCAATCCAGGGGCAAAACGGCTCAACTTACTAAACTCTACCTCATACTCACCCACCGTGAGCTGCCTTTGCTTCAGATAGAGGAAATCATTCATGAGGCGGTCACGCTCAACCGAAGGTAAGAACTTCCTCAACAGCATCTCCTTGAACATCTCCCACGAGCATCCGGCTACCAAGCTCTCCTTCTCTCTCAGCCACCAACTCTTAGCCAGACCTTTGAGCTGATAAGCGGCTATCATCACCCTCTGGTCTTCTAAAATCCCTGAGTACGAGAACATCTCCTCCATGGAGATCAGCCAGTCGTCTATCACCATGAAATCTGCCTTCCCATCATAAGTGGGAGGGCTCAGCCTCTGAAACTGCGAGATGAAGGCCATCTCTGCTGGCACCACCACTGGAGGTCTCAAGGGTGCAGGAGGAGGAGGAACAGCTAACCCCCCAACAGGAACTTGCGCACCCTGAGCCTGCCCTGCCACAACTGCCACCAAAGACTGAATATGGGCTTGCACCTCCTCCAACTGCCTGCCCATAGCTTCGCTACTCTGACGCAGACTCTCGATCACCGCATCGTTCTGAGCTCCAGAAGATTCACCCTCAGACAGGGGAGTCGATCGAGTCGCAGGACGCATAGCCATCCTAAAAATCATTACAACGCAAATCAGATCCAAATCCCACGACTAGAACCGATTACCAGTACAGACAATACATATGTAGATATAGACTTAAAGCTGCTAAACTTGCTCTGAGAGTTTATCTTCTTCACAAAAATTAGATGATATGCCCTAACCTAGGATGGTTAACCACCACCTTACTAACTCTTGTGCCTAGATCGGATGCATGAACTTACGTTAATTTGAAAACTCATGTGTGTACATATGTCATCCTGCAAATCTTTAGCTCGGCGCGTTGTGCTTATGCAATGATATGATATGCATGATTGTGTTATGCATTCTAAAAAAAAGGCCCTAATGCATGCTATGAGCGGCGTACGCATGAAAATGTTATGCATCCCATACTACATAACATTTCCATGCAACGAAAAAGAAACGTGCTAGTCGTAGTCATGTGGTGAGGTTATGCATCCCATACTACATAACCCTCACATGTAGCCCCTATGGTGGATCCATATACGAACACATATTATGCATCCCATACTACATAATATGCCCCGTATACTTCATGTTATGCTATGAGTGTAGTGTTCGTGCTTTTGCCAAGACGTGCTGATGACATATCGGTGTGTGAATGACATGATGCTGAACTACTAAAAGCATCCAAGGAAGGTTGCTCAACTAACTTGTCAAGCAACCTCCCTCTGATACCAACTGTCACAACCCGCATTTTCTCCGAATTAAGAATTATCAGAGTAAGAGAAAACACGCGTCATGATGCCACGTCAAGCAGGGGATAACTGCTGACGCTCAGGCAAAACCAACTACCAACTTAATGAAAGAAAATCATGTGATTAATGATTAGAAAATCAGTTATAATTAGAGTCTGTATCCCTCGGCTCAGTGGATCACCTAGTCCACGAAAGAAAAACTATATTTATACGCTGCGGAAAAATACTTTATTTAGTTTTTGTTGGAACACCCTATTACTATTTGGACCAGGATGACTATACTTCTATAGGGATTTTGTGTTGTGACCTCCTTGTTATTATAACGGTCACATAGGCTAGTTAGAGTAATCTTCAGCTCGACGCATAGT
Organism: Platanthera zijinensis; assembly: GCA_039513925.1. Lineage (NCBI taxonomy): Eukaryota > Viridiplantae > Streptophyta > Magnoliopsida > Asparagales > Orchidaceae > Platanthera > Platanthera zijinensis. The sequence goes on from CM077082.1 coordinate 177,471,644, forward strand.
CGACTTCAGCTCGACGTAGAGTCGACCTCTGCTCGACGCAGAGTCGATCTCAGCTCGACGCAGAGTCGACCTCAGCTCGACGCAGAGTCGACCTCAGCTCGACGTGGAGTCGACCCCAGCTCGACGTTCCGTCGAACCCAGTTCTGCTCTCAGAAAACTCTCTCTGGCCGACGTGTGTCGTGCTCAGATCGACGTTTTATTGTGAGCTCGACGCTTTTCAGACTCCCGTCAGTTTTGAATAGGAATTCAAATTCCTTCTGTCAGACAATTAATGCTGAAGATTTATTGACCGTTACATCATATCTGGTGCATGGCTCAAGGAATTTTCTAAGGAATGTCTGCCTGTCATTTCCTTTGAGGCATGGACATTTAAGGAAAGCAATTAATGCTGACTTCCAATGGCTGTCAAAGAAAAGGAAGAAGAAGACTCAGTGATATTATTCATTCTTTCATTTTTTACATACACAGAGAATACACAGAGAGACATAGAACAACAATACAGGACTTCAGCTGCTCTCTCTGTGATATTGTTTTGAAAGCTCACTCACAGGAATTCTGATTGCTTCAGACACAACCATCCAACCTTCTTGGATCATCTCTTGCTGGAGCAAATCAGATCTTTGAAGACCTGTCACCCTTGTGCAGAGCTCTCCTTCCTGAACTTCTTCTTGATCTCAGGGGGAGCTTTGACAATAACTACAGATCCACTTATGCTTCTCTCAGCTTGTTGATAGAGAAGACAACCTCATCCCTTTTTCTTTTTCTTTCTATACAGGGTTTTAACTCCCTTCAAAAGTTACTTTTGGTTTTGCTGAAACCTGGTCAAAATCAGCTCCTTTGGTTTGTGAGAACCTGGTCAAAAACTCTCTGGTGATCAAGACACCTGATCAACTCATCTTGAAGTGGATTCCTATCAAGGGTGATAGAAGAGTGGATGTACCCAGATTTGGGGAACCACTATAGCTCCTTGTGTCGTCTGGATTGCTTGTTTCTTTGTGTTTTGCTTTGTGCTGTGAATTTCTTTTTACTCTGATTATTTGCTATAGCACCATACACTAAGTAAATCCAAACTTTCTCTGCACACAAGTTTTATTTGCAAAATTATTTTAAATAACTCTATTCACCCCCCTCTAGAGTTAGGATTGATCTTATCCTGCACTTTCAATTGGTATCAGAGGGAGGTTGATCATTCATACAGGCTAACACCTGGATCAAAAGATCCCTGATAAGATCATTTCTCTCAAAGGGTTATTTTCCTTAGTTTTACTTATCTTTAAAACTCATGGCACAAAACAAGGACTTTGCTAGTACCAGACCTCCTATGTGCAATCTCTCTAAGTTTGCACTATGGAAAGCAAGGATTAGACTTTACATGAACTCTTTTGATGAAGACATTTTTAATTCTGTGTTGACAGATTGTCCAAGACCTCCCACGGGAACAAGTACATCAGCTGTTCCTCCTCCTTCAGGAACTGATGCTGACATAAAGAAGTGGAAGGCAGCAGATGCTAAAGCCATGAACATTTTGGCTCAAACCATGTCAGATGACATTTTACAGAAAGTAGCTGATTGCAATACTGCTAAAGAGATCTGGGAAAAACTTTCATAAATTGTATCAGGTTCTGCAGATGAAAGAAAGGATAGGAGATCCTACCTCATCGCCCAGTATGAGAACTTCAAAAAGGCAGAATCTGAGTCAGTTGCTGACATGTACAACAGACTGAGCCTAATCATCAGTGAGCTTAGATCACTAGAGAAGGACATATCTCTCACTGAGATAAATGACAAGATACTGACTTGTTTCCCTAGCTCTTGGGACTCAAGAATCTGGTCAATTAAAGATGGAAGAAATGTCTGTGAGTTATCCATAGAAGCTCTTCTAGGAAAGCTCAAGAGCTATGAGCAATTTATTAAAAAGAGAGAAGAAGAGCAGAAGACATCCACACCAACAGAGAAGGTTGAGAAAACCATTGCCTTCAAAGCACAGGAAGAAGAACCTAAAGAAAAGGTGTTGGGAAATGAAGAGCTTATGAGCCTACTGGTCAAAAGGAACTTCAGAAGATGGTCATCCAAAGACAAAGACAAGCCAAGGTATGACAGATCTACTAATAAAGATATTATCTGCTTTGGCTGCAAGAAACCAGGACACATTTTCCCCAACTATCCAGAAAATCAAGACAAGGACAGAAGGGACAAGAAGGAAAGAAAGGATAAAAGGAAGGATAAGGAGTCAAGGAAATACCATGACAAGCCTTCCTCCAGCAACAGCAAGCACACCAGAAAAGGATTTGTGGCTGAATCCTGGAGTGACTCTGATGAGTCTGATTCATCATCCAGCTCTAGTGATGATGAGGATGATGCAGAAGAAAAAGGATTCTGCATGATGGCCATCAGTGCATCTCAAAAGAACACTGATTCAGAGCCTGATGCTGACTACCTATCTGATCAGGAACTTACTGAGGATCAGGTAATAGATTCATTTGATTTTACTTCTGATGAATTTAAATCTGAGTTCAAATCTATGTGCATTGACTTGATTGAATCTCAAAAGTTGATTAAAACTCTCAGAGAACAATTAATTGAATGCAAATCCATTAACTCAGATAATCTTAGACTCTTAGAAGAGTTGAAGTAGTGTGGGGAGGAGATAGCTTCACTGAAAGGTGAGCTATCTAAGGCCAAACAATTTGAAGAAACCCTTAATGGGAGAAGTATCAAATTGATGGACATCACAAGTACAGTGAACTCAAGATTGAATGGTTCACTGGGCTTGGGTGCTTCATCCAGCCAACCCATAGTGCTGACAACTCCAATCAAATTTACCAGTGAGAAAGGTAAAGGAGTCTTGATAGTGGCTAGGAAGAATGCTGACTTAACCAAGGAAACTGGACAAGAAGCGTCGAACGAAGCTCGACGGACGTCGACCAGAGCACGACGTAATCGCAAGAAAACGTCGAACTCAGGTCGACGCCTTCTACCCTCTAAACAAAGCAAGCCTTCGCCGTCGAATGGAGCTCGACGCACTCACCAGAGTCCGTCGACCGAAGCTCGACGTGCGTCGAGCCAAGCTCAGAGCAAAAATCAGTTCTCAGGGGTTAACTCAAGATTTAATTCCAGTTCCACATCTCATCACTTTAACCCTTATGCTGAATGGATAATACCTCCTAGGAGATATCATCCTGCAGGCTATAAGAGTCAACCTGAGATGTCTTTTATTTCAGAATTTAAAGGATATCAAGAAAGGCCCAAGGTAAACTGGGTCAAAAACAATTGATTTGTTGTATGTGCAGATAAAGACCTATCCAATTGAGAACCAGCAGTGGTACTTGGATAGTGGGTGCTCAAAGCACATGACTGGCAACAAGGAGAACCTTGTGTCCTTCAAAGCCAAACATGGACCCAAAGTAATCTTTGGAGATTCAAATTTTGGACAAACAAAAGGATATGGCCAAGTCAAAATAGGGTCAATTACATTTAAGAAAGTGGCCTATGTGGAAGGACTAAAGCACAACTTAATCAGCATCAGCCAGCTATGTGATGCTGGTTATCAGGTTTGGTTTACCAACTCAGCATGTAATATTGCATTAAATAACAACATTGTTTTAATTGGTAATAGACAAGATAACATATACCTAGTTGATTTCAATTCATCTAAAGTAGATATATGTTTATTTAACTCCCTTAGCAAACCTAATGAACTTTGGCATAAAAGACTAGGACATGTGAACCTTAGAACCATTGCTAAGTTATCCCAAGACAACCTTGTTAGAGGACTACCTTCTGGTCCCTACAAGAAGGAAGGACTTTGCAAGGCCTGTCAGTTAGGCAAGCAAACTAAAAATAGTTTCAAGTCACTTAATAAGAGTGACTCACCTAGAATTTTGTACTTATTGCACATGGACCTTTTTGGACCAATTAATGTACAAAGCCTAGGAGGGAAATCTTATGCTTTAGTAGTTGTAGATGACTTCTCAAGATTCACTTGGGTGTTCTTTCTAAGGAAGAAGTCTGATAACTTCAAGATTTTGACAGATTTTCTCAAAGGCCTACAGATTGAGTTCAATACTCACATTGCCCTGATCAGAAGTGATCATGGGACAGAGTTTGATTCTCTTCTTATGCTAGAGTTCTGCCAGAATGAAGGTATCAGGCACACTTTCTCAGCTCCAAGAACTCCTCAACAAAATGGGGTAGTTGAAAGGAAAAACAGAACCCTTATTGAATCTGCCACAACATTGTTGACAGATGCTCACCTTCCTCTAACCTTTTGGGCAGAGGCTGTGAACACCTCCAACTATGTTTTGAATAGAAGCCTGATACATAAACTAAAGGGTAAGACTCCCTATGAGTTACTCAAAGGGAAGAAACCTAAAGTAAATTACTTCAAAATTTTTGGTTGCACTTGCTTCATTCACAATAATGACAAGAAATACCTAGCTAAATTTGAAGCCAAAGCTGATGAAGGAGTGTTTCTGGGATACTCCATGACTAGCAAGGCTTATAGGGTTTTTAACAAGTGCTCAAATAAAATTGAAGAATCCATGCATGTTACATTTGATGAAACTAACATGTCTTATAAGGAGAAGGAGACTTCTACCATAAGCAATTTGCAGGAACATTCAATTTCAGAAAATCTGAAGCAGCTTACCATCACAGACAAAGGGTCATTACCTTCACCAATTCAGCAAGACACTGAACTCAGTGACAATGAAGAGGAATTTCAGGTTTTGGAAAGTTCAAAAGGCCAACAAATTGAAGAACCAGTTGTTGTTCCACAAGAGGAAACAACAACACAGGTTGGTGCATCATCAACACCCCTTATTGATCTTGCAACAACAAGAGATCACCCAATCTCACAAGTAATTGGAGATATCTCAGTGGGTGTGCAAACAAGGAATCAAGTTAGTCAAAATATTATGCACACCTGCTTTCTTTCTCAAATTGAGCCTCAAACCATACAAGATGCAGAGAAAGATCCAAACTGGATCATTGCAATGCAGGAAGAGTTGAATCAATTTGAAAGGAATAAAGTTTGGGAATTAGTACCAAGACCAAGGAACCAGCAAATTGTTGGAACCAAATGGGTATTCAGGAACAAGTTGGATGATCAAGGAATAATTGTGAGAAACAAGGCAAGACTTGTAGCACAAGGATATTGCCAAGAAGAAGGAATTGATTATGACCAAACCTTTGCACCAGTTGCAAGGTTGGAGGCCATAAGAATCTTCCTTGCATATGCAGCTCACAAGAGATTCAAGGTATATCAGATGGATGTCAAGAGTGCCTTTCTCAATGGAGACATCAAGGAAGAAGTTTATGTAAAGCAACCTCCAGGTTTTATCTCTCCAACCTTTCCTGATCATGTTTTTAAACTGCATAAAGCTTTATATGGTCTCAAGCAAGCTCCTAGAGCATGGTATGAGACTTTAGCTTGTTTTTTGTTGGAAAATGATTTTAAAAGGGGTAGAGTAGACCAAACTATTTTTGTTATAACCCATAGGTCCCATACCCTACTAGTACAAGTTTATGTAGACGATATTATATTTGGGTCTACTGATTCAAACTTATGCAAAAAGTTCTCACAACTTATGCACTCAAAGTTTGAAATGAGTAGCATGGGTGAGCTTGCTTTCTTTCTTGGATTGCAAGTTAAACAACATGTGGATGGCATTTTCATTTCTCAAACCAAGTATGCAAGAGAACTGGTTAAGAAATTTTGAATGTCTGAAGCATCCTCTATGAAAACACCTATGCCTACAAATGCTGTCTTAGATGCTGATGAATCTGGAAAACCAGTTGATCAGACAAGCTATAGAGCAATCATTGGCTCATTACTTTATCTAACAGCTACTAGACCAGATATAATGTTTGCTACATGCATTTGTGCTAGATTCCAAGTAAGCCCTAGAGAGTCCCACCTCACATTAGTTAAGAGGATTCTTAGGTATGTAAAAAAGTTGTCCTAATTTAGGTCTCTGGTATCCACATGACTCAGGATTTGATCTAACTGGATTTTCAGATTCTGATTATGCTGGATGTAGAGTAGACAGGAAAAGCACCAGTGGAACTTGTCAATTCCTTGGTGATAGACTTATCTCCTGGTTTTGTAAGAAACAAACCTCTGTGTCCACATCAACTGCTGAAGCTGAATACATGGCTGCAGGTAGTTGTTGCTCACAGATTTTGTGGATTCAAAACCAGCTCCTAGACTATGGGTACAACTTAGAGATGTCTAAAATCTTTTGTGATAATACCAGTGCAATATCTATTGCTCAAAATCCAGTTCTCCATAGTAGGACCAAGCACATAGAGATCAGACATCACTTCTTAAGGGATAATGTAGAAAAGAAGAAAATTGCACTAGAATACATTTCCACTGAACTACAAAGAGGAGATATTTTCACCAAGCCCTTGGATGAAAAGAAGCACTTCTTTTTCCTCAATCAGTTGGGAATGCTAGATGGAGACAGCATAAAATAAAACTCCAAGATTTTGAAACCCATAATTAACAGGAATAGGAAAAATTTCATTTTAAAATTCCCTGTCTGAGTGGGTGTTCTGAGCTCTGAACTAAGCTCGACGCTGCGTCGAACGGAGATCGACGGTCCGTCGCCCTCAAAAGCATCGAACGTCGAACTCAGCTTCTAGCGTCGAACTAAGTTCACAGCTCCCTGGCTTCTTGAGTTTCTCTCTCCCCGGTCGACGTCTTCGTTCAACGTCGACCTGAGCTCGACGTATAGCTTCAGCCAAAGCGTCGAACGTCGACCTAAGCTGAACGCTGTTGAGTCGTTTCAGTTCTCCTAGAGCCTTAGAGCGTCGAACTGAGCTCGACGTTCTTTCCTTTTCTGCGTCGAACCCTAAGTATAAAATCATTTTTCTCCGTCGTTCGCAGTTGCGCTTTCATATCTTTCTGCTCAAGCTTTCTCCCTCCAAAAACTTTACTCTTGATCTTGGAAGGTATTCTTTTTGCAGGAAAATGGCAATCACAGCAGGAGCTCTGGCGGCCATGAAGTTCGATTCTGGATTCGATATCGACTTCGACTCTTTTGATGGATCTCCACAATACTTTTTGGATATACTGGACCTCTTCAAGGAGCAGCAACTGGTTAACTTTATGTCAACCAGGATCCCTCTCCCAGAGTCAGAAATCAAAGAGTGGAGTCTTACAGCAGTTATTTCAGATAACAATACATTGACTGGGAAAGTTTCAGGAAATGAGGTAGCCATCTCACCTCAAGTCATTTCAGAAGTTTTCAACTTTGCTGCTGGAGATGATGGCATAGAACTATCTGTGGAAGAGTATGCCTTGATGCTGGACAGGATGGGGCATGCTGCTGGTAACCCCTCTAAACTCCTCAAAGTTAACCTAGCTATTGAATATAGGTTATTAGCAGACATTACAGGCAAAGTGATCTGTGCAAAGAGGACTGCACATGATGCAATTACTAGGCATCAGTTCTGCCTTATGGCTGCACTTATGGATAAGAAACATCCCAACTGGGGATTGATTGTGTTTGAATTGATTAAGAAAAAATTGGATAAAAACTCTGTCCACTTTGGAAGAGTTCTTGGGTTGATTCTCAACCATTGCTGCCCTCAACTGCTTGTGTCCTCCAAGAAGCACATCAATGCTTCCAAGAGGCTCACATGTGCCCTAATTGGCAAGTGGGACAGAAGAATTGTGAATCCCAGGGCAGCAGCAGCAATGAAGTCTTCTGCAGACACCAGGACTGTAGAGGTCACTCTCCCTCAGTCCACTGGTCCAGAAGCAGGGAATTTGCCATCTCCCTCCATCTCCCTCCCATCCACTTTCATCCCCTCAACCACAGTCATTCCATCCTCTCAACCTCTACCTTCCTCCATCTCTACTATTGCATCCTCCATTCCACCTCTCACTACTTTCCTTCCCATAAGCTTGGATTCCTCCCCTCATGAGGATCTCTTTTCTTTTGACATGCATGAAGACTCCTTCATGGATGCCTCTACCTCCTCTCCTCATGAATTCCCCCATTCATCAACTTTTTCAGAGCTACTCTTTTCCTCCATCCATGAGCCAGTTACACCTCCACTGTCTACACCACCCTCAACATCTTCCTCATTTACAGTCTTTGCTACTCCATCTACCTCTACTCAAGTTCCCCTTGAGCAAGTAGCTCTCCTGCCCTTAGCCAATCAAATCTTTGACCTTTTGTCCCCTAGGCTCTCCTCCCTCTTGGATGCCAAGCTGGCTCCTCTCCTCCTTTCCCTGAGAACTCTCTCTGACTCTGTCTCCTCCCTCTCCTCTCATCTGGCATGCCCTTCTTCTGGGGGCCTAGAGTCAGCTACCACTGATTCTAGGCAGGGGGAGATGTCTGCAGAAGAAGAGCTGCATCCTTCATCAGTTCATCCTTCTTCAGTTCAGTTTGTTCAGACATGTTCAGAGACAGTATCAGTTGCAGAAGTTCAGATAGTATCTGAGGCTCCTCCTCCAGCTTCAATTCAGCTCATCAGCAGTGCCTTAGACCTTCAGTGTTTGGCAGCTTCTGTCCAGAGCCTCTCCCCTCCAGCTCAGATTCAAGAAGACCTTTCCATGGCACCTGAGGCTCCTCCTCCTAATTCAGAACTGCTTCAAGAAGATCTGTCTAGGGCTATTGTCCCTTTTCAGAAGATCCCTGATGTAGCAGTGGTAGCAGTGGCTCCTGCTAATGATGAAATTGAAATGTTAGCAGCTGTTGAAACTTCAGGTGAAGCGATTGAGACACCTGATGCAGTTGAGACCCATGTCTCCCAAGCCCTTCAGGAACCAGCCTCTTTAGTCTCTATGGCTCCTGAGGCTGTGCCCTCTCCTGCAGTGGTAGACTCCTCCTCTCCACTGACAGCAGATCTTCCTTCAGTTTCCTCTTCAGCAGCTCCAGACTCCATCAGTTTTCCTATCTCTAAAAGGAAGTACATAGATCCATATGAAGAATCTCAAAGTTCAGAAGATGAGTTTGCTACAGATTCTGATGACTCCTCTGTAACTATTGCAAGGAAGAGGAAAGCAAGATCAAAAGCTTTGAAAAGAGTACCAATTGCCAGAGCTACAGACCATGACATTCCTTACTATATCAAATACAATTGTGAAATCACAGAGCCATGGATGCAATACTCCCAAAATCAGAGAAAAGCAATGAAGAAGAAAAGAAAATTCAATGAAGGACCAACCAAAGCTGTCCATCAGCCTCCACCTCCACCTCCTCCAGATGCAGGTGCAGGTGCTAGTCTATCTTCCAATCCAGCCCCTTCAGCTCTACATGGAAAGACATATCAAGCAAGAAGATATCAAGGAGACAGTCAGCAAAGGGGATGTCAACAAAGAGGAAACTATAGGGGCAGGCAGTCCAGAGGAAGATCAGGTTCTCAACCTCATCAAAGGGGAGGAGCCATTGATCTAACCTCTGGTCCCTATCCTTATAGACCTAGAGCTGACCTCACCCCAACAACCTCTCAAGAACTTTCCTCTAACAGATTTGAACCAGCTGTACCTTTTGAAGATCCCACCAAAACTCCTGCCTACTGGAAAGCTAGAATGATAGAAATGGCTGCTTTAAATGAGATTAATAAAGCTAGAGAAAAAGGTCTGGACACCTCTCATATCAGTACAATGTCAGACCAAAGAAAAGAGGAATTGGAGAAATATAAGTCTAAGAAATTCTTTGATTCAGACAGATATATGCAACTCCATCCTGCAGCTGTACCACCCAGTGCAAGAGATCAAAAGTATTTAGGTGCAGCTGATGATTACAGATCTAAAAAGGAAGCTTCAAATCCAAACAGAGAAATCATCTTCAAGAAGAGTGATCAAGACAAAGCCCCAAAGGGAAAGTAAAGTAAGATGCTTTAATTCTTTCTATATGCTGGACTCAGGACTTTTGAACATTTGTGCTGCTATATAATGTTATATATGCTGCTTTTTATTCTGTCATGTCTGGTTGTATTGTATTGTATTGTATTGTATTGTATTTTCGCTTTATCTTTCTTTGAATCCCTAAATTCATGTAAATAGTAATCCTAATCCAAATAGGGGGAGATTGTTGGAACACCCTATTACTATTTGGACCAGGATGACTATACTTCTATAGGGATTTTGTGTTGTGACCTCCTTGTTGTTATAAAGGTCACATAGGCTAGTTAGAGTAATCTTCAGCTCGACGCATAGTCGACTTCAGCTCGACGTAGAGTCGACCTCTGCTCGACGCAGAGTCGATCTCAGCTCGACGCAGAGTCGACCTCAGCTCGACGCAGAGTCGACCTCAGCTCGACGTGGAGTCGACCCCAGCTCGACGTTCTGTCGAACCCAGTTCTGCTCTCAGAAAACTCTCTCTGGCCGACGTGTGTCGTGCTCAGATCGACGTTTTATTGTGAGCTCGACGCTTTTCAGACTCCCGTCAGTTTTGAATAGGAATTCAAATTCCTTCTGTCAGACAATTAATGCTGAAGATTTATTGGCCGTTACAGCATATCTGGTGCATGGCTCAAGGAATTTTCTAAGGAATGTCTGCCTGTCATTTCCTTTGAGGCATGGACATTTAAGGAAAGCAATTAATGCTGACTTCCAACGGCTGTCAAAGAAAAGGAAGAAGAAGACTCAGTGATATTATTCATTCTTTCATTTTTTACATACACAGAGAATACACAGAGAGACATAGAACAACAATAAAGGACTTCAGCTGCTCTCTCTGTGATATTGTTTTGAAAGCTCACTCACAGGAATTCTGATTGCTTCAGACACAACCATCCAACCTTCTTGGATCATCTCTTGCTGGAGCAAATCAGATCTTTGAAGACCTGTCACCCTTGTGCAGAGCTCTCCTTCCTGAACTTCTTCTTGATCTCAGGGGGAGCTTTGACAATAACTACAGATCCACTTATGCTTCTCTCAGCTTGTTGATAGAGAAGACAACCTCATCCCTTTTTCTTTTTCTTTCTGTACAGGGTTTTAACTCCCTTCAAAAGTTACTTTTGGTTTTGCTGAAACCTGGTCAAAATCAGCTCCTTTGGTTTGTGAGAACCTGGTCAAAAACTCTCTGGTGATCAAGACACCTGATCAACTCATCTTGAAGTGGATTCCTATCAAGGGTGATAGAAGAGTGGATGTACCCAGATTTGGGGAACCACTATAGCTCCTTGTGTCGTCTGGATTGCTTGTTTCTTTGTGTTTTGCTTTGTGCTGTGAATTTCTTTTTACTCTGATTATTTGCTATAGCACCATACACTAAGTAAATCCAAACTTTCTCTGCACACAAGTTTTATTTGCAAAATTATTTTAAATAACTCTATTCACCCCCCTCTAGAGTTAGGATTGATCTTATCCTGCACTTTCAGTTTTGACATCCTAAGGAGCACATAAGGGTCCCAAGAGAACCACTCATGCTATGCAAGACCCTACATTTAATTTATATAATATATAAGAAAACGGTCTTTATACGTGATTTGGAAAATAGTGATTACGCTTTATAAAACATGCTGATCATGAGCTTTATTTATAATAACAATTATAGTTTAAAAATAACTAGCAACCTAGCATAAAACCTTCTCAGAGCAAGTAGACTATCTCCAGAAAATGGTAGCAGCAATAGTATATATATCTAGTACAAGGTAAAACTACCAATGGGCGGCAACAACCTGACACGAACCCACTAGCACAAATATATGTCTGTAAGAGAGTACTGAAAACAACCTCACTAACCAGGTAAACAGAACCCCAAGGTCCAGGAGTCCACCAACAACACCACCTCCAACTAGCCACCAGACTGGCTATAGCTCAGAACCCGGGGTATTCCAAAGAAAACAGAATACCTCAGCAAGCTAAACAAAGAAAAACTGCATGAAAGAGTCAACCAAAGGACAAAGTAACAGAAAAACATGTAGTAGAAAGAGTCACAACTGTCCACAACAGGACCACAAGAAATGCACAACGTGCAAAACAACAGCAACGACCCAGCCCAGGAACCACATCCTGCAGGGCCTACTAGGCTACCAAGAGCCAGAATGTTGCAAACTACCAAAGAAGAAACTTCTAACACCCTAAACTGTGGGAAGTGATAGTAGCAAAAACAACAACGAGGAACCGGATCGAAGGCAAACGCAGTCCCCCAATCCACCATGTCCAAGTCAAAAGATCGAGGGTCAACACGTGAAAACACAAGGGACCTTCCACCCGACATGCCCAGCCCGTACCTGGAGCAAGAAAACATGGGTGGCCTTGGCTATATCACACAACTCCACCCCCATAAAGAGCTACAACCACCACTACTAACCACGACCCACGATTCGGCCTCTAGGAAAATAAAGAAAACGGCCGACAAGGAAAACCCAGAAAATACAACTGGAAATCCACTCGGAAACGAAATACAAGGTAAAGGAAGAGTGTTGAAATAAACCAACACGACTAGGCGTTGAGTGAAACCCACTCAGTGCCTACCTAAACTTTGGCGTTGAGTGAGCTAGCCTCACTCGCCGCCAAAATAATACCACTACCCACAAGCCCACTAAAGAATACGGAGCTCGACGACTGTCGAACGACCAAGGCAGAAGATCCAGAACTCGAGTAGTTGCCTGCCACTTGAGTATCTAAACTCCCGCACTCGAAACCATCTAAATTCACCTAGCAAAAGGAAATATACAAAGCGCACGATCAGTGACGCACGATCAGTGGTCGTGCGCACTCATCAGCTGATGATCGTGCGAAGCGAACCTGGAAAACCTGACAGAAAACCTAGCAACTGCGCACGATCAGTGTCGCACAACCACTGGTCGTGCGCACTGTTGCCAGCGCTCGTGCGATTTTCCGAGACAGAACTTTGGAAACTGAAAGACAGCCGCGCACGAGCAGAGGCACACGACCAGTGGTCGTGCGCCCTAACGGTTGATGACCGTGCGCGGCCAACCTGTACCATTTGGAATTTCCCGAACGACACCGGAACGCGCACACGACTCACGCCACTACAGTAGCAGCAGACAACTATCAACGTCGCGCACCACTACCATACGAGCTATGCCAAGTCATTCGAGTGATACCTTAACGAAAAAATCGGCAACCACACCCCCCCTCCTAACTCTCCCTCTTGGCTACACCCGAACCAGAGCAACAATCAAAATAAAGGAAAACAACGGCTCCATGCCGACAATTTGGATTCCAATCATCACAAAATAGGGGGGTTTCAGTAGGAAGAACTAAGCCCTATAGTTAGCAAGAAAATGAGAACAACAAGGCCTCTAACCTGGGCTAACCGGGATTTCAATTTCAGCAAGAAAATCGAAAAGAAAACATGGTAAGGGCAAGAATACCACTTGCCTCAATCACAGCGAAGCTTTGGACTGCTTTCCTCCTCTTCGCACGGATCAAAACGGCCGCAACACCTAGAACAAAAACTCGGCCATTAATGGCGGAAAACTTCCAAAACTGGAAATTCCAATCCTCCCAAAACTCCACGAAAATCGAATTTCTTACCGCAGGAATGAAGGTCTTGACGAGAGCAATCCAAATCCACTCTCGGAATCGAATTCCGTCCACAAACGCTCCGGGAATCGGCGTCCGAAGGGTAGGCGGTTTCTCCGTTTCCTCTCGTACAGGGGCGGCGGTTCGAGTGGGGAAGATGATGGATCGGGGGTTTTCATTCTTTATATATATATATATATATAATTATATAATTATATAATTAATTACAAAATTACATAAAGCACCAAATCGACGCGAAAACTGAACTACCTCGGAATTCGACGAAATTCGCACCGTAGCTAAATACCCACGCTACGAACACAACGACGAAGTCGAAATTAATTTTCGACGAACAGAACTCGAGTTATACCCAAATAAAGCCAAACACCAACATCCCCCCGAGAGGCCACACCGGGTCACCCAAAACGACTCGGCTTGCTAGGGAGATCTTGCCAACAGGCTACAGAATAGGGCACTCAGTTCTAAAGAGCTAAACCACACTCCACAAATGGCACAAGCCACGGAAACGCGTCATCGTAACGCCAAACGAGAATAAAAAAAATCGCTGAAAAAACGGGGCGTTACAGTCACTCCCCCTAAAAGAAAGTTTCGTCCCGAAACTTTACGCACAACCCTCCTACTAAAGAAGGAAAAGGTAACAAACAGAAGTTACAAAGAGAAACATACCGATCAAATCAGCGAAACAGGTGAGGGTACGCCCTGCTCATGGCCGACTCTAGCTCCCAAGTCGCGCTATCCAAATCCTGATTTTTCCATAGAACTTTCACCATCGGTATGGACTTCTTTCGCAGCACACGCTCCTGAGAATCCAAAATACGAACTGGCACCTCAACAAAAGAGAGGTTGGGCTCCAACTGGGGCACAACATCCAAGAGTTGCCCACTGCTGCGCACACACTTCCGCAATTGGCTAACATGAAAAACATTATGAACACCAGGGAAGTTCGCTGGCAAATCCAATCTATAAGCAGACACACCAATCCGCTCCAAAATCTCGAACGGGCCCACATACCTTGGGTCCAATTTCTGATTTTTACCAAATCTCTTCACACCAACCATTGGAGAAACCTTGAGGTATACATGATCCCCTACTAAAAACTCCAAAGCAGACCTACGCCGATTGGCGTTCTTTTCATACCTCTCCTGAGCTAAACGAAGCTTTTCACGAATAAGCTTCACGGCGACTTCCATATCCTCCAGCGCATCAGGACCCAACAACGGCCTCTCACCAGCCTCGGCCCAAAACAACGGAGTCCTACAGCGCCTCCCATACAAAGCTTCGAACGGAGCCATCTGCAAGCTTTCCTGATAACTGTTATTATAAGCAAATTCCATGAGTCGCAGACGCTCATCCCACGCTCCACCGTGGTCTAAAATATAGCACCTAATCATATCCTCAACAATCTGATTGACCCGCTCCGTCTGCCCATTGGTCTGAGGGTGGTACGCAGTAGAATACCTCCGATCCGTACCCAAACCCTCCTGCAGACTCTACCAAAAACGAGAAGTAAACCGGGAGTCTCGATCAGAAATGATGCTAACCGGCACACCGTGGAGTCGGATGACTTCATTCAAGTACAACTCCGCTATCTTCTTCATCGGGTAATCAATCTTATATGGCACGAAGTGAGCACACTTCGTCAATCTATCCACTATAACCCAAACAGAATCAAATCCTCTCGGGGATTTTGGCAAACCCGTAATGAAGTCCATAGATATTCTCTCCCACTTCCAAGTCGGGATCTCTAACGGAGTCAACTTACCACCAGGCCTTCCATGATCGGCCTTCACACGCTTGCAAGTGTGACACTCAGCAACAAATCGGGCTATATCTCCTTTCATACCATACCACCAGGCAATTTGCCTTAAGTCACGGTACATCTTCGTAGATCCTGGATGGTAGGCAACGCTGGAACCATGAGCCTCACTGCAAATCATACCTCTAATGTCCCCAACAGCGGGAACGCAAAACCTGCCGCGGTACTTCAAAGTACCCGCATCATCAATAGCAAAATCTGGCAACTCTCCCTTCTCTGTCCTGGTAAAAAGGTGCAATAGATCCGGATCGTCCTTCTGATGCAGTCTAGTCAAAGAAATCCAGGACGACTCTGCCACTAACAAACTACTTTGCAAACCACAGCATCCCACTGAAATATCCATAAGGAGGAACTCCTCAACTAACCGATCGGCGGAGAGGTTAAAGATCTTTCCCGTCTTTCGGCTCAGGGCGTCGGCCACCACATTGGCCTTGCCCGGATGATACTGGATTTCTACGTCATAATCCGCCACATACTCAAGCCACCGCCGCTGACGCAGGTTCAATTCCTTCTGCGTGAACACGTACTTCAGGCTCTTATGGTCAGTAAAAATCTTGCACTGAGCCCCATAAAGTAAGTGCCTCCACAACTTCAACGCATAGATAACCGCTGCAAACTCAAGGTCATGCGTAGGATAATTCTTCTCATGAGTCTTCAGCTGCCTTGACCCATAAGCGATTACTTTTCCATCCTGCATTAATACGCATCCCAAACCTACAAGCGAAGCATCCACATACACATCATAATCCACGCCCTCAGTAGGAAGGGTCAGAACGGGAGCAGTACACAATCTCCTCTTTAACTCCTGAAAAGCTTCTTCGCACTTCTCGCTCCAAACAAAAGCCACATTCTTCTGAGTCAGCTTGGTCAAAGGTGCGGCTAGAGAAGAGAAACCCTCCACGAATCTCCTGTAATAGCCAGCCAACCCTAAGAAACTTCTGATCTCCTTAGGAGTATTCGGCCTACTCCAATCCATCACTGCTGCAATCTTTTCTGGGTCAACCGAGATCCCATCCTTGTTCACCACGTGGCCTAGAAAAGAAACCTGAGGCAACCAAAATTCTCACTTGCTCAACTTGGCGAATAACTTGTGGTTCCTTAATTCTGATAGGACCAGATGCAAATGCTGCTCATGCTCCTCAGCACTGCGAGAATAAACCAACACGTCATCAATGAATACCACCACGAACTTGTCTAGGAAATCCTTGAATACCCGATTCATCATGTCCATGAAAGCTGATGGTGCGTTGGTCAAACCGAACGACATCACCAAAAACTCAAAGTATCCATGCCTCGACCTAAACGCAGTCCGTGGAATATCTGCCTCACGGATCCTGAGCTGATGATAGCCCGAACGAAGATCGATCTTGGAGAACACCGTGCTACCACGCAACTGGTCAAATAAATCATCGATCCTCGGCAGAGGGTACCTGTTCTTGATAGTGACCTTGTTCAACTCTCTATAGTCGATGCAAAGCCGCATCGACCCATCTTTCTTCTTTACGAACAAAACAGGAGCACCCCAAGGCGACGAACTCTGCCTGATAAAACCTTTAGCCAACAACTCATCTAACTGAATTCGCAACTCCTCTAGCTCACGAGGGGCCATCCGGTACGGCGCCTTAGCAATAGGACGCGTACCCGGCTCCAAATCAATAACAAACTCCACATCCCGCTCAGGAGGGATACCAGGAAGATCATCAGGAAAAACATCGGCGAAACCACGAACAATAGGAATCTCCTCTAAGCGTGGCACGCTAACAACGGTTCCAACCGCCGAGACTAAACAAACACAACAATCAGAAAGAAATAATCTCTGAACACATACCGCCGAGAGAACAGGAGAATCCTGACACGGATCAGCATACACGCTGCCGGGCTGACCGTCGTCCCTGATGAAGTCCAAGCGCTTTCCTTTGCACTGAATGACCGCATCATACCGAGAGAGCCAGTCCATGCCCAAAATGACATCGAAGTCCTCTAGATCAATCATCTTCAGGTCCGCCTTCGCAAGAAAATCCCCCAACAAAATCGGGCAATCCAAAATACCCAAATCTGACAACACAGATTCACCAGAGGGAAACTTGACACGGAAGGAATCCCGAACACGATCTAGAGACAACCGATGACGCTCCACAAAGGCTCTAGCCACGAACGAGTGGGTAGCGCCGGAGTCAAACAGAACACGCGCCCAGCGGTTCTTCACCTTAAATTTCCCTATAGGAGCGCACAAAGCTAAGGAACTAGCACAACAGTACCGCAAATAATCTAGCAACTAAACTACCAGGCTAGAAAGAAAAACAACAAACAACTAACCTGAGATCACCTGGGTCGAAGTCTGAGCCTCCTCGGAAGAAATCACGTTCAGCTTCCCTTTTCCCTTGTCCACACGCTGAGGTGGAGGTAAAGCCAGTAATGGAACTGCAGGAAGAGCTGACTGGACCTGAGGACACCTCGACTTGATGTGCCCCTTCTGCCCACACTGAAAGCAGACTTTATCCTTGGTCCAACACTGGGCCGCATCATGGCCGGATCGCTTGCAAACTGAACAGGAGGCATCTCTCCTAGGAGCACCCTGAATCGCATGAACCTGCTCCTTCTTCTGAGCTGCCGCCTTCTTGAAACACCTCTCGACAGGATGGCCTGATCGGCCACAAAAACTGCACACCACCCTGCTCCTCTTTCCCGGAACAGCATCGGGTACCAGGGGTTTCTTCTCCTCTACCAACTTCCTCTTATCCTTCTTCAACTGCTGGCCTCTGCTCTTCGCCGTCTCAATAGCCTCAACCTTAAGAGCAGCCTCTACAACTCCAGCATAAGTCACCGACCCATAAGCACTGGCCAACTGCTGCACCTCACTCCTCAAACCACCAAGAAATTGCTTAACTCGATCAGCCTCAACGCTGAACAATCCAGGGGCAAAATGGCTCAACTTACTAAACTCTACCTCATACTCACCCACCGTGAGCTGCCTTTGCTTCAGATAGAGGAAATCATTCATGAGGCGGTCACGCTCAACCGAAGGTAAGAACTTCCTCAACAGCATCTCCTTGAACATCTCCCACGAGCATCCGGCTACCAAGCTCTCCTTCTCTCTCAGCCACCAACTCTTAGCCAGACCTTTGAGCTGATAAGCGGCTATCATCACCCTCTGGTCTTCTGAAATCCCTGAGTGCGAGAACATCTCCTCCATGGAGATCAGCCAGTCGTCTATCACCATGAAATCTGCCTTCCCATCATAAGTGGGAGGGCTCAGCCTCTGAAACTGCGAGATGAAAGCCATCTCTGCTGGAACCACCACTGGAGGTCTCAAGGGTGCAGGAGGAGGAGGAACAGCTAACCCCCCAGCAGGAACTTGCGCACCCTGAGCCTGCCCTACCACAACTGCCACCAAAGACTGAATCTGGGCTTGCACCTCCTCCAACTGCCTGCCCATAGCTTCGCTACTCTGACGCAGACTCTCGATCACCGCATCGTTCTGAGCTCCAGAAGATTCACCCTCAGACAGGGGAGTCGATCGAGTCGCAGGACGCCTAGCCATCCTAAAAATCATTACAATGCAAATCAGATCCAAATCCCACGACTAGAACCGATTACCAGTACAGACAATACATATGTAGATATAGACTTAAAGCTGCTAAACTTGCTCTGAGAGTTTATCTTCTTCACAAAAATTAGATGATATGCCCTAACCTAGGATGGTTAACCACCACCTTACTAACTCTTGTGCCTAGATCGGATGCATAAACTTACGTTAATTTGAAAACTCATGTGTGTACATATGTCATCCTGCAAATCTTTAGCTCGGCGCGTTGTGCTTATGCAATGATATGATATGCATGATTGTGTTATGCATTCTAAAAAAAAGGCCCTAATGCATGCTATGAGCGGCGTACGCATGAAAATGTTATGCATCCCATACTACATAACATTTCCATGCAACGAAAAAGAAACGTGCTAGTCGCAGTCATTTGGTGAGGTTATGCATCCCATACTACATAACCCTCACATGTAGCCCCTATGGTGGATCCATATACGAACACATATTATGCATCCCATACTACATAATATGCCCTGTATACTTCATGTTATGCTATGAGTGTAGTGTTCGTGTTTTTGCCAAGACGTGCTGATGACATATCGGTGTGTGAATGACATGATGCTGAACTATTAAAAGCATCCAAGGAAGGTTGCTCAACTAACTTGTCAAGCAACCTCCCTCTGATACTAACTGTCACAACCCGCATTTTCTCCGAATTAAGAATTATAAGAGTAAGAGAAAACACGCATCATGATGCCACGTCAAGCAGGGGATAACTACTGTCGCTCAGGCAAAACCAACTACCAACTTAATGAAAGAAAATCATGTGATTAATGATTAGAAAATCAGTTATAATTAGAGTCCGTATCCCTCGACTCAGTGGATCACCTAGTCCACGAAAGAAAAACTATATTTATACGCTGCGGAAAAATTCTTTATTTAGTTTTGACATCCTAAGGAGCACATAAGGGTCCCAAGAGAACCACTCATGCTATGCAAGACCCTACATTTAATTTATATAATATATAAGAAAACGGTCTTTATACGTGATTTGGAAAATAGTGATTACGCTTTATAAAACTTGCTGATCATGAGCTTTATTTATAATAACAATTATAGTTTAAAAATAACTAGCAACCTAGCATAAAACCTTCTCAGAGCAAGTAGACTATCTCCAGAAAATGGTAGCAGCAATAGTATATATATATAGTACAAGGTAAAACTACCAGTGGGCGCCAACAACCTGACACGAACCCACTAGCACAAATATATGTCTGTAAGAGAGTACTGAAAACAACCTCACTAACCAGGTAAACAGAACTCCAAGGTCCGGGAGTCCACCAACAACACCACCTCCAACTAGCCACCAGACTGGCTACAGCTCAGAACCTGGGGTATTTCAAAGAAAACAGAATACCTCAGCAAGCTAAACAAAGAAAAACTGCATGAAAGAGTCAACCAAAGGACAAAGTAACAGAAAAACATGCAGTAGAAAGAGTCATAACTGTCCACAACAGGACCACAAGAAATGCACAACGTTCAAAGCAACAGCAACGACCCAGCCCAGGAACCACATCCTGCAGGGCCTACTAGGCTACCAAGAGCCAGAATGTTGCAAACTACCAAAGAAAAAACTTCTAACACCCTAAACTGTGGGAAGTGATAGTAGCAAAAACAACAATGAGGAACCGGATCGAAGGCAAACGCAGTCCCCCAATCCACCATGTCCAAGTCAAAAGCTCGAGGGTCAACACGTGAAAACACAAGGGACCTTCCACCCGACAGGCCCAGCCCGTACCTGGAGCAAGAAAACATGGGTGGCCTTGGCTATATCACACAACTCCACCCCCATAAAGAGCTACAACCACCACTACTAACCACGACCCACGATTCGGCCTCTAGGAAAATAAAGAAAATGGCCGACAAGGAAAACCCAGAAAATACAACTGGAAATCCACTCGGAAACGAAATACAAGGTAAAGGAAGAGTGTTGAAATAAACCAACACGACTAGGCGTTGAGTGAAACCCACTCAGTGCCTACCTAAACTTTGGCGTTGAGTGAGCTAGCCTCACTCGCCGCCAAAATAATACCACTACCCACAAGCCCACTAAAGAATACGGAGCTCGACGACAGTCGAACGACCAAGGCAGAAGATCCAGAACTCGAGTAGTTGCCTGCCACTTGAGTATCTAAACTCCCGCACTCGAAACCATCTAAATTCACCTAGCAAAAGGAAATATACAAAGCGCACGATCAGTGACGCACGATCAGTGGTCGTGCGCACTCATTGGCTGATGATCGTGCGAAGCGAACCTGGAAAACCTGACAGAAAACCTAGCAACTGCGCACGATCAGTGTCGCACGACCACTGGTCGTGCGCACTGTTGCCAGCGCTCGTGCGATTTTCCGAGACAGAACTTTGGAAACTGAAAGACAGCCGCGCACGAGCAGAGGCACACGACCAGTGGTCGTGCTCCCTAACGGTTGATGATCGTGCGCGGCCAACCTGTACCGTTTGGAATTTCTCGAACGACACCGGAACGCGCACACGACTCACGCCACTGCAGTAGCAGCAGACAACTATCAACGTCGCGCACCACTACCATACGAGCTATGCCAAATCATTCGAGTGATACCTTAACGAAAAAATCGGCAACCACACCCCCCTCCTAACTCTCCCTCTTGGCTACACCCGAACCAGAGCAACAATCAAAATAAAGGAAAACAACGGCTCCACGCCGACAATTTGGATTCCAATCATCACAAAATAGGGGGGGTTTCAGTAGGAAGAACTAAGCCCTATAGTTAGCAAGAAAATGAGAACAACAAGGCCTCTAACCTGGGCTAACCGGGATTTCAATTTCAGCAAGAAAATCGAAAAGAAAACTTGGCAAGGGCAAGAATACCACTTGCCTCAATCACAGCGAAGCTTTGGACTGCTTTCCTCCTCTTCGCACGGATCAAAACGGCCGCAACACCTAGAACAAAAACTCGGCCATTAATGGCGGAAAACTTCCAAAACCGGAAATTCCAATCCTCCCAAAACTCCACGAAAATCGAATTTCTTACCGCAGGAATGAAGGTCTTGACAAGAGCAATCCAAATCCACTCTCGGAATCGAATTCCGTCCACAAACGCTCCGGGAATCGGCGTCCGAAGGGTAGGCGGTTTCTCCGTTTCCTCTCGTACAGGGGCGGCGGTTCGAGTGGGGAAGATGATGGATCGAGGGTTTTCATTCTTTATATATATATATATAATTATATAATTATATAATTAATTACAAAATTGCATAAAGCACCAAATCGACGCGAAAACCGAACTACCTCGAAATTCAACGAAATTCGCACCGTAGCTAAATACCCATGCTACGAACACAACGGCGAAGTCGAAATTAATTTTCGACGAACAGAACTCGAGTTATACCCAAATAAAGCCAAACACCAACATCCCCCCGAGAGGCCACACCGGGTCACCCAAAACGACTCGGCTTGCTAGGGAGATCTTGCCAACAGGCTACAGAATAGGGCACTCAGTTCTAAGGAGCTAAACCACACTCCACAAATGGCACAAGCCACGGAAATGCGTCATCGTAACGCCAAACGAGAATAAAAAAATCGCTGAAAAAACGGGGCATTACACTCACTTTGATCTATCCATGAAGAAAGTACTTGATAAAGTAGAAGAGGTGGATAAAGACATGAACAAGGGACTCACTGAGTCAAAGTCAACATTGAGAAGCTGGAATCCAACATAATTGGCATATTCAAGGTGGCAAAGCAATTTTTCATACAATGATAGGACTTGTAGAAACCTTGATGAGACAAGGCATGTACATGAAATAGCAAAGACTATTATTGATGCATAAAACTACGGGATGCACCATTTTGATGACCAAATGGTCTACATCAGAGATAATATTGTCTATGCCCTCACTTCAGAAGTTAGAAAGGAGGAGGATCAACTTAACAGGAAGGTGAATGCACTAGAAGCTACTATGTAACAATAGTTTCAAGGTGTCAACACCTATTATTTTGAGAATTTTAAGTGGTTACATGGAGAGTTCTTTGGAGCATAGGTAAATACTGAAGCCAGAATACCTGATGTCAGAATGTCATATTTAATATATGATGTCATTCAGCCTGCATAGGACTACTCCAGTACTGGACAGATACTCAGGACTATTATCGGGATTATTATCAGTGTGGGACAGAGACTGTTACTCAAACTACTATTGTTCGAGCTAATGTTGAGATTGTTGAGGAGTTATCCCAACCAGCTCTTAAGAGAAGAAGGTATGGAGAACGTCCCTCTGCTCATAGGTCTTATTATGTCATTACATTTTCTTCCTCCTAATTAGGCACTCATCCTTGTGGAAGACAATAACATAGCCAAGATCAGAGAGTTGGCTTATGCTTATAAGGTTGTGTTGCAACCCTTCAACATAAGCCACCTTTGTGATGGTGACTATGCCATTAGTGATCTTACCATAGCCTTTTGTTACCCCTCTATCTGAATCACGAAAGATTACTTTGGGTAAATCTTTTATTAGAGTATACTCCTTCAAGTTGCTCCTTGTCCTAGTCATGTGACTGGAACAACCACTGTCCAAGTACCATATAGGGGTATGGCCTCTTGGACTAACTTATAATATACAGTTTACTTAACCTTAGGACCCCCAATATCTATTGGGTCCTAGGTGCATATTTGTATGAAACTGAATATGTCCACCAGTAGAATTTCTGATAAGTGGACTGACCCTAGCTCTGGCCATATTGGGATTGTGCCAGCAGGCAATGGCAAAATGCCCTATCTTACCACATCACCAACAATCATATATACTATATCTTCTCTTCTGTGTATGCCATACAGCTTGGCTAGCAGCAGCCTTAATAGGAAGAAGATGTACTGCAGCCCTTTTCTGATTACTTTCAGCTAGAATTTGACTGAAGACAAGTCTTCCAGCTGGCTTGTTTGGTCTGCTCTGAGTGCTATCAACAACAAGCTTCTTTTCAGAGAGCGTGTGTTCGACGAAAGGAAAACAATCCATCGAGCTATGTTCGACGAATGGTTCTCTGAAACAAATTCGTCGATCTCCGTTCGACGAAAGTTTCACAAAGAAAGTTCATCGATCTCCGTTCGACAAACGTTTCACAAAAGAACACAGTTCGTCGAGCTCCATTCGACGAAAGGTGTACAGTTCGTCGATCTCAGAACAAAAATCAAATTAATGATTCTCCATTTATCAGTCCTAACTGATTTAAGAAGAAATTATGTTTCTTTTCATCTAAAGGTTTAGTGAAAATATCAGCTCTTTGAAAATTAGTAGAAATAAAATCAAGATTAATTTTATTTGTGTCTACATTATCTCTTAGAAAATGATGCCAAATTTCTATATTCTTAGTCCTACTATGAAGGACTGGATTCTGTGCAATTGATATTACACTAGTATTATCATAGAAAATAGTTGAATTATTTAAGTTATAACCATAATCTAGTAACTGATTTTGAATCCACAAAATCTGTGAACAACAACTAACAGCTGCAATGCATTCAGCTTCAGCAGTTGAAGTAGACACAAATTTTTTTCTTGCAAAACCATGACACAAGCCTATTACCAAGAAATTGACAAGTTCCTGATGTATTTTTTCCGTCAACTCTACATTCAGCATAGTCAGCATCTGTGAATCTAGTTAATTTAAATCCTGACTCAATAGGATACCAGAGTCCTAGATTAGGGCAACCCTTTATATATCTTAAAATTCTTTTTACTAAAATTAGGTGAGATTCTTTTGGATTTACTTGGAACCTAGCATAAATATAGGTGGCAAACATAATTTCATGCCTACTTGTTGTTAAATATAATAGGGACCCAATGATTGTCCTATATATTTTCTGATCAACAGGGTTACCATGTTCATCATTATCAACTACAGCATTAGAGGGCATGGGTGTTTTCATAGCCAAGGCATCTGACATCCCAAATCTTTTAATTAGCTCTTTAGCATATTTAGATTGAGATATAAAAATACCATCAGGTGTTTACTTCACTTGTGAAGCAAGGAAGTAGGATAATTCACCCATGCTACTCATTTCAAACTTTTAGTGCATTAGATCAGAAAACCTTTTGCAAAGTTTGGAATCAGTAGAGCCAAAAATTATGTCATCTACATATATTTGAACTAGTAAAATCTTAGATTTATGATGTCTAAAAATAATGTTTTATCTACCATGCCTCTACTAAATTTTTTCCCAAAAGAAAACTAGCAAGAGTCTCATACCAAGCTCTTAGAGCTTGTTTAAGACAATAAAGGGCTTTGTAAAGTTTAAAAACTTAAGAAGAGTGAGTTGGAGAGATAAAACCTGGAGATTGTTCTACATAAACTTCCTCTTTGAGCTCTCCATTTAGAAAAGCACTCTTCACATCCATCTGATATACCTTGAACTTCTTGAATGCTGCAATTGCAAGAAATATCCTAATAGCCTCCTGTTTGTCCACAATTGGAGTCTCCAAAGATGACTTTAGGTCCACGCTTTGCTTTGAAGTCACTTAAATTTCCTTTTCTACCTGTCATATGTTTTGAGCATCCACTATCCAAATACCACTGTTCCTCTATGGTAGGATAGTTCTTTTCCTACATAAAACAAATTAGGTATTTTTGACCCAGGTTACCTTGGGTCCTATTTTTCTTTTATAATAATTTGAAATATAAGAACACTCAGGTTGATCCTTATAACCAAGTGGATGATATCTTCTAGTAGGAATAATCCACTGAGTAAAAGGATTTATAAATCTTTGTGTCTGATTATTCTTGTGAAAAGAATTAAAATTTTTGTTAGAAAAATTTGGGTTCGACGAATTATATTAAGTTCGTCGAGCTGAGTTTGTCGAATGGAAGTTAGTTCGTCGAGCTCCATTCACAGAATAATAATGTTCATTTTCTATGTTCCACGTTTGTCGATCGCAGTTCCACGTTCGTCGATCGCAGTTCGACGAATCATATTGATTTCGTAGAGCACTATTTGAATAATTATACTCAAGCCCTGTGTTCATAGTTCGTCATTCTCTGTTCGACGAATAGTATTTATTTCGTCGAGCTCGGCTCGACGAATTATTTTGAACATAATTTTTATGAAATTTCTTATTTTGATTTGGTTTTTTGTAAAACTTTTGTAGTGTTATCTAAATCTTCTAACTTTTCTTTTCCTTTAGCTGACGTAAATTTAATAGGTGTAGTTAAAATATTTTTCTATAAAAGTTGAGGTTGACTTAGTGAAGCTCCTAAGCCTAGTTTGTCATTTAGCCTGACATTGATTGTGCTTGTGATATTCATAAGTTTAATGCTTCTCCATTAAGGGATTCTTCAAACTATTTTGCTTCAGATAATTTATTTTCTAAGGAAACTACTTGTTCCTTAAGAATTTTTAACAATTCTTTAAGTTTTAGGTTTTCTGAATATGGATTGTTTAGTTTAGTTAATTTCTATCTGAGAAGTTTTATTTCCTTCTGAGATTGTATCAAATCTTTACATTGTAATTTAAAATCTATTTTAAACTGATCTGAAGTAAAATCAAATATAGAGATTACCTGTCTTCTTCAGACTCAGATTCATTATCAGAATTGATGCATGATGCATTTATTGCCATCAAACATACTTCTTTTGCTCTTGACTCTTCTTCATCTTCACTGGAACTGGATGAAGATTCAGAGTCTGATTCACTCCAAGTTTCAGCAACAAAGCCTCTCTCCTTCTTTTTGTTTTTACTGGAAGAGGATTTGTGTGAGTGCTTCTTAGAGTCTTTATCCTTCTTTTGATTTTTTGGACACTTTGGAAGAATGTGTCCAGGTTTCCTACAACCATAACAAACAATTTCTTTAGTTAGTGTTTTGTCATACCTTGGTTTGTCTTGGTTTCTGAATGATTTTCTCCTAAAGTCTTTTCTGGACATCTTGTAGAATATTTTATCCAGGAGACCCATAAGATCTTCATTCTGTGGAACTTGTTCTTCATCAGTTGCTTGGAAAGCAATGCTCTTTTCCATCTTCATTAAAGGTGAAGTCCTTTGTTCAGCTTCCCTCATTTTGATGAGCTGTTCATATGATTTGAGCTTGCCCAACAAAGTCTCAGTTGTGATTTCATTCACACTTCTGGCTTCTTTAATTAGCCAGATCCTTGAATCTCATGTGCTAGGAAACACATGAGAATTTTATCATTGACCTCTATCAATGTAATGTCTTTTTCTAAGGATTTCAGCTCATCAATTATGAGACTGAGTCTTGTGTATATATCTGTAACTGATTCACTTTCACCCTTCTTGAAATTCTCATATTGAGAAATCAAGTTAGATCTTTTGTCCTTTCTTTCATCAGCTGATCAGCTACCAATGCATTGAGGGAGTCCTAGATAGCTTTCGATGAGGTGCATTTAGCAACCTTCTGAAAAATGTCATCTGACATTGTTTGTGCTAAAATGTTCATAGCCTTGGCATCAACAATTTTTGCTTTCTTCTGGGCTTCTGTCCATTCAGGTGGTGGTACAGCACTGGTACTTGTTGTTGTTAGAGGTAGAGATGGACCTGTCAAAATAGAGTTGTAGATATCCCCATCAATAGAGTTCATGTATAACCTAGTCCTTTCCTTCCATAGTGCAAACTTATTTAGATTGCACATAGGAGGTCTAGTGCTTGAATACTCCTTATTTTGTGCCATGATAAGAAAAAACAAACTAGAG
Source organism: Platanthera zijinensis (assembly GCA_039513925.1). Lineage (NCBI taxonomy): Eukaryota > Viridiplantae > Streptophyta > Magnoliopsida > Asparagales > Orchidaceae > Platanthera > Platanthera zijinensis. The sequence goes on from CM077082.1 coordinate 177,499,212, forward strand.
AAAATAAGATCTATCAGATCTATTAGTTCAGGTGTTAGCCTGTAAAACCAAAGAACCAACCTCTGATACCAATATAAAGTGAGGGATAGATCTGATTTACACTAGAGGGGGTGAATAGTGTAAATTAAAAACTTTAATTTACTTTTATAGCGGATTTAAAGTAAGTGATATATATATACATATATATATATATAGAAAGAAAAATCACAGCACACACATAAAAAAAGTAAAGCAATCACAGATGACACAAGAAAATTTATAGTAGTTCCCCAATAAATCTGGGTACGTCTACTCTTCTACCACCCTGGTTGGAATCCACTACAGGTTTTGATCAGGTGCCCTGCCACCAAAAGATCTATTTTCTAAGGTAACTCTAACAACCCTTTGAGCTTTTGATCAGGTGCCCAAAACCAAGCTTAAGTCTTTTGATAAGGTGACTTAGGAACCAAGAGGTTAACTTTTGAAGGGAGTTATAACCCTGTACATAATTTATGAAGTAAACTAAAACTTGATTTCAAGAGTCTCTGAGAAGACTTAGTGGATGATAAAGCAAAAATCTCCCCGTGATTTGTGTAGAGATTTTAGAACAGGAGGGGAGGCTTTTCTTCAGGGTGTAGGCCTTCTTATATTTGACTGATGAATACTTTGCACTTGCAGAGACTGAAATAAAAAATCTAATGAATATTTGTTGATCTATATTGATCTGTTGATTAACCCTTTAGCAGCAATCTTCTGAAAGAATATATCGAATGCCTGAGGAGAATTCAAATATTTGAATTAAAACCATTCTGAAATGCCTGAAGCATCTCTGAGAATTGTAACTTCCCTGGTAATTAATTAGATTAATAACTCTGTGATAAATCCATATTTAATGGTGCCAGAAAAGGCTATATTCATTAAGAATATTTAGCATTAAATATCGGAGTGTAACTGACTGAAATTAAGCCATTTAAAATGATTCTGCCTTAGGTAAATAACAATTCCTGAACACTGCAAAGCATTAGTCAAACTGAGCCTGGAGATCGTAGAACTGAGCCTGGAGTTCGTCGAGCTGAGCGAGGAGTTCGTCGAGCTGAGCTGCTAAGATATGATCAGCGTTCGTCGAACGGAGCCCAGAGTTCGTCGAGCTAAACTCAGAGTTAGAACTCTGAGTTCGTTGAACTGAGCTCGGCGTTAGTCGAACAGAGCTCAGCTTTCATCGAACAGAATCATGCATTCGTCAAACTGCATTTCTCTGGAAATCTTCTAAGGAAGCAACCCTGGAAATAAACCTATGATCCTAGACTATACAATTTGGGTAAAACTAATCATCCTAAACAACAATAGTGATCTTAGCCCAAATCAGAAATAAGGTTCCAACACCGCCTCCCACGGCCACCAGGCGCCACTGGGCGGCTGGCCATGCCCTTCCGCTTTGCCTACTGCGGCCGCCTCCTGTGGCCGCAAGGCTCCACTCAGGCGGTCAGCCGTGCCCGGCCGACCCACCTCTCCCGGCCGCCTCCCGCGGCCGCAAGGAGCCGCTCGGGTGGCCGGTCTCTCCCAGCCTCCCTGTCTCTCGCGGCCGCCTCCTGTGGCCGCGAGCCCTCTCACCGTGGCTGAACGGCTCGCCGGTCGTGACTCCCTTCGCCGATGAATGTCGCCGGCAGTTTGGCAGTCCTTGCATGGCGGCCCTTCCCTGTCATTCGATATATCCAACACGATCATCACCATCCATTTTATGCATAACCACCCACTAACCATCATGGTTAGTTGGGGAATATTTTAATTATAATATTGGTCTATGTATAATGGATTTGATGAAAAAAATACGCACCCTTAACTATACTAAAAATTAGTTATGTCGGTGGTTACGGTGTGTGGATAGCCGCATAACCACCGTAACCACCTCCCGAAAGCTATAAAAGGAGCCCCAGGCCTCCTCATTTCTCATCTTTCGTTCCATAGCTTTCACGTTCTTCAGGCAAGAGCTCTGCCGGATTACTCCTACGTGTCACCTTCAAACCATCTTCAAGCCGCATTCAAGCCACCGTCAAGCCGCATTCATGCCACCTTCAAGCCATCTTCGAGCTGCATTTAGGCCACCTTCAAGCCTTATACAAAGCCATCGCCGCCCCATCATAACCCGCCTAGATCCGCGACAAGCATCGAGAAGGAAATTTCTGCAACAACAAGCATTTCGTTCATCCACATCCTCCCTGCAAACAAGCCTCGCGCGGAGCAGCCTGTTGGTCGCCGCGAGCCAGTAACTCTCTCTCACACCTCCAAAGTGTAACGAGAAGCAACCTGTCACTCTCGATTCTCCTTAAAAGCTATAACTACAAGCGAATAGTGGAGTTCGACCGGCAAAGACCCGCTCGCGTGATTTTTTAACCAAGTTGAGGGGTTTTCTACATAAAAATCGCCTTTTGTACATGATCTTTGATTCTTTGACTGATTCAACGCTCGATCTCTCCCGGGCTAAAATGGTCAAATTTGGACCGATATAGGAGCACTGAGTTAGACCACAATAGTTTGGCGTCGTCTGTGGGAACCACAATTCCCAACATCCTTGCAAAGGTAGCACCCTCAATTCAACGGTACTCCAGGTCAGCCCCAATGGAAAAAAGAAGCATCTGAACTGCCGACGGATCCATCATTGGGGGACGTATCGAACGAACGCACTCTCATTTGCTCATCAATGCACCGCTTGTAGACGAGGCCATACTCCCGCCCGTAGTAGCTTTGGAAGGATGAGTTGGACAGATGGAGGAGCAATAGACAAAGATGCTTACTCTCCTCCGAAATTAAGGAGCACTTCCTTCTCCTTTCCATCCACCAACACCAGTCAACCCCCCGCCTCTCCCAAATCATGTTCCAATACAAGAAGCCCCTTATGGGAAGAAGTGTCAGAAGAACTCTCTGATGTCGCCAGTTCCACTCACCTAATTCATAGGGGAACCGGACGGGGACACCATCACTACCACGCTAATGAAGAAGCTCGACCACCGCCAGGCGAAAGGATCACCCGTGAAAAGATACATGAAGTAATCGCATAGGAATACATGCAAATCATGTGGTGTGATGCCCTGATCCAACGTCCTCTCTGTTGAGGCTCTCCGCTTATGCCCCAAGTTCTAGCTCACCCGATCCCTCAGGGTTTCAAACTGCCAAGAATCGTGGCGTTCGATGGAACCGAGGATCCACTAGAACATATTAACCACTTCATTACCATTATGCGAATCTATAATGCTCCGGATCAACTGCTCTGTTAAGTGTTTACAGCCACACTGAAAGGACAAACCCGTACCTGGATCCATTCCTTAAGAAAGAGGACCATTGATAATTTCACAAAACTAGTAAGGAAATTTGTGGATCAATTTGTTGCTAAACAAAGAATCGTCCGAGACCCCTCATATTTGTCTGGAATCCATCAACACGAGGGAGAATTCCTAAAAGAATTTTTTTCACCATTTTACCGCTAAGGCCTGACAAATTTTGGGGAGTAGACCCTGAGCTTTTGAGGGGTGCATTTCTTGGAGGACTTCCCCACAGAGTTTTTACTCAGCTCTGATGAGAAAAACTATCTCCAGCTATCGGATCTTGTGCATCGCGTGGAGGCTCAAATTGGTGCAGACGAAGCTATCGAAGCACATCGTCAACAGTTCGACGACAGTCAAAAGAGAAGGAGAGGTCAAGAGCAGACTTCTAAGGCGTAGTAATAAAGATACAAAGAGGAACATCAGAATAGCAAGCGTCGACGTGACTTCTAGAGGTGTCATTCAAAATGATCTGACCCTTCATCGACCCAAATTGTCGATTCCAAATCCAAGGAATGACCAGTCAAAATAATGTGAGTTTCATCGTGGGGACCGGGCACACTATCGAGGAATGCGCAAGGTTAAAGGATGAGATCGAGCGTCTGATCGAGTAAGGGCTCTCAGCAGGTTCTTGCAAGGACATGTGTAGGAGCATCAGGCCCCTCCCAAGCAAGCGAGAGAGCAGCATACCGCTCTGCATGGGGAGACCGGAAGTAAACAGCTGGTAGGCAACATTTAAATATCGTCGGACCCCACTTCTCTCCACCCAGATACTTTCAGTAAATGTCCAAAAGGGTATTCATGAAGATAAAAGAGCTAGATAAGATTCTACCATAACGTTCAGAGAAGAAGACCTCAAGGGACTCTGATCACCTAGCCAAGACCCGCTCGTGATTTAATGTGGGAATCCGTGATCCCTGCTATAACATCAAGAGAATACTAGTCGACATTGGAAGCTCGATCGACGTCTTATTTTTAACTCTCCAGGGCATTAAACTCGCTGACCAACATCTCACTCCAGCTACAGGTCCTGTTTACGGATTCGACAATCACCCAATCCATGTGTATGGGATGATAACTCTGTCAGTTACCATGGGTGAATTTCAAAGACAAGCCATACATGATATCCAGTTCGTTGTCATAGACTCGAGTTCAGCTTACAACACTATCTTCGGAAGGCCCGTCCAATCTATTTTCAAAGCCATCCCATCAATTCTACACCTTGCAATGAAAATCCTCACCGCCGAGGGATATGAGTCGTTAGATGAAATCAAGAAGCATCCTGAATTTGCTATTCCAAACAAGCCCAGCTGGCAAAAGCAACTTCTCTGAATATTGACGATTTTGATCTACAAGATGAGACAATTAAGCAGCGAGGAGCGCCCATAGTAGGATTGATCGAAGTTCCTATATCCGAGTCAAATCTAGCCCACACCGTTCAGTTAGGATCTATCCTCCAACAATGAGAGAAGGAAGAATTAATAGCATATCTCGAGCAAACAGATATATTTTTGCTTGGAGCCCCAATGATATGTTAGGTGTGGATCCACAAGTCATTCAGCATTCTTTGAACATCAACCCAGCATGTAAACCAGTCATTCAGAAGAAGAGAATTTTTTCTCCTGAACGACTGCAAGAAATTGAATAAGAAGTTGGAAAGCTTCTTGATGCACAATTCATTCGGGAAGTGGAGTACACTACTTGGTTGGCCAATGTGGTCATGGTCAAGAAGTCCTCCGGGAAGTGGAGGAAGTGCGTAGATTACACAAATCTCAACCAGCCTCCCCAAAAGATAGCTTTCCCCTCCCTAATATTGACCAACTTGTTGATTCAACTGACAAACATCAACTCCTCAGCTTCATGGATGTATATTCCGGCTACAAGAAAGCCTGCAGATGAAGAGCATATCGTATTCAGGACTGAAAAAAGGAATCTATTATTACAAAGTGATGCCTTTCGGTCTTAAGAACGACGGAGCTACTACCAACGATTAATGAACAAGGTGTTCAAAAATCTCATTTGGAATACTATGGGGGTATATGTAGACGACATTCTAGTTAAAAGCATTCATCGAGAGAATCATCTAAAGGACATGGAAAAGTGCTTTGAGCTCTTTCGCCGATACGGCATGAGACTAAATCCAAGCAAATGTGTATTTGGTGTTACGTCAGGAAAAATCTTGGATTTATGGTGATACAACGAGGAATATAGGCGAACCCAGAAAAAATCAAACCAATCGAGTATATGTCACCCCCTCGGTCCATGAAAGAAGTGCAACGTCTAAATAGAAGGATCAACGCGCTCTCACGATTTTTAGCACGGACTGGAGACAAGTATTTGTCGTTTTTTTTTAGATTCTTAGAGGAGCAAAGAGCATGGGATTTCAATGGACAGACGAGTGTCAAGCCTTTTCGAATCCCAGAAACAATATCTGGCCTCGCCTCCACACTCTCTCAAAACCAACACCTGGAGAAACACTATACATATACTTAGCCATACACCCGCTGCATTGAGCTAGGTATTGGTCAAAGATGAAGGAGGAGTTCAACGCCCCATTTACTATCTAAGAAAGTTCTCTCAACACCGAAAACTCGATACCCAGCAGCAGATAAAATGGCCCTAACAATCGTCTTCTCTGCCAGAAAACTTCTACCTTGTTTTCAGGCTCAACAAATAAAGGTGTTGGACCGAACTCTCACTCTGCGTAATCCTCCAGAGCCATAAGCATCTGGTAAATTTGTAAAGTGAGCGGTTCGAACTAGGTGAGTTTGATATTCCTTTCCTGGCTCGTCCAGATATCAAATCGCAGGTATTAGCAGAACTTTATTGTGGAAAACACCATCCGCCAAGAGGCAGCCTCTACACAAACCCACTCATGATCCTCGAGGGACTCTCTACGTCGATGGAGCTCAAGGATTGAGGGAGCAGGGGCAGGATTGCTTTTAATAAGCCTGGAGATCATTACCCTGGAGTACGAACTCAGATTAAAGTCTCCAACCACTAAGAATGTTTGCCGAATATGAAGCTCTAACTATAGGAATCAGACTCGACTTACGTTGATTGCCAAGTAAAAACTGACAATCTATTTGGATTCTCAGCTCTTAGTCTCACAGATCGAGGGTGATTACGAAGCAAAAAATGATCATTTGGCCCAGTACCTCTCACTTGTGAAGTCTCTTCTGGCAAAGATCCGCACTACCAGATTATTCATATTCATAGAGAGTAGAATTCTAGGGCTGACGCACTCTCCAAGCTGGCCACAACTTCCTCCCAGTATTAGTCAAGAAGGAGGCGCCAGGTGGAGGAGATCATCATCCTCACAGACCCTGGGAAATCATGGAAATTATGCAATCATAATCTTCTTGGATCATCTACTACAAGCATACCTGGAACATCAAAACTGCTAGAAGATCCGAGGGAAGAACGATTGTTAAGGATGCGAGCAGCAACCTTCCTCATCAATAGAGAGTTTGTACAAGATATCCTTCTTCATGCCCTACTTGAAGTGTTTGTCAAAATTGGATGTGAATACACGTTGCAAGAAGTCCACAGAGGAGTTTGTGAGAGCATTTGGGCGGCAAGGCGTTGGCCCAGAAGATTTTACGCCAAGGATTTTACTAGCCTACCATAAAGAAAGATGTGGTCGAATTCGTTCAAAAATGTAAGAGTTGGCAAATGCACTCGAAAAACATCCTTGGCCAGCTCTGGTCACTTTAATAGCACTCGCAAGGAATGTCCAATCGCGTGAATGGGGAAGACCATCACGAACCCCTTTCCTAGGCTTTGGAAAAGGAAGTTTATTATAACGTTAATGATTACTTCACCAAGTGGGTCGAGGTAGAGCCTTTGAAAGATTCAGAGGCCAATGCTAAGCTATTTTATTTGGAAGAGATAATATGTTGCTTCGGCATCCCCTGTAGACCATTCATCACTTATATCTGGAAACTATCCCAAATCATTGGAAATAATCCTTTACAAAGATGTTCGCGAAAGATTGAAGGATCAATTACGATCATATAGCTATGGAATGACTCAGTCTAACATAAACTAGATACGAAAGTCGATCGTATCGCTACTTCCTTATAGGGTTCCTAAAGATATGAGATATGTTGGTACTCTCTTAGTTCGTTCTTGATTTGTGTTCGAGTCTTCTTGATAG